>CM052809.1:1550354-1586738 GCA_028533885.1 Nasua narica | reverse complement strand
CTCCTGGACACCCATCTCCACACACCCATGTATTTTCTACTTAGTCAGCTCTCCCTCATGGACCTGAACTTCATCTCCAACATTGTCCCCAAAATGGCATCTGATTATCTCTCTGGAAACAAGTCTATTTCTTTGGTCAGTTGTGGAGTTCAGTGCTTCTTCTTCATTGCTATAGCTGGTGCGGAAGGATTAATATTGGCCTCTATGGCCTATGACCGTTATGTGGCAATTTGCTTTCCTCTCCACTATCCCATTCGAATGAGCAAAAGAGTGTGTGTGCTGATGATAACAGGATCTTGGATCATGGGCTCAATCAACTCCTTTGCCCACACTGCATATGTCCTCAATATACCTTACTGTCGATCCAGAAACATCAACCATTTCTTCTGTGATATCTCTGCCATGTTGACTCTGGCCTGCAGGGACACCGGGGTCTATGAGTACACAGTATTTTTGAGCATCATCCTCCTCCTTGTGTTTCCTTTCATTTGCATTGTATGTTCCTATGGCCGTGTCCTCCTTGCCATCTGCTACATGCAATCAACAGAGGGGAGGAAGAAGGCCTATTTGACCTGCAGCACCCACCTCACTGTGGTGACTTTCTACTATGCACCCTGTGTTTACACTTATCTATGCCCAAGATCCCTCCAATCTCCCACAGAGGACAAGGTTCTGGCTGTCTTCTACACCATCCTGACCCCAATGCTCAATCCCATCATCTACAGCCTGAGAAACAAGGAGGTGATAGGGGCCCTGAAAAGAGTGATTCTGAGGGTCTGTGCTGTAAAATGAAGCAAAATTCTCACTAATTCTCTGTTCCTTAGAAGTACATTCATTTCACTCCTTAAGAACACTCCTTAAGAACAATGCCATTTCAGGACTGATGACAGGGATTTCATTAATCTATAAAATTAAAATAATAGGGGCACCTGGGTGGCTCAATGGGTAAAGCCTCTGCCTTTGGCTCAGGTCGTCATGTCAGGGTCCTGGGATCCAGGCCACATCGGCTTTCTGCTCAGCATGGAGCCTGCTTCCCCTCCCCCCTCTTTCTCTGCCTACCTCTCTATCTACTTGTACTGTCTCTCAAATAAGTAAATAAAAATCTTTTTAAAAAAGATAATTAAAATAATAGACATTTGACAAAATAATTATATATTGTCAATCACTCTGTTTTTGGCAATTTTTTTCTTTTTTTATTTCTTTTTTGTTACAAATAATTCATTAACTGCAAGTTGAAGTCTAAAGGACACAATTATTCTCAATAATACAGGAAGAGTTTATGCGGAGTAAAATAAGTCAAGTTGAGAGAGACAATTATCTTATGGTCCCACTTACGTGTGGATCATAAGGAAAAACATAGAGGACATTGTGAGAGGGAAGTCAAGGGGAGGGTGAATGGGGGGAAATCAGAGGGGGTGATGAAACATGAGAGACTGTGGCCTTTGAGCAACAAACTGAGAGTTTTGGAGGGAAGGGGGTGGGGGTTTGGGCGAGCGTGGTGGTGGGTATTGAGGGTGAATGGGGGGAAATCAGAAGGGGCTATGAACCATGAGAGACTGTGGACTCTGAGCAACAAACTGAGGGTTTTGGAGAGGAGGGGTGGTGGGTTGGGCAAGCCTGGTGGTGGTATTGAGGAGGGCATGTGCTACATGGATCACTGGGTCTGGTGCATGAACAATTAATTTTGTAACACTGAAGAAATAAAATATATTTTGGGAAAAAATAATACAAGTACCTGCCAATACAGTAAATGGGAACACAATAGCCAAAATATGGAAAGAGCCCAGATGCCCATCGAGAGATGAATGGATAAAGAAGATCTTTCTATCTATCTATCTATCTATCTATCTATCTATCTATCTATCTATCTATCTATCTAATGTCTATGTAGAGATATATGTATATACAAAGAGAATGAATTCTTGCCATTCCAATGACATGAATGAAGGTAAAGTGTATTATGCTAAGCAAAATAAGTCAGTCCAAGAAAGACAAATGCCATAAGATTTCACTCATATGTGAATTCAAGAAACAAAGGAGCGAAGGGGAAAACGAGAAAGAGGCAAACCAATAGAGAGATCCTTAACTCTAGAGAACAAGTTGATGGTCCCCAGAGGGGTAAGGGTGTGGCATGGGTTAAATAGGGAATAGGGATTAAGAAGTGCACCTGTGATGAGCACCAGGTGTTGAATGGACGTGTTGAATAACCACATTATACACCTGAAACTTATATCACACTGTATGTTATTTAATTGGGATTAAAATAAAATCTTAAAAAACAATTATGTGGTAACAAACGATCTAATATTATGCGCAATGGACAATTTGTTTGTGTAGCAAGAAGAAATGATGTCAAAATACCTCTCTTCAGTGACACTGAAGTGTGTAACATAATTTGCATTGTGTTTAATTGTTGAAAATGGTTCTCAGTGTATATGTCTGGAAACGTTTAGGAATTTTGTTATTTTTTAAATCTGTATGAATGACCTATTCTGCTATTGATTAACTAATAAAGTAATATAATTTATTTCTCTTTATGAAAAATAACATATATATCCATAAATATAACACACACACACACACACACATTATATAATATATAAACCTAAAATACAGAACCCTGAACCATAAAGAAGCAAATAACATTAGCACATTTGAAAGTGGAGAATTCCTGGTTTCAGGCTGATCCGGATCTTAGCTAAGTTTTTGTGCCATTTCCCACCCGCCGTAGACAGACACGTTATAGAACTGTGGTGATTCTGTTATGTTTTGATGACCTTCACAAAAGGGTTCTTCTCTGTTCTCCATGACACCAGAGGTTCCCATCCTAACTGTAATCATCTTTAGTTTTCTGCACAACATCAAATTTGCTGCTTAGAGCTTGTCAGATTCAATTGAATTATAAATAGCAAATGCCGAGTAACCATCACAGTTCTAAAGTCCATTGTTCCTAATGCACCATTGGTCACCTTATGATGCTCACCAATGTGGTCATTGTAATCTTCAGCCATTCATATGAAAAGTGATTTAGTACAACAGAGTTTCCAACATTTTTTAAATAAGTGTACCAATGCTTGGGATCCCTGAGTAGGTCAGTGGATTAAGCATCTGACTCTTGTTTGTGGCTCAGATGATGTGAGGAGATGGAGCCCCAGTCCTGGTTTGAACCTGGTGTGGAACCTGTTTAAAAATATTTCTTCATTTCCTTTTGCCACTCCCCCATTCCTATAAAGAAAAAAACAATAAAAAAGTGTACAGAAGTTTATATTCTCATATATAATTTAAAAGAGTGTCATTTAGGGACACCTGGGTGGCTCAGTTGGTTGGGCAGCTGTCTTCGGCTCAGGTCATGAACCCAGGGTCCTGGGATCGAGTCCCACATCAGGCTCCTTGCTCGGAAATGAGCCTGCTTCCTCCTCTCTCCCTGCCTTTCTGCCTACTTGTGATCTCTCTCTCTCTCTGTCAAATAATAAAAATTAAAAAAAAAAAAGAGTCTCATTTAAAAGGGATGCCCGCTTCTTTGCATATTATTGTACTTTGTTGTCAGTGCTAGGAACCCATAGATGTTCATTTAAATAACCCAGGATGAGATTCCCTGGCCTGGTCACCTGTTTTATTGGTACATCCCTCCTGTATTTAAACTTAGCCCAGGAAAACAGTGTTTCAGTTTTCATAAATGTAAGTCAAAATATACAATAACTACATCATGATAATAATTCTGTTTTTTAAAGGAGGGGAGACTAAGTGATATAAATTCACTCTATCTGGCTTTCAATTCAGCTTTTTTGATTTAGAATCCTATTAATGATGATTTTCTTAAGGAACCTGGTGAAATCAGAAACACCCTTCACTCTTTCTGTGCTGGGAATATGTTGAAGTTTCTGTTACTGGGACTGAGAGTCTTTCATGATGAGCACCAGTGGGCAGAACTTGGGTTAAAGGTTAGTAACTGAAGCACTTGTCCTTCCCCAGAAATGCTCTCTGTGCTCCAGGAAGTACAGGGAGGGGAGTTCTCATCCACCCACTGGGTCCGACTCAAACTTCATACCTTCAGGGAGCAGGTATGCCAGGGGGTCCCTGGCTGTCACAGAAACACAGCACAAGGCTATAAATTCTTGAGTACAGACATGTGAAAATGGATAATACTAAGTGCACCACATCCTTAGGTGTGTATAAATGTTCTCTCTGTTTGGTTGTCTCGTGATTCACTTTCTTTTTTCTTGTTGCCACATATCACTGCTCCTAACAGATTGGAGCATCTGATCTGACACAGATTGTGTGTGTTGGTTTTATACATTTCTATGATCATGGCTCCTAACTGAAAATCTGCTTCAGCAAAGTGTTTTCTATTTCTCTCTCTGAAAACAACACCAAATTATGCTTCTAACAAAGAACGAGTCTAGCCTGATAAAGAAAACGGATTCATTTCTTGGATTATGCAGACTTGATTTGTACATAAGAGACCTCCATGAAAGTAAATTCAACAGAAAATTCACAAAATATAATTTTCAATCAAAAATATAGTTTTCAGTCACAAGATATAGTTTTTAATAAAAATATAGTTTTTTAATATCTTAATTTTTTTCAGTGTTCCAAGATTCATTGTTCAAGCACCACACCCAGTGCTCCATGCAATACACGCCCTCATCAATACCCACCAACAGGCTCACCCAGCCCCCTGAACCGTGATTGTAAACCACTAAGGGACTTCATAAGTGGGTCTGTAAACTGGAACAAAATTTGTGAAAGTGTAACATGAACCAGGAAGACTGGGAGTACAATGAGGGCAGGAGCTCAGTGCCTTCTACTTACAAGTCAATCTCCAGCAGATAGAGCAAGTCAGTAGATACTGGTTCTCCCAGGTGGGAAAAAGTTTGTGTGTATTGTATGTATGCATTTTACTTATTTATTTATCTTTATTTCAAACTGGTTCTCAAGGATGTGCAAGTAGCAAAGTCAAGAACCAGGAAAGGTTGCAGAACTAGAAGTGGAAGCAGAACAAAGACAATTGCTGAGAGAGAAGTGCAGTTGGAAGGTGACCCCTCACCTTGGATAGAACTGTGGGAATGGCAGAAAGCAGTCAAGACTCCTGGAATTCCTTCCCAAGGAAGAAATAAGGAGACAGATGCACTAGAATAGAGAGCTACAGCCACCTCCCTCCCACATGCAAGCCCAAAATCCCTGCTGGCAAGCAGCACAGGGGGCCCCAGCTGAGCAAAAGCTCTGGGGCTGGATGAGAGCAGCAGGTGTCACAGGAGCATGAGCCCTGGGGCAGTCAGGGTAGTTCCTGAGAACCCATCACATGGGCATTCTGAGCCCATCGAGCAGGGACCAGGGCCAGTGGCTCCCTAGAATGGCCTCTGAGCTGCCCTCCCCAGGTCTTGAATAGCTAGGCCTGTGGCCTGCAGGGGCTTGGCTAGCATGAGGACAACATAGCTGGAGAGGTAAGCGTGGACTGGAGTGAGAGCCCAAGGTTGGTGCCATGGATCGCCAGGAACTGTTGGACAAGGAGCAGGCACATAGTCCTAGTGGGCCCCTAGGGCCAGGGATGGTGGAGATGGGGGCAGCACCCATTCCTTCTCTCTCTATCCTGCAAGTGCACCGAGTTCCCCATGGCTGTGCTGCCCAAATTGTCACCCATTCAGGTAGGACATGTCCACTGAGAGGAATCCAATCAGCCCTGGCACAGGGCAGGGCTCAGGGGTGGAATCCCAGAGGTACCGAATGACTCTCAGGAGGCCAGACTGCTGGTGGGCATTTGGCTTTTTCCTTATTATGGCATGTACCTCTCTTCTGCCCACTTCTCCTCACAGGGACAAATATCCTCTGTGCCCAAACAGGGCTTCTGAAGAGACCCCCAGAAGAACTTAATCACCCCACACCCACTTCCTCCCTGGTCAGTCACCCAAGTTCTGACAACTCCCCAGATATGAACAGGGGAAGTACTCAAGGTGTGGGGGATCTCTCCAGTATCTGTGGAGGTTTAACCAGCATGTCCCCCACCAGTAACTGCACCAGAGATGCACTAGCTGAAGAGATGGGCAGGACAGGAAGCCAGAGGGCCTGGGTACACCAGGGCCAGCACCATAGTTACCTTCTGATTGATGTGAGCCTTTTCTAAAGGTGGGAAAATTCTGATGGGGGTCGTCCTCTGCCTTTTACAGATCTTAGTCATGGATTAAATTTCATAGAATGTGATTTCCCTTATCTATGCCTTTATCCACGTGCAGACATTCTGACTCTGTTTATGGCCTCAGGTGGAAATGGAATAAAAGGAAGGTCTGGTCAGTGTTACTGCTGAGACTACTGCCTGTCATAACCAGATGCAGTCAGTCTGGTCAGTGCAGGAGACAGGGCCACTTCCATGCCAGGACTTATACTTCAGGGTTGTTTGGTCTCCTCTAGGTTTGCCACTGTCTTCTGGTTGGAGAAGTTGTAAAAATTACTGGTGGCAAGCTCGACTTTCAGCCCTTAGCTGAGATAAGTGTAGTAAGGTATCTGCTAGTGTTTTCTTGTCCATCCCATTAACTTAAAAAAGGGTAAAGTGCAAACAGTTGGTGGTGTTTGGAGTTTATTCTTCAGTCTTGGTACTACAGACTAGATATGCATTTAATTCTTCACCAGATGCTAAAAATGCCAACTTCGCGTGCTTCTCCTGGAACCCTAGAATCAGGAGTAATTGTTGAAAGAGTAGGTATCTCTGGAGCATCCACAGAGATTGGATTCTGCTATAGTCAGGTGAAAAGAACTGTTAGGTAGGAAAGATGAGTTTAAAACAGCTTGCCTGTATATATATATATATATATATATATATATATATATATATATACACACACACACACACACACACACACACACTGCCTGAGCCTCCCAGGATGTCAGGTAGTTCTATGTTAAACTTTCTGAAGAACTTACACACCGATTCCAGAGTGGCTTTAGCAGCTTTCATTCTCATCAATTTTGTAAGAGTGTTCCTATTTCTCTTCACCCTCACCAAAATTTGTTGTTTTCTGTCTTGTTAAGTTTAGGCAATCTGACCAGTGTGACGTTGTATCTCATTATGGTTCTTTGTTTTTTTTTTATTATTATTTTCTCCCCAAATATGTTTATTTTAATTTTTCAGTGTTACAAGATTGATTGTTCACGCACCACACCCAGTGCTCCATGCAATACGTGCCCTTCTCGATACCGACCACCAGGCTCAACCATCCGCCCGCCCTCTCCACTCCAAAACCCTCAGTTTGTTGCTCAGAGTCCACAGTCTCTTCTGGTTCATCACCTCCTCCGATTTCCCCCATTGACCCTTCCCTTCCTTCTCACGATGCCCTCCATGATTTTCTCTATATTCCACACATAAGTGAGAACATAAGATAATTGACTCTCTCAGCTTGACTTATTTCACTCCGCATAATCTCTTCTAGTCCTATCCATGTTGATATAAAAGTTGGATATTCATGCTTTCTGATGGAGGCATAATATTCCATTGTATAGATGTACCACATCTTCCTTATCCATTCATTTGTTGAAGGGCATTTTGATTCTTTCCACAGTTTGACTATCGTGACCATTGCGGCTATGAACATTGGGGTACATGTGGCCCTTCGTTGTACTACATCAGCTTCTTTGGGGTAAACACTGAGTAGTGCAATTGCAGGGTCATAGGGTAGCTGTATATTTAATTTCCTGAGGAATCTCCATGCTGTTTTCCAAAGAGGCTGCACCAAATTACATCCCCACCAACAGTGGAGAAGGGTTCCCCTTTCTCCATATCCTCTCCAGCATTTGCTGTTTACTGTCTAGTTGATTTTGGCCATTCTAACTGGTGTAAGGTGGAATTTCGTTGTGGTTTTGATTTGAATCTCTCTGATGGCTAAAGATGATGAACATTTTTTCATGTGTCTGTTAGCCATTTGTCTGTCTTTTTTGGAGAAGTGTCTGTTCATGTCTTCTGCCCATTGTTGATGAGATTATCTGTTTTGTGAGTGTTGAGTTTGAGGAGTTTTTTATACATTGTAGATATCAGACCTTTGTCTGTAGTGTCATTTGCGAATATCTTCTCCCATTCTGTGGGTTGCCTTTTTGTTTTGTGGACTGTTTCCTTTGCTGTGCAGAAGTTTTTTATCTTGATGAAGACCCAAAAGTTTATTTTCGCTTTTGTTTCCTTTGCCTTTGGAGACATGTCCTGAAAGAAGTTGCTGTGGCTAATGTCATAGAGGTTATTGCCTATGGACTCCTCTAGGGTTTTGATAGATTCCTGCATGACGTTGAGGTCTTTTATCCATTTCGAATTTATCTTCGTGTATGGTGTAAGAGAATGGTCAAGTTTCATTCTTCTACATATAGCTGTCCAATTTTTCCAGCACCATTTATTGAAGAGACTGTCTTTTTTCCACTGGATATTTTTGCCTGTTTTGTCAAAGATGATTTGACCATAGAGTTGTGCGTCCATCTCTGGGCTCTCTATTCTGTTCCACTGGTCTATGTGTCTGTTTTTGTGCCAGTACCATGCTGTCTTGGTGATCACAGCTTTGTAGTAATGTTCGAAATCAGGCAATGTGATGCCCCTGGCTTTGTTTTTCTTTTTCAACATTTCCTTACCAATTCGGTGTCTTTTCTGGTTCCATACAAATTTTAGGATTGTTTGTTCCAGCTCTTTGAAAAAAACTGGTGGAATTTTGATTGGGATGGCATTGAAAGTATAGATTGCTCTGGGCAATATAGACATTTCAACAATGTTTATTCTTCCGATCCATGAGCATAGAAGGCTTTTCCAATTTTTTGTGTCTTCTTCAATTTCTTTCACGAGTGTTCTATAGTTCCTTGAATACAGATCCTTTATCTCTTTAGTTAGGTTTATTCCCTGGTATTTTATGGTTCTTGGTGCTACAGTAAATGGAATCGATTCTCTAATTTCCCTTTCCATATTTTCATTGTTAATGCATAGGAAAGCAATTGATTTTTGTGCATTGATTTTGTATCCTGACACATTACTGAATTGCTGTATGAGTTCGAGTAGTTTGGGGGTGGAGTCTTTTGGGTTTTCCACATAAAGTATCATGTCATCTACGAAGAGAGAGAGTTTGACTTCTTCATTTCCAATTTGAATACCTTTTATTTCTTTTTGTTGTCTGATTGCTGTTGCTAGGACTTCTAGTACTATGTTGAACAAGAGTGCTGAGAGTGGGCATCCTTGACGTGTTCCAGATCTCAGAGGGAAGGCTGTCACCTTTTCCGCATTGAGAATGATATTTGCTGTGGGCTTTTCATAGATAGACTTTATGATGTTGAGAAATGTTCCTTCTATCCCTATACTTTGAAATGTTTTAATCAGGAATGGATGCTGAATCTTGTCAAATGCTTTTTCTGCATCTATTGACAGGATCATGTGTTTCTTCTCTCCTCTCTTATTGATTTGTTCTATCACATGGATTGATTTGCGAATGTTGAACCACACTTGCATCCCAGGGATAATTCCCACCTAGTCATGATGAGTAATCTTTTTAATATGCTTTTGGATCCTATTAGCTAGGATCTTGTTGAGAATCTTGGCATCCATATTCATCAGGGATATTGGTCTGAAATTCTCCTTTTTGATGGGGTCTTTACCTGGTTTGGGGATCAGGGTAATGCTGGCTTCATAGAAAGAGTCTGGAAGTTTTCCTTCTGTTTCTATTTTATGAAACAGTTTCAGGAAAATAGATATTATTTCTTCCTTGAATGTTTGGTAGAATTCCCGAGGGAATTTGTCAGGCCCTGAACTCTTGTTTTTTGGGAGGTTTTTGATCACTGCTTCAATCTCATTACTAGATATTGGTCTATTTATGTTGTCAATGTCTTCCTGTTTCAGTCTTGGAAGATGATGGGTTTTCAGGAATGCATCCATTTCTTCTAGGTTGTTTAGCTTATTGGCGTATAGCTGTGGATAATAATTTTTGAAGATTGTTTCTATTTCCTTTGGATTAGTCATGATCTCTCCCCTTTCATTCATAATTTTGTTAATTAAGGTCCTCTCTCTTTTCTTCTGGATGAGTTTGGCCTTGGCCTATCGATCTTATTGATTCTTTCAAAAAATCAACTTCTGGATTCATTGATGCGTACTACTGTTTCTTTAGTTTCTAACTCGTTGATCTCTGCTCTAGTCTTGATTATTTCCCTTTTTGTGCGTGGGGTTGGCTTGATTTGTTGTTGATTTTCCAGTTCTTTAATGTGTAAGGAGAGCTGGCGTATTTCATACTTTTTAATGTTTTTGAGTGAGGCTTGGATGGCTATGTATTTCCCCCTAAGAACCGCCTTAGCCGTATCCCATAGGTTTTGGATCAATGTGTCTTCATTCTCATTGGTCTCCATGAATTGTTTAAGTTCATCTTTGATTTGCTGGTTGATCTCCGCATTCTTGAGCATATTGGTCTTTAGTCTCCAAGTGTTTGAATTCCTTCTGAATTTTTCTTGTGATTGAGTTCCAGTTTTAAAGCATTGTGGTCTGAGAAAATGCAGGGAATCATCTCTATCTTTTGGTATCGGTTGAGACCTGATTTGTGGCCCAGTATGTGGTCTATTCTGGAGAAAGTTCCATGTGCGCTTGAGAAGAATGAGTATTCTGTTGTTTTAGTGTGGAATGTTTTGTATATATCTATGAGGTCCATGTCGTCCAATGTGTCATTCAAAGCTCTTGCTTTTTTATTGATTTTCTGTTTAGATGATCTGTCAGCTACTGAGAGTGGTGTGTTAAGATCTCCTAGTATAAAGGTATTCCTGTCTATATGACTCTTTATTTTGATTAACAGTTGGTTTATGTAGTTGGCTGCTCCTATATTGCAGACATCAATGTTTAAAATTGTTAGATCTTCTTGGAGGATAGAACCTTTAAGGATGATGTAGTGTCCTTCTGTACCTCTGATTACAGTCTTTAGCTTAAAATCTAATTTATCTGATATGAGAATTGCTACCCCAGCTTTCTTTTGAAGTCCATTGGCATTGCAGATGGTTCTCCATCCTGTCACTTTCAGTCTGGATGTATCTTTTGGTTCCAAATGTGTCTCTTGTAGACAGCATATGGACGGGTCCTGTCGTTTTATATATTCTGCAACCGTCTGCCATTTTATGGGAGCATTTAGACCCCAGCTGCCTTTCTGTGGCTCTCAAGCGTGAACTGGGAGGCCTGCTGTGGGCCGGGAAAGTCACGACCCCAGCCGCTTTTCTGTGGCTCCCTGAGGGGTCCCCGGGAGGTTAGGCCACTTGCCCGCATTTTCTCAGCTGCTGGTGGGGATCGCACAGGCTCTGCAGCACGCCACGAATGTTGCAGTGGCGGGCGCACACAGGTAAAAGTTGCTGCTAGTGGACAGCCGCAGACTCTCTAAAGGCGCTTGCAGGTGTGAGCCTGGCTCACAGGATGTTGCAGAGAGCAGAAAACTGCAGGTTCAGGAATTGCAGACTGGATCCCCCCACCAGTCTCACTTTGGGGAGCTCCTTCCTGGGAGAGTGGGTCAAAGCGCCTGTGCCCGCGACCACCCCCTTCCACTACTTACTCCTCAGAACTTTTTGCCCTTTTTAAGTGTTTTTAATGGGCTCATTTTAACAAATTCTGGTCCCTCGCCACCGGGCACTTTCCTTTGGGGTATTACTGTCCTTGGTTAGCTTCTGGTGGCTCCCTCCCCCTTTTGTTTATCCTCTCATATAAGCTGGAGTGTTCCCAGTTTGCTTTTACCTCTCCACTGCTGGCTTCTGCTCTAGGAGAGAATCCATGGTTAGAAATCTTTCTCCTCAGGGTGATTTCATGGGTGTTCAGCGTGTTTTGGTAGATTTCCAGCTCACTTTTGGGGACCGGTTGCTGCAGGATCTCTTACTTCTCTGCCATCTTGCCCCCCTCCCCCCCATCAATCTCTCTCCACTTGACTCATTTCACTCAGCATAATCTCTTCTAGTCCTGTCCATGTTGATACAAAAGTTGGATATTCATCCTTTCTGATGGAGGCATAATATTCCATTGTATAGATGTTCACATCTTTCTTATCCATTCATCTGTTGAAGGGCATTTTGGATCTATCTCATTATGGCTATTGATTTGTATTTCCCTAATGTTGAGTGATGTTGAACATTTTTTCATGTGTGTATTGGCCATTTGTTTATACATAATGGAATATGACATCTTGGCATTTGCAACAATGTGGATGGAAGTAGAGGGTGTTATACTAGGTGAAATAAGTGATTCATGGAAAATCAAATAGCATATGATTTCACTCAAGAAAACTTTTCACTTAAGAAAACAATCAGGTGGACATAAGGGAAGGGAAGGAAAAATAAAATAAGAGAAAATCAGAGAGGGAGGCAAACCATAAAAGACTCTTTATTGTAGTGAACAAACTGAGGTTTGCTGGAGGGGAGGTGGGTGGGGAATGGAGTAAATGGGTGATGGGAATCAAGGAGGGAACTTGATGTAATGAACACTGGGTATTATATGCAACTGTTGAATTACTGAATTCTACCTCTGAAACCAATAATACAGTACGTGTTATTTAGATTGAATTTAATTAAATGCAATTTATGAAAGCCCTGCTATTGAAGGTTTTTTTCTTCAAATTTGAGGTACACTGGGGAGCCTGTAATGCAGGTGACCCTCAACAGGGGAGATATTAGCATGTCGCTGGACAATATTTCTTTACCTTGATAATGAGCTCTAAATATATTTTCTAAAGAAGAAAGATGGGTGGGGCGCCTGGGTGGTTCAGTGGGTTAGAGCCTCTGCCTCCGGCTTGGGTCATGATCTCAAGGTCCTGGGATTGAGTCCTGCATCAGGCTTTCTGCTCAGCGAGAACCTGCTTCTTCCTCTCTCTCTCCGCCCGCCTCTCTGCTTCCTTGTGATCTCTCTCTCTGTGTCAAATAAATAAATAAAATCTTTAAAAAATATATTTCAAAAAAAAGAAGAAAGATGGGTGGGAAAGGATCTGGGAAAGAAAGAAAGGTGTGAAGGGATCTTTTGAAGAAAGAATTGTTTCACTTACATGTGGAGCATAAGGAAAAACATGGAGGACATTGGGAGAAGGAAAGGAAGGGTAACTTGGGGGAATTCAGAGGAGGAGATGAAGCATTAGAGACTGTGGACTCTGAGAAACAAACTGAGGGTTTTGGAGGGGAGGGAGGTGGGGGAGTTGGGTGAGCCTGGTGGTGGGTATAGAGGAGGTCACGTATTGCATGGAGCACTGGGTGTGGTGCATGAAATATAAATCTTGGAACACCAAAAAAAATTAAAGAAAAATGAAGGCAAGTAGAACGAACTTAATTTTCACTTTAAAGAGAAACAAGTGTATTTTTAAGTTCATGGCATGAATCCGAGGTCCTGCCACCTATGTATTTACCTATAATGCTTGTGTGAATTGTAGTTTGAATTACACTTATAATTCATCTTTACTTTTGTTAAGAAAATTGTCATTTATATAACAAGTTGTAAGTGTATGCTCATATCTTCGTAGACAAACCACTAAAAGATTCGTATTTCACTTTTTTAGGGAAATAAAGTGCACAATGCAAGCCAAGAAAATGATGTGACAATGAACTGATAAGTGGGATTGGAGACCTCAGCAATCTACACTAAAATGCCAGCCATGAGAAGCAGACAGTGGTCGAGTGCTGCGGACTGAACAGAACAGGACATAGAGTTGCATCTTCAACTGTTTTGAGGAGTGGATATTGCACAGATTAGCTGTGAAAGAGAAGAGACTGGGGAATCTAGGATGGAGAAGGGGCTTTCCTGCCTCCGAAGGAATGGTTATTTCTTTAGAGTAAAGGAAGATTATTTACAGTGTCTGGATTACGATGTGCAGTTATACATGCTCTCCCTCCAGGCCCTATCCTTCTGAACTAGAAATCGTCTGTTCTTTGTTAGGACCTGCTTAGCCTAAGCAATTCCATTTTGTCTAAACAGCCATTTTGGTGTGAAAACAAGCTGACCTTGCCTTAAAGGAACAAAGTCAGCCCAGAGGAACTTACTTAGAAAGATAAGTCCTGGACACCAGGGGAATGTGGTCTGCTGGCTCCTGATAACAGTCCCGCAGAAGAACAAGGGTGAGTCAGGCCAGGTGGAGACGTCCAATCAGTAAAGAACACATATGTAACCTCCCTTAACCTCACTGCTTCTGACCAATAAGGATAAGCTCTCAGTTGTTTTGCGGTTTTGCCCTACAAAAGATAGCCTGTAAGACTAGGTGGGGTCGCTCTCTGCATACAGTCGACCCTCACCAGCCAGTGTGATTCTCGATGCTTGTTGCAAAATAAAGCTTTGCTTGACCTTCGCTTTGCATCAGTCTCCTTCCTTTGATCACGGACCCTAACACTCTTCAATCAGTGTGCTTCCTCCCTGTGAAGTCTTTCCTGGTTTTCAGAACCAGAGTCCTTTCCTTTAACTTCCACTTTTCCTGCTTCACCTACAAGTGCATGTGTAAAAGCAGTTATTTCAGGTAGCAGAGACTACATATCGCCAACTGCAGTTTATTCATTTATTTTTAAAAATTGAGATATAATTGACATGTAACATTATATTCCTTTCAGGTGTATATCATTGTGATACATGAAAATATTGTGAAATGAACAGCACTTAATTTTGGTTAACATCTCTCTCCACAGTTACATGTTTCTTTGTGATAAGAAATTTAAGACCTGAAGGGTCATAGGGTAGTTCTATTTCTATTTTATAAAAACATTTTATTTATTTATTTGACAGAGAGAGAGAGACATCAGAAGTCGGCAGAGAGGCAGGCAGTGAGAGAGGGAATCAGGATCCATGCTGATCAGAGAGCCTGATGTAGGGTTCGATCCCAGGACCTGAGATCATGACCTGAGCCAAAGGCAGAGGCTTTAACCTGCTGAGACACCCAGGAGCCCCAGGTAGCTCTATTTTTAATTTCTTGAGGAATCTCCACACTGTTTTCCAAAGTGGCGACACCAACTTGCATTCCCACCAACAGTGGAAGAGGGTTCCCCTTTCTCCACATCCTCTCCAACATTTGTTGTTTACTGTCTTGTTGATTATGACCATTCTAACTGGTTTAAGGTGGTATCTCAATGTGGTTTTGATTTGAGACTCCCTGATCGCTAAAGATGATGAGCATTTTTCCATGTGTCTGTTAGCCATTTGTATGTTTTCTTTGGAGAAATGTCTTTTCATGTCTTCTATCCTTTTTTTTTTTTTTCTTTGATGTGATTATGTTTTGTGAGTGTTGAGTTTGAGGAGATTTTATAGATCTTAGATATCAGGACTTTGTCTCTAGTGCCATTTGCGAATATATTCTCCCATTTTGTGGATTGCCTGTTTGTTCTGTTGACTGCTTCCTTCACTGTGCAGAAGCTTTTTGTCATGATGAAGACCCAAAAGTTCATTTTTGCTTTTGTTTCCTTTGCCTTTGGAGATGTGTCCTGAAAGAATTTGCTGTGGCTGATGTTGAAGAAGTTACTGCCTATATTCTTCTCTAGGGTTTTGATAGATTCCTGCCTCACATTGAGGTCTTTCATCCTTTTCGAGTTTATCTTCATGTATGGTGTAAGAGAATGGTCAAGTTTCATTCTTTTACATATAGCTGTCCAATTGCACTACTGGGAATTTACCCCAAAGAAGCAGATGCAGTACAAAGAAGGGCCACACATACCCCAATTTTCATAGCAGCAATGGCCACAATCACCAAAATCTGGAAAAACCAAGGTGCCTTTCAACAGATGAATGGATAATGAAGATATGGTACAGATATGCAGTAGAATATTATGCTTCCATCAGAAAGGATGAATGCCCAACTTTTGTATCATCATAGATGGGACTGGAAGATATTATGCAGAATGAAATAAATCAAGTAGAGAAAGTAAATTATCTTATGGTCTCATGTACCTGTGGAGCATAAGGAAAACACAGAGGGCATTGTGAGGAAGAAAGGAAGGGTGAATGGGGGGAAATTGGAGGTGGACATGAACCATGAGAGACTGTGGACTCTACGCAACAAACTGAGGGTTTTGGAGGGGAGGGGGTGGGAGGGTGGGCGAGCCTGGTTGTGGTTATTGAAAAGGGCAAGTATTGCATGGAGCACTGGGTGTGGTGCATTAACAATTAATTTTGTAACAATGAAAAAGATAAAATAAAATTATTTGGATGAAAAATAAAATAAATTTTTAAAATCATGAAAAAGAAATTTAAGATCTTTTGTAATAGAAATGTTCAAGTATACAAAAAAACATACAATATACAATCAAATATAATAAACTATAGTCAAATTTAACTACAATCCTCAGAAAACCACTTTTATCCAATTTCACAACTTCGCTCCTGTCTTTAAGACACATGTGTTTGTGAAGGGCAGAAGCAGGTCTTTCGTTCTCTTCATTCAGAATAGTTTGCCCTGTGGTCCTGGGTTTCTATCTTCAGTGACAATAACCCTTTGCACCTGACATGGGCATTGACAAGTGGTTAAGGGCATCTTCAGCTGATAATGGCAGAGCTGAGTCCCTATGGGAGCTCGCAGCTCCTGAGCAGGGAGGCATGTGGTGATGAACACTCAGGAAGGAAATCATGCTGACTGTGAAGGAGGATTTGCAGCTGGAAATCCCAGGGGTTCTTACCGTGAAGAGGAGGGAGACCTGAGAGGCACTACTGGAGAGGCTGTGAGTCTTAGCAAGGAAGTGGAAGGGGCCTGTGCTCTCTGGAAAAGTTTATCCTAGACTGATAATCAGTCCTAGGTATGCTTGCACAGTTGGGGATTATTAAGTCAGCAAAGTAAGAGTAGGCTCACTAATTGAGTAAGTGCTAACTTAAGAGTGTCTCTGTTGGCTGAGTATGACCTGCATGTGCGATGAAGGGATAGGATGAGGATCCAGATGCTGACATGCTGGTTCAGCCCAGAGGAACCTCACAACTGGGACACAAATTCAAACTGGAGGTTTGTCTGTATCCCATTATAGAAGATGTGCTGGTTTATTCAAGTATGTCTTCATGTCACTCAGTTTTGAGTACCTGTTGTGTGGCAGGCATTGGCATTGGGAGCTCAGTCCTTTTAGTCCAGGAAAATATCCAGACTGAGGCTGGGAGGGAATGGTGTGTGCTGCTGAGTAGGCCCTTAGACACTGCAAGAGAGGCATGTTAATATGAGTGCCTATTCTGACAAGGGAGTGACTGCGCTTCCAAAGGTTAGTGGGAATGAAAATATCTTAGTCAAGTCCATAATTGGGCAACATGATTGTTCTGTTACATGGATGGTAACTAGATGACCAATGGAGAGGATCACACAGTTCAGGGCTCACCTACCCTCATGCAGTTTTAGTCACTGTCATCAGGATTAAACAGCACTCCCTACAGACACCTGGTATTACAGAGAAGAAATACCAGATTTTAATCAGCCCCTTGTATGGATGACTATTGACTTCATTGTTGTGTTATCTCCATGTTTTTTAAGTGACCACTGGTTGGCTAATGGTACAAAAGAAGAAAGAGTCCATCATTTTTTGGAAATTGGGAAAACAAAAAACAAAACAAAACAAAAAACTATGCCATCATTGGTGAAAGTTCTTACTGAGTTTTATATCACAAATGAAGCAACAAATTCACCAATGTATATGTCCTTCTGAATGAACATTGAAAATTTCTTCAAAATGCCCCAGACTAAGTTGATAAAAATGTCAGTCAATAACACACAAGACAAAAAAGGAAACAGCTTGCGGATCATTTTGAGAATTTCTTAATTATCTCTTGATCCAAGTGACTGCTAGCCTCTCCGACTGTCAGTTGTTGGTCTCCAGGTCCAAAGGCCCAGGGTGAACCCACTCTCAAGATGCCTGCTTGGTCTAGCACAGATGTGAGTTGTTGGTGTTGAGGTCCAAGGCGGGGATCCTGCTGTGCAAGTGCCTGCTTGGCCTAGCCCAGAGCTCTGTTCTAGGTTTCAAGGTCTCAGGGCACATGGTGAGGTCGCTGTGAAGGTGCCTGCTTGGCCTATCAGATAACTCAGTTGTTCTCCAGGTCTAAGAGTATGTGGTGATCCCACTGTCAAAGTGAAGGCTTGGCTTGGCACAGAGGTCAGTTGTTTTTTGCCAGGACTAAAGACACATGGTAAACCTGTTTTCCAGGTGCCCACATGGCCTAGTGTAGAGCTGAGTTGTTATTGATATCAAAGGACAAACTGTGAGCCTGCTGTACAGATGCCCACTTAGCCAAAAACAGAGCTGCCTTATTGGAGTCCGGGTGCAAGGATACATGGTGAACCTGTATTGAAGTTCCTGTTTAGCCTAGTAGAGAGCTGATTTGTTGGTCTCTAGGTCAATGGGCACATGGTGAGCTTACTTGTCAAATGTCATCTTGGCCTAGCCCAGGGCTCTTTCTTGGCCTCCAGGTCCAAGGGCACATAGTGATGGTGCTGTTCAGGTGAATCATTGTCCCAATACTGACCTGGGATGCAGGACTCATGGTTTTTTGGCACTTAGCAAGCCTGGTGTTCTCTGGACTTACTTGCTTTGTGCTGCACTGGGTTGGCAAGGTGTGTTATGAGGACTCCTTGTCCAACCAGTGTCTGGATGTCTCATCTGCCCAATGTCGAATGCATTCAGAAGGCTCCAACTTGTTGGGAACCTGATGGGTGCTCTGTTCTGGGGTCTGAATTTGTCTGTGTTATGCTGTGTTCAAGAGTTTATGGTCTGCTCCTGGTCAGCCAGGTGTATGGGGAATTAGTTTGTTCACTGCTGAGTTGGGTCAGACAGCTCATTGTCTGGACCTGTGCTCCAAGGACTCTCATTGTGTCCAGTGATGTGGTAATTCCTTCTCCCAGTACTGGTTTCACAAAATGCCCTTTCTATCTGTTGTCTGGAGACATTGTGAACATCAGGGTCAACTGATGTTTGAGCATTTGTGTTCCCTGTGCTGAGTCAGGTTGGAGGGCTCCAAAGCAATAGTGAGCCCAGTGTTTCCTCGGGACATGGACACAGCTTTCCTGTGCTGAACCCATACTTGATCCCAAAGATGTAGAATCCATCTGGCTAGGAACCTACAATGCTGTGATTTCCAGTGCCCCACTCCTATGTACCAAATGGAATGTGTCCCTGAGTAGCTGGGCTATCAGCACAGTAGGAAATGGGACCAAGAATCACCAGGTGTTGTTTCGAGGTTTCCCAGGACTACAGAGGGGCACAAAGGTAGGCAGAAACATGAAGGTGGTGTGCAGAGTGTTGGTGGGAGGCCCAGGAAAGAAGGAGTGGAGAGAGGGTTTGCCATGGGCAGGGGGAGAGAACGGGGCAGAGAACGTGAGGAATAGCAGGAAGAGCTATGACTAAAACACTATCTCTCTCCTCAGTGCAGCCTGTGCTATTGATGTTCTTTCATAACAGCCCCAGGGCATCATAATGCCTTCTTATGATGTCACCACCATGCCCTGGCCAATCACCAGTAGGCTGTCAGGTTGGACTCATTTGGGTGGCCAATCACCAGGCAGGTCGGCTAACCAATGATTGATGGCTTTCTCAATGCCACTCAGGATATTATTGCCTGGAAATCATGTGTTAAAGAAAAACAGGTAAACTTTCTTTCAAGATGAAAAATTCATATTTAGGTTTTATTTATAGTGAAGATCATAGAAAGGCTGAAAGGCTCAACCAGTACAAAGCTAAATATATCACTCAGTGTCACTATTCGCTAAAACTGTGACATTGATGTTAATGAACACATGGGACATTAGGCCCCATGAAAGGTCACAGTTGTTGGATAAGTCAGAGAATATGGCACTAGAGCAAATACTACTCTCAACTCATCCATAAAAGCTTAAATAAAAGTGGAGGAAATGGTAGGCATCAGGTTTCACACATCTTCCCACAAAAAACCTAAACCAAGAAAGAATGAAGCTATGTCATAAGTCATTACCTCCTTGCCCAAACCACATTCAACTCTTACGGTAAGGGACAACATAATCCAGCCTGTCCACAGGTCCACAGTCTTCATGTACAACATCCAGTCGGAAAGTTCTGGAGGAGGAGATGAATGTTTGCCAAAAGGGAGTCCAGAGGACAGAATGGTTTGCAGCATGAGTGAGTAGGATGGAGTGCCATTTGTTGAAGCAGAATTAGGGAGACCATACCTGGATTTCTGGTGCCTTTTCCCTTAGGGTTTTCTTCATTTTCCAATGGAAAGCAGCGGTCTCCAGAGGCTTCTACAAGCTGCAGCAGAGCCATGCTCCCTTGAGGCTCATTGTGTGTTGTGACTCTCTGAGAACCCTGTTCCAAGCAAGTTCATGTGGGACATGGTTGCAGTTGGCCCTGGAGCAGCTCCTTGAGCTCACGACCGTGTAGTCAGGTCTTCCCACAGCTGCCACTGTGAGGTTGTGACTTGACCAAGGTGAACCCCTCTTCAGTTTTCCCCTGTGGAATTGACATGCCTGACTTAGAGAGTGTAGTTTAAGGGCATCACTTCCATTTCAGGAAACCCAATGCTTGAAGGAATGGTTCAGGGTTAATTTTGGGAACAGGGTTTTCCAAAAGATGATTTTATTCACCCTGAATGAATGAAATACCCGAGCTGGGGCCCAGACATGACAGACTGTAGAGAGAGGTATTCTGGTAGAAATAATGCTGTTTTGAAATGCCCGACCTATGCTTTGGGGGGTTCAAGGATATTCTCTTCATCCTGTCCTATTGTGGTGATCTGAAAAGTCAACTTACTCCAGCAGTTCTGTGTGATGCGGGTTCTTCAGTGCAAGAGGAGAAGCTGTCTTTGGCTAAACAGAGCAAGAGGTTACCAGGCAGGAAGTAAGCACCTGCGGATTGCAGTCCAGAGAAGAATGGATGAAGGCTGGAAATGGTCCTGGAAGTATACTTGAGGAGAGAACCCTTCATGAGATGCCTGGTCCTATGTTCAATGGTGAGTGGTGTGCTTCCCCTAGGGAGTCCCAAGGTGGATGTGAAGCTGCCCACACCTGCCACAGGCTGGTGCAGAGAGATGGAGAGACTGGCCTTTGGGGCTTCCAGGTGTCCTGACCACCAGAATATTTTCCCTTTTTGACTCCACTATGATGGTTTGGATGAGGGTAAAAGTCATTCTCATGCAAGCATTTGCCAAAGTGGGTAGGGAAAGGAATGTGTGTCTCATTTCACACAAGTCAGCACACAAGCTCAGGGCTCATGTGTTCTGTGTGGCCAGTGTTTTCTCCGCAGGTCCTTGGGGGACGATATCTAGGATGAGGGCACTAGTAAGTGGGCCCACCTTGACATAAGTGTTGAGCAAGTCAACATCAATGCCAGCCATCCCAGTATGTCCATCCTCCACCACCATAAACTAAAATTCTCAAATGCTGTCAATACACAGAACACACTCTTCCTAAAATCTTTCTACTCCCAATTAGACTTCTGGTCTTTACAAAGTCCTCATCCATCCATCCTCAGAAATTAATTTAGCAATGGGCAACTGAGTGCTTCAGTCGATTGGGTGACTGCCTTTGGCTCTGATCATGATCCCAAAGTCCTGAGATAGAGTCTGGCTCTCTGCTCAGCAGGGAGCTGTCTTTGTCCTCTCCCTCTGCCTGCCATTCTACCTATTGTCCTCAATCTCTATCAATGAAATGAATAAAATATTAAAAAAATAAATAAACTTAGCAGCAACATGTTTTTAGCTGCCATGTGCCCTTACCTCTGCCTGTATGTTTAAAAGACATGAAGATGTGACTTCTACAAAGTTTGCCCTATAACTTCCCAGTTGTTTCTGGTCAGGTTTCAGTTTGTTCCTTCTGTCTTGGGCACATAACTTGGGCTTCCTATTAGCCCACAGTTGTAGGGACTCTCTACCTGCTGACATACCAGACTGATATAGATGCAAAGTCTCATGACATAGCACCACAAATATGAAAGATAGATCATTAAGAACATGTCACCATGCCAAAGTACAGAAAAATGTCATCTTGAACATGTTATACAATCCAAAGATCCCCAAAACTAATGATGACCTAGATTTTGGGATACAGATTGCCATTGGATTTGAAAGAACCATCATAAAAATGTTTGAACAAGCAATTGCAATTGTGCTTAGAAGAAATGAAAGTAAGTTTTGGGACATAATGATATAAAAAAGAACTTAATTAACAATTCAACTGAAAAATATGACCAAAATTACTACAACAATTTAAGTGGTCTCTATCGGAGAATATAAACAACAGAAGAAAGTAAATTGAAGAGTAGAAGAATGAAAAGTATCTCAGCTGGACAATGGAAAGAAAGTAGAAAAATAAAAATAAAAAAAAATTAAAAACTAAAAAACCAGAGCCCCTAGTACTTGTGAACCTTCAAATCACAACACAACAAAACAAAATACAACTATTCATGTCACAGGAATCCCAGAATGAAAAAAAGACAGAACTAGGGATTTAGAAGCTATTTCAAGGAAATGTAAATTAAAAAAGAATATTTTAAGAAAAAAATGATGGATAATGTCCAGGTTTGACAAAAGAATGAATCTCAAATTTAAGAAAATGAACAAAACCCAAACAATGGAAACCTCAAGAAATCCATTAAGACACATGCTATGAACTAAAATGTAACCCCACCCCATTCATATATTTCAGTTCTAACACCATTGGACCTAGAACTTGGAAGGAACATAGTTTATGTCATAAGGTTAGGATTCTCATCATCAGAGCTGAGGGAGGGCAAGATCGAGGAAAAGTAGGAGACCCTGTTACAACCTATCCCCTAAAGTGACCAGGATATCTATCAGAACACGCTAAACACCCATGAAATCAACCTGAGAAGTAAGGTTTTTCATTTCTGTATCTCTACAGGAGCAAAAGGCAGCAGTGGAGAGATAAAGAAGAGTGGGAACACTCAAACCCATATCTGAGGATAAAGAGAAGGGGTAGGAAGCCACCAGAAGCAATTCAAAGAAAGTAATACTCAAAAAAAAGTGCCCTCTGGTTGGGGACCAGCATTAACTTAGAGTCTGGTTAAAAACACTTAAAAAGAGCAAAAGATCTTAAAGAGTGATTAGTGGAAGTGGGTAGTCTCAGGCACCTGCCTAAGCCCATGTTCCCAAGAAGGACACCACCCACGTCAAAGACAGACTTGCAGGGGGTCTAATTCTTAGTTCATGAACCTGCAGCTTTCCACTCCTTGCACCATTTCATGGGTGGGGCGAGCTCCTGCAAGCACCTTAGAGAGTATGGTGTGGTCCAGGAGCCTGCAGCTGTTCTCCGTGTGCAGCACTCCGTGGACTGGGTGCACTCCTGCAAGCTCCTAAGAGGTTTAGTGGGAGCCCTGGCCATGGTTTCAAGGACCACAGGATGGCTGCTGGCTGCCACAGGGTCTGAGTGCTCCCAGCCAGCACCTGAACAAACACAGCCATACTTGGGCAGGAATCTGAGTGCACCCAGACTAAGCCTGGAGCCTGGAGAGCACTCATGCCAACAGCAGCCACCAGAAGCAAGTTTCCTAGGCCAATATCACTCATGGCTTTGGTCACGTGAGAGTACAGAGGCTAGTGAGGGCCTCTCGGGGCCACTGGGATGGTGGCTGGGGTTGTGCACAGCCTGTAGCAGGCTGCCGTGTAAGCAGTTTGTAGAGGGGAGTAAGTGGATTTGGGACCAAAAAGAAGGGAGCAGATTGAGGATTCTCTGTGATGCAGAGATCTGGGTATGGGCAGATTCTTTGCTTGGACTCTCCAAAAAGGCAAAAAAAGCTACAAAAGAGCAAAAACCTCCAGAGAGCAAAAGACTGAGAAATTGGTTTTCAAAGAGCCAAGCTCTTTGATTGGGAGGCAGGGCGACTCAACCCAAGCAAGACTGACTGGAAAATAATGGGGCATGCCTCTCCTCCAGAAGACAAGCCAAAAACAAGAGGACGATAACCACAGGGTCCCAATAAAACTATAGGACATGCCAAAAATCCTCCCCAATACAGTAAAGACAGTCCTAAGAGGGAAATACACAGGTATCAAGCTTCACTCAAAAAAATTGAAAAATCTCAAATATGCCAGCTCTCTTTACACCTTAAAGAACTGGAAAATCAACAACAAATTAAGCCAACTGCACACACAAGAAGGGCAATGATCAAGATTAGAGCAGAGATCCACAAGTTAGAAAATAGAATAACAGTATAACACATCAAGGAATCCAGAAATTGTTTTTTTGTAAGAATTATTAAAAACAATAAGCCACTGGACAAACTAATCCAAAAGAAAAGAGATAAGACCCAAACAACCAAATTTTGAATGAAAGGGGACAGATCATGACTAATCCAAAGGAAATAGAAACGGTCATCAGAAATTAACATCAACAGCTATAAGCCAATAAGTTAAACAACCTAGAAGAAATGGATGCATTTCTGGAAAACCATAAACTTCCAAGACTGAAACAGGAAGAAATTGACAAACTGAATAGACCAGTATCTAGTGACGAGATTGAAGCAGTGATCAAAAAACTCCCAAAAAAGACAAGCCCAGGCCCTGATGAATTCCCTGAGAAATTCTACCAAACATTCAAGGCGAATATGATACCTAATCACCTGAAACTGTTTCAAAAAATAGAAACAGAACTCTTTCTATGAAGACTCTGTCTATGAAGCCAGCATTACCTTGATCCCCAACCAGGCAAAGACCCCATCCAAAAGGAGAAATTCAGAACAATATCCCTGATGAATATGGATGCCATGATTCTCAACAAGATCCTAGCTGATAGGATCCAACAGCACATTAAAAAGATTATTCATCATGACCGGGTTGGATTTATCCCTGGGATGCATGGGTGGTTCAGATAGAACAATTCAATAAAAGAAGAGAGAAGAAACACATGGTCCTCTCAATTGAGGCAGAAAAGGCATTTGACAAAATTCAGCATCCGTTCCTGATTAAAACTCTTCAAAGGATAAGGATAGAAGGAACTTTCCTAAACTTCATAAAATCTACCTATGAAAACCCACAGCAAATATCATTCTCAATGGGAGAAAAGCTGACAGCCTTCCCTTTGAGATCAGGAACACAACAAGGATGCCCACTCTCACCAATCTTGTTCAACATAGTGCTAGAAGTCCTAGAGACAGCAATCAGACAACAGAAAGAAATAAATGGTATTCAAAATGGGAAAGAAGAAGTCAAAATCTCTTAGCAGATGACATGGTACTTTATATGGAAAACCCAAAAGACTCAACCCTAAAGTACTAGAACTCATTCAGTAATTCAGTAATGTGGTAGGATAAAAAAATCAATGCACAAAAATCAGTTCCTTTCCTATACACTAACAATGAAAATATGGAAAGATAAATTAGAGAGTCAACTCAATTTACAATAGCATCAAGAATGATAAGATACCTGGGAATAAACTTAAAAAAAGTGAAGTATCTGTACATGAGGAACTACAGAACACTCATGAAAGAAATTGCAGAATACAGACAAAGGTGGAAAAGCATTCCATCCTCATGGGTCAGAAGAATAAACATTGTTAAAATATCTATACTGCCCAAAGCAATCTGTACTTTCAGTGCCATATCTAATCAAAATTCCACCAGCCTATTTCAAAGGGCTGGAAAAAACAATCCTAAAATTTGTATGGAACCAGAAAAGACCCCGAATTGTTAAGGAAATTTTGAAAAAGAAAAACAAAGCTAGGGCAACACATTGCCTGATTTCAAGCTTCCCTACAATGTTGTGATCACGAAGACAGCATGGTACTGGCACAAAAACAGACAGATAGACCAGTGGAACAGAGTAGAGAGTCCAGATATGGACCTGCAACTCTATGGTCAGATAATCTTTGACAGAACAGGAAAAAAATATCCAGTGGAAAAGACAGTCTCTTCAATACATGGTCCTGGGAAAATTGGAGAGCTATATGTAGAAGAACGAAACTTGTGCATTCTCTTATACATACACAAAGATAAACTCGAAATGGGTAAAAGACCTCAATGTGATGCAGGAGTCTATCAAAATCCTAGAGGAGATCATAGGCAGCAACCTCTTTGTCATCGGCCACAACACCTTCTTTCAGGACATGTCTCCAAAGGGAAAAGAAACAAAAGTGAAAATGAACTTTTGGGACTTCATCAAGATAAAAAGCTTCTGCACAATGAAGGAAACAGTCCACAAAACAAAAAGGTAATCACAGAATGGGAGAAGATATTTGCAAGTGACACTACTTACAATGGTCTGATATCTAAGATCTATAAAGAACACCTCAAACTCAACACTCAAAAAACGGATAATCCCACCAAAAAATGGGCAGAGGACTAGAACAGACACTTCTCCAAAGAAACATACAAATGGCTAACAAAGATATGAAAAAAGGTTCATCGTCATTAGCCTTTAGAGAGTTTCAAATCAAAACCATATTGAGATACCACCTTAAACTAGTTAGAATGGCCAAAATCATCAATATGGTAAAAAACTAATTTTGGAGAGGATGTGGAGAAAGGGGAACCCTCTTCCTCTGTTGGTGGGAATGTAAGTTGTTGCAGCCACTTTGGAAAACAGTGTGGAGATTCTTTAAGAAATTAAAAGTAGAGCTACCGTATGACCCTGCAATTTCACTGCTGGGTATTTACCCCAAAGAAGCAGATGCAGTACAAAGAAGGGCCACATGTACCCCATTGTTCATGGCAACAATGTCCACAATATCCAAACTGTGGAAAGAGCCCTGGTGCCCTTCAACAGATGAATGGATAAAGAAGATATGGTCCTTATATACAATAGAATATTATGCCTCCATCAGAAAGGATGCATATGTAACATTTTTATCAACATGGACGAGGCTGGAAGACATTATGCAGAGTGAAATAAAATAAGTCAAGTGGAGAAAGTCAATTATCTTATGGTCTCACTTACATGTGTAGCATAATGGAAAATATGGAGGACATTGTGCAAAAGAAAGGAAGGGTGAATTGCGGGAAATCAGAAGGAGAGATGAACCATGAGAGACTGTGGACTCTGAGCGACACACTGAGGGTTTTGGAGGGGAAGGGGTGGGAGGGAGCTTTGGATTAATGGGTGGTAGGGCGAACCTTCTGGTGGGTATTGAGGAGGGCACATATTGCATGGAGCACTGGGTGTGGTATATGAACAATGAAACTTGTAGCACTGTAAAAATAAAATAAAAGTATTTGGGAAAAAAATAAAAAAAATATTCCCATCATTGGGTTAGCATGCTTAAGAGAATAGACACCATAGAGCTTGCACTCTTCATAGATCTTTGAGAAAATATATCACAGATGTTTAGCCATTGTCGAACCCTAGAGTTTAGTGCACTTTTACACATGACAATGATTCAGGATTCATAAGTTATAATACTGGAATTTATTATGATAATGCATTTTGTTCTATACAGGATATATAGACAAAATATAGAGTATGTGGACATGTTTTCAAATGACATATCTGACAAAGAAGTTCATCTATAACATATAAATAACTCACACCCAATGGGAAAAACAAAAAACAAAACTACAAATAGGCAATGAGTCTTGGAATGCTGATAAAGTAAAGTAAAGTAAAATAAAATAAAATAAAATAAAATAAAATAATAAAATGAAATAACATAAAATAAAATAAAATAAAATAAAATGAAATAAAATAAAAAAAACTATCCAAAAAGAAAATGGGCAAAAGGCACGAACAAACATTTCACCAAAGAGAACTTCCAGATGGCAAATGAACACAAGAAAAAGTATACATTAGGAGCCATGAGGGAAATGTAAATGAAAACATGAGTAATCACTACTACCCACTTGTTGGGAGAGCTTATTAATATAAAGCACAGTAAAAACATTAAATATTTGACAGAGGCAGCTCTCCTAAATTTCTCGTGAGCATATAAATGGTACAGCTACACTGGTAAGAGTTTGATAGGTTCAAACAAACATGAAACATAAATGCTACAACCCAGCAATCACTCACTCTCCTGGACCTTTATCTCAGGGAATGGAAATTTAAGATCCCCCAAAAATTGTGCACAAATGTTCACTGTGGCATTATTTATAGTTTCCAAAGATTGAAAATAATCAAATATCCTTTAAAAGGTGACTGGATGAACAAACTGTGGCATTTCCATACTAGAGAGCCTAGCTCAGTGATAAGAAACCCTAAAGTTGTGACACACAAAACTGGGATGGCTCCTGGGTGTATTATCCTGAGTGAAAAAAAAGAACATCACAGGTCACATCTGTAGGAATCCGCTCATGTATCAAAATGCCAGGACTCCCAACATGTAAAACACAGGGGTGATTGCCATGGGTAGGGATGGTGGGGGCAGGCATGGTAGCGTGAGATAGACTTTTGTGCTGAAGGAATACTTCCGTATATGGATTGTATTGTTGAATATATGAATGTATGTGACAAACTGACAGAACTAGACATGTCCAACATACCACTGTCACTTTCCTGGTGTTAATGGTGCTCTGCAATGATGTAGGATGTTACCCTGGGGCAAACTGAGCCAAGACTGCCTCTGTGATGGGAGATTTCTGTACTATCTGAAGCATTCTGTGAATATATAAAGGTACCCAAATCTCTCCCTCCCTCTATTAGTGCTCTACCCGTTGATATACTTCAGAATACTTCCCTAAAGGTAGCAGTCCCCAACTGGCTCCCTGGAGCTCCAAGCTTCCACAGGTCACTAAAATGTGGACGTTAAGCAGCAGTGTTGGAGGTAGGAGGGGCCTGGCATTGGGCTATGACTGGACAGGTGCTGGGCTGTGATGCACCTTACTGAAGAGGCAGAGAAACCCAGGTGGGGAACAGGACAGAGGGAGCACCCAGATGCTGTCCTCCCAGAGCTGATGTTCTGAGTTTGAAAAGAAAAGGACAGGACAAGGACCTAGATCACACCCTGCCCTCCCTCATCTGGAGAGGATCTGTCCCTTGCTCTTGCAGACCCCTTCCCCCACACTGCCATCTCCTGCATCCTGCTCACACAACCATCCCCCCAAAGTTGCCCAAACTTTAGCAATGAAGGAATGGAGACCCAAAGGGTGAATGACTCTGACTCACACCATGAAAGTGGGGTCCCATCACCTCCAGGAACCTGTGTGTCTAGAAACCTGTTTGAGGTAAGTGGGGTCTGATCTGTTGACTACTGGAGGTTAGCAGCTCAGGGATGACAGAAATGATCCACTTGCCCCTCAAAAGCAAGTGACCTGGACTCCACCATCCTGAAAGCAGCAGCCCTCCTGTAAGCACAGACAACATACATCTTAAAGAGGCTAACCTCTCTCCTCAATTTTACCTTTCCACCAAGATTCACCTCCTCCATGGCTCCCATCAGCTTATGCCCTGGTGCTATAAACACAGTGCCTTGAGCTCCCCCAAGGGGTCATAGGTCTAGGCTTTCTTCCACCTCAGCTACAGCCACAGGGAGACCTCAGTTTACTGGTACCCACAACTCACTGAGCTTCCACTCAATCCCTGAGGTGAAAGGGACAATCCCCAGGAAGAATACCTGGAACCTTACTTTCCTTCTTTCTTCTGTCCAATCTCAGCTCTGCCTTTTAGACGTTGTCACCTTCCTCCGTATCCACAGACACTCTCGAGTTCTCCATATGCACCTGTTCCCTCTTCCTACTGATCTCCTCCTCTGCTTTACTCTGTTCATCCAACCTTCCACGGGGACAGCCAGCAGGAATTTGTGTCTCCCTCAAATTTTCAGTGCTTCTGTGGCTCAGAGCAGCGAGTCCACCCTCCAGGCCCCTCACTCCAGTCTTTATCTGCCTCTATCACCTCACAGGAAATCACCCAGAGATAGGGAATGGTCCCATGCCTCTGGCCTCCCTCCACCCTGGTTCCCTCACCTTGTCACATTTACTCTCCAAAGACCTGCATCACACAGGGGCATGTAGTCAGGAAATACTTGCGGTGATGGCCACAGTTTTTAACCTTCACGTCAGGGTCCAAACTCAAATTTGACACAGTGTGAGTGGTAAAACTAGGAACAAAAATCATTTTTGCAGAAATACCTACACATGGACACACAGCTTATTGTTTCCTTCCAATCAGAATGGGGGTGAATTCAGCAGCTGATCTTGGTTTCTAGAACTCAGGTCCTCTGAAAGCATTGATGGAGACAGGAAGGTGGTGTTCAGGGTCAGCTCTGCATAATTCACTGACATTTTCTCAGAGCTGTGGAGTCCCCTGCCAACCATCTGGAGAATCTGATGACTTAAAAGACATAGTAGTGACTATAAGCCAAGCTGTACATCACAATCACCCTCCGTTTTTTTTTCTTGTAAATTACAAATTCTGAAATGATAGTTTCATTTTTTTTTAATTTTCCTCAATACTTTTATTTTCTTTTTTCAGTGTTACAAGATTCATTGTTCATGTACCACACACAGTGTTTCATGCAACACGTGCCCTTCTCAATACCCACCACCAGGCACAATCCAACCCGCCATCCCTCTCCCCTCCAAAACCCTCAGTTTGTTGCTCAGAGTCCACTGTCTCGCATGGTTCATCTCCCCCTGCGACTTTCCCCAATTCACCCTTCCTTTCCTTCTCACAATGCCCTCCGTGTTTTCCCTTATGCTCCCCAAGTAAGTGAGACCATATGATAATTGACTCTCTCTGCTTATTTCACTCCGCATAATCTCTTCCAGTCCCATCCATGTTGATACAAAAGTTGTATTATCCTTTCTGATGGAAGCAAAATATTCCAATGTATAGATGGACCATATCTCCTTTATCCATTCATCTGTTGAAGGGCACCTGGGTTCTTTCCACAGTTTGGAGATTGTGGTCATTGCTGCTATGAACATTGGGGTACATGTGGCCCTTCTTTGCACTACATCAGTATCTTTGGGGTAATATCCCAGTAGTGCAATTGCAGGGTCATAGGGTAACTCTATTTTTAATTTCTTGAGGAATCTCCACACTGTGAAATGATGGTTTTAAATTACTTATTTTGACCCCTGATGAATATAAAAACTCAATACACACTTCCACTCTTGGAGATGACCACACTTCCCAGCTCCTACTTTCTGTCATCCTGAATGTGTTAATGCAGGAACATCACCCCATGGGTGACATTTCCTGAAAAGCAAAAGTTCCAGCAAGTCCTTCATGTGCCCAAAGAATCTGTCTACCTCACAGACCTATGTCTGTCTCTCACCCCACTACTTGACCTACTTTACTAAGGTCTCCACCTCTCCTTCCATGCGAGAGCCCCTCTCCTTCATCTGGAAGGCTTTAGCCAATGACTCCTCTGTACTCAGTGCCTAGGGTCCCTTCTACAATTCCCTCCAGCTGCCCATCTCATCTCCTGCTATGAGTCCTATTTCAAACTCTTCAAACTCTTGGTTTGGCTCCTATTTTTGGCACGATATCCTTTTCTCTTAAATAGAAGTCCCCAAAATAAGAAAGCTACTCAGGTGACAATCTACGAGGACCTTAGGGTGAAGGCCCTCCCAGAGCACTGGAGACTCAATTACCCTGGTGTCACCTTATTTAAAAGGTTTCTAGTCAGCATAGTGTTCTAGGGACTTGTTAGACTAGTGCAGTGCTGGGTTGGAAGAGTCATGACCAGCAGTCTCCAAGTTAACCTGTGTTCTAGGGACCCAATTGTCCTGTACTTTATTGGGTTAGAGGGCTTTTGGTCAGAGGTCTCCTGTTCAGCCTCATGTCTGAGACTCAGCCAAGTGCCAAGCTGAAAAAGAGTTGTTTTTTTTTTTGTCCCAGATATTCCAGTGGGCTTGGTGTTTTCGGAACTCAGTGGCCAGTTGTCTGCTCAGTTGGTGGGCCCCAGTTGGAGGGTGTCCAGTCATCCTGGTGTCCAAGAGAATCCTTTGCCCATTTCCAAGCTAAGTTGTAGTGTCTCAAGATTCCTGGTTTGCCCAATATTGTAAGGACTCAATTCTCCTGCATTTTATTGAGCTGAACAGCTCCCTGGTAGAGGACTCCCACTCAGCTCAGTGTCCAGGGGACTCTTTTTCCAATGTGTAGCTGGGTTGGATGTGTCAAGTTCTCACAGCATCCAGTGGGCCAGGTGTTCTTGGACTGGTGTTGCCAACTTCTCCTCTGCATTAGAAGATTCCTTCTCTTGGTCCCAGTGTTCATGTTAGTGCTTCCCCTGGTGCATATTTGGATTGGAGGGCTTGTGGTCTTAAGGACACTGCTGGGCACACTATCCAGATAATACATTAGTCCACTTCCAGGTGTGGTTGGAGGGGTTTTGGTCAGAGGACTCCTTGAAATTCTGGTATTCTGGGGGAGGAGACAAGATGGCAGAGAAGTAAGAGACCCTGTTTCAACTGATCCCCTAAAGTGAGCTAAATATCTACCAGAACATTCTGAACACCCTGGAAATCAGTCAGAGATGTAATATTATACACTTCTGGATCTCTACAAGGGAAGAAGACAGAAATGGAGAGGTAAAGCCAAGTGGGATAGCTGGGACTGATAATGGAGGACAAATAGAAGGGGGAGGGAACCCCCAGAAGGGACCCAAGGAGAGTAATACCCCAAATGAAGGTGCATTGTGATTGAGAAAGAGCATGAACTTGGAATCTGGTTAAAGCATTGAAAAGGTGCAAAGGATCTTGAGGGCAACTGGTAGATTAGGGCAGGCACAGGCACAGACCCAAGTTCCCAGACCCAGGACTGTCACCACCGGCAACCACACATGTCAGAGGGAATCTGGAGGAGCCTCCAGCCTGAAGTCACTGATTCTATGGTTTGCTACAGATTGCTCCCTGCACCACTGCTTGGGCCAGGAGCAATCCGGTCCTCAACTGAGAGAGCTTGGTGTGGGCATCAGCCTGTGATCCTCCACAGTCTGACGTGTGTTCCCAGAGCACTCCCACTCACTCCTGAGGGTGCTTGGTGTGGGCTACAGCAGCGGTCTTCTGTGGCCCTCCAAAAAGTCTGAGCACACTCAGCATGGGCCTGCACCCAAGAAAGCAGTCCTGGCAATGGCAGCCACTGGAAGTGGCCTCCCAGTATCAATACACTCATGGTTTTAGTGGTACAGGGGTGCAGTGACAACAGAGGCTTTGGATGAACAATGGGTTAGTTGGTAGAGTTGTGCACTGCATGTGGAAGGCTGCAATGTGCAGCGGAGTTTGCAAAGGGGGAGTCTGCATGTTCTGAACCAACCAGAGGGTAGCAGACTGAGAATTTTCTCTAAGGAGGAGGTCTGGGAAAGGGTCTTTTCCCAGACCCAAAGCAGATTCTTTGCTTGGACCCTCTAAAAAGCCAAAAAAAGCCATAAAATCCACAAAAAGCTTCAAAAAGCCACAAAAGAACAAAGAACTCCAGGGATCAAAAGCCTGAAAAATCGATTTCCACATAGTCCAATTCCTAGATAGCCTGCAGGGCAACTCAACCCAAGAAAGATCAACTGGAAAACAATGCAGCAGGCCCCTCCCCCAGAAGACCAACCAAAATCAAGAGGACAATAAGTATAGGGTCCCCATATAACTGTAAAACCCAATCATCAGGGAAAAATAATTTATCAAGCTCCCGGTATTGCCCCCAAAATTGTATATTTCATAGATACAACTTTTTTTCTTAATTTATTCTCATGATTTTGATCGTTAATCTTTTTAACATACTTATCATTACAACTGGACGTTTAAAACAACATAATCTATAATAACTTTTTAACTTGATCCTTTTTCATACATATACCTGTGTCTCTCTTTCTTTTTCTTCTCATTTTCTTATCTTTTTTTTAAATATACAGAAAGATATAAGATCCAAGATAATCCTTTTTCCGTATTCAACACTGCCCCTATATATAAACTAGGTTTAATTTTCCTGTATCTCTGGAAAGTTGTGTTCATTAACAAAAATAAAGAGATACACCCAGGAGGAACCGAAATAACCGTCATCGCAAACATCAAGGATTTACAAATGCCCTCCCATCTTATTCTTCTCATTCTCTGTGTATTTGCTTTTGTTCTGGTATTATAAAAATCTTATTCTTGGGATTCATTTTTGCTGGATGCTTATTTTCTTGTCTTTTTTTTTTTTTGGTCTTTTTGTTCATGTCTGTTTATATACTTTATAAATCTTACTTTGGGGGCTCATTTGGGCTAGGATTTCTCTTTTTATCTCCATCTCTTTCTCTTTTCTTTTCTTTTTATTTCTTTTTAGTGATGAAATCAGATTGCTCCAAAACTTTCCATGGTACACATTGTCAGGTTCATGGCTGATATATTCAGCTATATATCCCCTCAACAACTTTTCATCAGAATGCCTAGGAGGAGGAACAACCAACAGATAAAAAACCCAGAGACTGCCCTCTCCCTCAAAACTATTGGATATGGACATAAACAATATGTCAGAAAGGGGCTTCAGGATAACAATTATCCAGGCAATGGCTAGGTTGGAGAAAAACATTATTCAAAACATAGAGTCTCAAATGGAAGAACTGAGAACCAGTATGGCTGATGTCAAAATGCTATCAATGAGATCCAATCTAAACTAAATAGTCTAACAGCTAGGGTAATGGAGACAGAGGATAGAATTAGTGATCTAGAAGATAAGATGGTAGAGAAGAAAGATGAGTAGGTGAACAAACAAAGGTGAACAAACTGCTCAGAAACCATGAGAATTGACTTAGGGAAATAAATGACACCATGAAACATTCCAAAATCAGAATTATTGGAATTCCTGAGGGGGCAGAGAAAGAAGACTAGAAGATATTGCTGAATAAATTCTAGATGAAAATTTTCACTACTCTGGGGAATGGAACAAGAGTTTCTGTCCTAGAGGCAGATAGGACACCCCACAAGATCAACAAGTCTAGAAAAAACATCTAGACACATCATAATTAAATTCGTGAGTTATAATTTTAGACAAGAGGTCCTGAGAGCAGCTAAGGGGAAAAGAGTCCTTATGAACAGAGGAAGACTGATCAGAATAACATCAGACCTGTCCACAGAAAACAGGCAAGCCAGAAAGGGCGGGCAAGACATATTCAGGGCATTAAATGAGAAGAACATGCAGGCAAGAATACTTTATCCAGCAAGGCTGACATTCAAAATGGATGGAGAGATAAAGAGCTTCCAAGACTGACAACCTTTAAAAGAGTATGTGACCAGCAAGCCAGCACCCCAGGAAATATTAAAGGAGGTTCTATAAAAGTAGAAAGAACCCATGAGTGACATAGGACAGGAACTTACAATCCACAGAAAGAGGACTTCACAGGCAACATGATGTCAAAAAAAATTATCTTTCAATAATCACTCTCAATGTGTATACCCTATATTCTCCCTAAATGGCACAGGGTTGCAGAATGGATAAAATGATAGGACCCATCCATATGATGTCTACAAAATACACATTTGGAATCTAAAGATTCATCAAGACTGAAAGTGAAAGGATGGAGAAACATCTTTCTTGCAAATGGGCTTCATAAGAAAGATGGGATAGCGATTCTATATATCAGATAAATTAGAGTTTAAGCTAAAGACTGTAGTCAGAGATACAGAATGTAACTACATAATTCTTAAATGGTCTATCCTCCAAGTAGATCTAACAATTGTAAACATTTATGCCCCCAATATAGGAGCAGCCAAATTTATAAACCAACTATTAATCAAAATTAAAAGTCATATTGAGCCTGAGCAATCCCCGCCGGCCGCGGAGAGAATGAGGGCAAGCGGCCCAACCCCCAGGGCGCCCCTCGTGGAGCCACAGAAAGGCGACTGGGGTCGAGACTTTCCCGGCCCACCGCAGGACTCCCAGTCCGCGCTTGGGAGCCGCAGAAAGGCAGCTGCAGTCGCGACTTTCCTGGCTGGCCACAGACCTCCCGGGTCCACGCCTGGGAGCCAAGGAAAGGTGGCTGGGGTCGTGCGCCACCTCAAACAGTCTGCGCTGTGAGCAGAAATTTCACGGAGGGGAGTGTGTGTTCTGAACCACACAGAGGGGAGCAGAGACTCGGGCTTTCTGCAACTCAGAGGTCTGAGTACTTCTGGGCAGTTTCATTGCTTGGACTCCCTGAAAAGGTGAAAAGGCTACAAAAGGCCAAAAACCTTCAGTGAGTGAGAGACTGAGAAAACGGTTTCCACAGAGCTCAGCCCCTTGTCTGGGGGGCAGGGTGACTCAACCCAAGCAAGACTGACTGGAAAACAACAAGGCAGGCCCCTCCTCCAGAAGACAGCCAAAGAACAAAAGGACTATAACCACAGGGTCCCCATAAAATTTTAAACCCCCAACTCCAGGGGAAATCAATATATTAAGCTCCTGGTAATACCCTCAAACCTGTATATTTGATAGATACAAGTTTGTTTTTGTTTTTGTTTTCTCTTTCTTAAAAGTCAAATTGATATGAATACAATAATTGTAGGAGATCTGAACACGCCACTATAAGTAACAGACAGATCACCTAAATAGAAAATCAACAAAGAAACAAGAGCATTGAATGACTCATTGGATCAAATGAACCTCATAGATAAATACAGAACATTGCACCCTAA
>CM052809.1:1497558-1549854 GCA_028533885.1 Nasua narica | reverse complement strand
TCAGAGATGTGAGAATATAAAGGCTGCAAGGCTACAAGTACGTAAGTGACCACCATTTGGAAGGCTGGAGGATGGAGAAGTTAATCTGGTGTGACATAGGTGAGGATACAGTGGAGGGCAGGGAGTGTGCTTGAGAAAGATACCACGAAATATTATAAAGAGAAGGGTGCAAACTCAGAACTTTTTAATGTCTGGGTAATGAAAGTGTAGTAGATCCATAGAATGGAATAGTACTCAGTCACCAAAAGGAGTGAATTCTTGCCATTTTCAATGATGTGGATGGAACTAGACGGTATAATGCTGGGTGAAATAAGTCAGTCAGAGAAAGGTAAATACCATATGATTTCTCATAAGTGTAGTCTAAGAACCAAGACCAATGAGGGGCACCTGGGTGGCTCAGTGGGTTAAAGCCACTGCCTTCACCTCGGGTCATGATCGCAGGGTCCTGGGATCAAGCCCCACATTAGGTTCTCTGCTCAACAGGGAGCCTGCTTTCCCCTCTTCCTGCCTCTCTGCCTGCTTGTGATTTCTCTCTCTCTCTGTCAAATAAATAAGTAAAATATTAAAAAAGGAAACAAGGCCAATGAACATAGGGGAAGGAAAGAAAAAATATTAATCAATATGAATAGAGAGAGGAAAGCAAATCATAGGAAACTCAGCTGTAGGGAACAAACGGAGGGTTGCTGGAGGGGAGTGGTTGGGGGATGGGTTAACTGGGTGATGGGAATTAAAGATGTCACTTGATAGAATGAGCACAGGTATTATATTCAACTGATGTATCATTAAATTGTAACTCTGGAACTAATTAAAAAAAAAAAAAAGCAAAGTGCTCAGGAACAATTCGTAGTTATTTCCTACCAGCATATAGGAAGGTCCCATTAATTAATTGTTGAAAAAGTGAGCTGCCAGATGGAGCTGTCTCATCCCTGAGCATATACACAGACTCTGGAGCTCAGGGGAGAGAAGAATAGGGGCAAAGAGGGGCTCTCTGAAATCACGGGATAGAAGGGTTTCCCCATCTGGACGGTGAAGAGAAGAAGAGCACGTGGACTAGGACTGAACACCAAACAAAGGGGCACACAGGAAAAAGATGACAAAGGAACCTGAAACAGAAATCATCAAAGAAGGGAACTATAGGAAAATTATTACAAAAGTGAAGAGTGGGGTGGCCCTATGAACTCAGTTATCTTTGGGCCCTAGGCAGGATGAGTGAGGCTAATTCCAGCTGGATTGGCCTTGTGTTTCCATTACTCTCAGACAAACCGAATTCTGTTTTATATGTACATACTTTCAGACTCATTTTTTCCCCAAATATGTTTATTTTTTCAGTGTTACAAGGTTGATTGTTCATGCACCACACCCAATGCTCCATGCAATACATGCCCTTCTCAATACCCACCACCAGGCTCGCCCACCCCCCCTCCCCTCCAAACCTCTGTTTGTTGCTCAGTGTCCACATTCTCTCCTGGTTCATCGCCCCCTCTGATTTCCCCCCATTCACCCTTCCCTTCCTTTTCACAATGCCCTCCATGATTTTCTTTATACTCCACACAAAAGTGAGACCACAAGATAATTGAATCTCTCCGCTTGACTTATTTCACTCCACATAAACTCTTCTAGTCCTGTCCATGTTGATACAAAAGTTGGATATTCATCCTTTCTGATGGAGGCATAATATTCCATGTATAGATGTACCACATCTTCCTTATTCACTCATATGTTGTAGGGCATTTTGGTTCTTTCCACAGTTTGGCGATTGTGGCCATTGCTGCTATGAACATTGGGGTACATATGGCCCTTCTTTTAAAAATCATGATTGACCCACAATATTGTGTTAACTTCAAATCACATTACAGTGATTGTACAAGTTTTTACTTTATACTATGATGACCACAAGTTTACCTACCATCCGTCACCAGAGATGCTATTACAATACCATTGACCACATTCCCTATGCTGTGTCTTTCATTGACATGACTTATTCATCCCATAAGGGGAAGTCAGTGTCTCCTACTTCCTTTCAACCATTTCTCCCATGAGACCCTCACCTCACCTGAGAATGGTCTCTTTGTTTCTTGTATTTACTTGTCTGATTCTGCTTTTCATTTGATTGTTTATTCATTGTTTTGATTTTCAGATACCACATAGGAGTGATGTCCTAGAGTATTTGTCTTTCTTTGTCTAACCTATTTCACTGAAGTGTATGCCTTCTTGGTCCATCCATATTGTTCCAAATGGCAAATCACAATGGCTGAGTAATTTTCTACTGTGTATATATACAACCTTTTCTTTATCCATTCATGTATTTGGTTTTTTTTAAGATTTTATTTATTTATTTGACAGAGAGGAGAGAGATCACAAGTAGGCAGAGAGGCAGGCAGAGAGAGGGGTGAAGCAGTCTCCCTGCTGAGCAGATAGCCCGATGTGGAGCTCAGTCCCAGGACCCTGAGATCATGACCTGAGCCAAAGACAGAGGCTTTAACCCACTGAGCCACCCAGGTGACCCTCCATTCATCTATTTCTTGTAGATAGTAAAATTTATTAATTTTTCAGTTAAAAAAGACAAAAAGAAAAAAAATCACCATATACTCATATCTGTGTACAGCATGGATATTTCCAGAGGACTTACATTAGAAAACATTGTTTCTTAGGGCAAGATGGCAGCTGAGTAGGAACCTCCTTTTATATGGTACCTCAAATTTAACTGGATATCTCTCAAACCACTCTGGGGAGGGTTTTCTTAATTTTTTTAAAATTATCATGTAATGTATTATTTACTTCAGGGAGACAAGTCTGTGAATCATCAGTCTTATACAATTCACAGCACTCACCACAGCACATACCCTCCCCAATGTCCATCACCCAGCCACCTTATCTGCCACCCCCACCCCCAGCAACCCTCAATTTGTTTTCTGAAATTAAGAGTCTATTATGGTTTGTCTCTCTCCTCGGCCGATCATGTTTCATTTTTACCCTTCCTACCCCACATGAACCCCGCCCTGCCTCTCAAATTCCTCATACCAGAGAGATAATATGATAATTGTCTTTCTTTGATTGACTTATTTCTCTTAACATAATACCCTCTAGTTCAATCCAAATCGTTGCAAATGAAAAGATTTTGTTTCTTTTGATGGCTGCAAAGTATTCCATTTTATATATACACCACATCTTCTTTATCCATTCATCTGTTGATGGACATCTAGTTTCTTTACATGGTTTGGATATTGCGGACTTTGCTGCTATAATCATTTGGGTTCACGTGACCCTTTGGATCACTACGTTTGTATCTTTATGGTAAATACTTGGTAGTGTGATAACTGGGTTGTAGGGTACCATTATTTTCAACTTTTTGAGAAACCTCCATACTTTTTTCCAGAGTGGATGCACCAGCTTGCATTCCCATGAACAGTGTAGGAGGGTTTCCCTTTATCTTCATCTTTGCCAACATCTGTCCTTTCGTGACATGTTAAATTTAGCCATTTTGACTTGTGTGAGGTGGTATTTCACTGTGGTTTTGATTTGTATTTCCCTGATGCTGAGTGATGTTGGGCACTTTCATGTGTCTGTTTGCCATTTGGATGTCTTCTTTGCAGAAATGTCTGTTCATGTCTTCTGCCGATTTCTTGATTGGATTATTTATTTTTTGTGAGTTGAGTTTGAGATATTCTTTATAGATTTAGAATACTAGCCCTTCATCTAATATGTCATTTGCCAATATCATCTCCCATTCTGTGGGTTGTCTTTTGGTTTTATTGACTCTTTCCTTTGCCCTGAAAAAGCTTTTTTATCTCGATGAAGCCCCAAGAGTTCATTTTGCCCTTGCTTCCCTTGCCATTGCAATGTTTCTAGGAAGAAGTTGCTGTGGCTGAGGTTGAGGAGGTTGTTGTGTGTGTTTTCCTCAAGAATTTTGAGAGTTAGTGTCTCACATTGAGGTTTTTAACCCATGTTGAGTTTATTTTTTTGTGTGGTTTAAGAAAATGGTCCAGTTCCATTTTTCTTCATTTACTCAACACCATTTACTAAAGAGTCTTTTTTCCATTGGACATTCCTTCCTGCTGTGCCAAAGATTAGTTGTCCATAGGTTGAGGGTCCAGTTTTGGGCTCTCTATTCTGTTAAATTGATCTATGCATCTTTTTGGTGCCAGTACCATACTGGCAGTACTGCCAGTACCATACTGACTTGAATACTGCTTTGCAATAGAGCTTGAAGTCTGGAATTATGATGCCACCAAATTTGGATATCTTTTTTTTTTAAATTATTTATTTGACAGAGAGAGTTCACAAGTAGGCAGAGAGGCAGGCAGAGAGAGAGGGGAAGCACGCTCCCTGCTGAGCAGAGAGCCTGATGTGGGGCTTGAACCCAGGACCCTGAGATCTTGACCTGAGCCAAAGGCAGAGGCTTTAACCCACTGAGCCACCCAGCTGCACCTGGATTTCTTTTTCAACGTTCCTCTGGCTATTCAGGGACTTTTCTTGTTCCATATAAATTTTAGGGTTATTTGTTCCATTTCTTTGAAAAAAGTTGATGATATTTTTATAAGATTGCATTAAATGTGTAGATTCCTTTAGGTAGCATATCATTTTCACAATATTTGCTCTTCTAATTAATGAGCATGGAAGTTTTTCTACTTCTTTGTGTCTTCCTCAATTTCTTTCATGTGTACTTTATCATTTTCTGAGTACAGATTCTTTGCCTCTTTGGTTAGATTTATTCCTAGGTATCTTATGATTTTGGGTGCAATTGTAAATGGGATCAACTCCTTAATTTCTCTTCTGTATTGTTGTTGGTATATAGAAATGGGACTGATTTCTGTGCATTTATTTTTATCTGACACTATACTGAATTCGTGTATGAATTCTCACAGTTTTGGAGTAGAGTCTTTCAGGTTTTCCACATAAAGTGCCCTATCATCCGCAGAGAGTAAGAATTTGAATTCTTTCCTGATTGAAATGCTTCTTATTTCTCTTATTTCTTTTTGTTGTCTGATTGCTGAGGCTAGGACTTCTAGTACTGTGTTGAATAGCAGTGGTGACAGTGGACAACCCTGCCATGTTCCTGAAATTAGGGAAAAGCTCTCAGTGTTCCCCTATTGAGAATGATAATCACTATGGGTTTTTCATAGATGGCTTTGATGATATTGAGGTATGACTTCTATCCCTGCACTGTGAAGAGTTTGATCAAGAAAGTATTCTCTACTTTGTCAAATGCTTTTTCAACATTTATTTAGAGTGTCATATGGTTCTTCTTTCATTTATTAATGTATTATATCACATTGATTAATTTGTGGATGTTGAACCAAACTTATAGCCCAGGAATAAATCCCACTTGGTTGTGGTAAATAATTCTTTTAATATAGTGTTGGATCCTATTGGCTAGTACTTTGTTGAGAATTTTTGGATCCATATTCATTAGGAATATTGGTCTGTAATTATCCTGTTTGATGGGGTCATTGTCTGGTTTTAGGATCACGATAAACCTGGCCCAATAAAAGGAGTATGAAAGTTTTCCTTCCATTTCTATTTTTTGGAACAATTTCAGGAGAAAACTTATTAATTCTTCTTTCAATGTTTGGTAGAATTTCCCTGGGAAGCCGTCTGTCCCTGAGCTCTTGTGTGTTGGGAGATTTTTGATTACTGCTTCAAGCTCCTTACTGGTTATGGGACAGTTCAGGTTTTCTATTTCTTCCTGGTTCTGCTTTGGTCATTTATACATCTCTTGGAAAGCATCAGTTTCTTCCAGATTGTCAAGTTTGCTGGCATAAAATTGCTCATAATATGTTCTTACATTTGTTTGTATTTCTTTGGTGTCGATTGTGATCTCTCTTCTTTCATTCATGATTTTATTAATTTTTGTCCTTTCTCTTTTCTTTTTGATAAGTCTAGCCAGGAGCTTATCAATCTTATTAATTCTTTCAAAGAACCAGCTCCTAGTTTCCTTGATCTGTTCTACTGTTTTTCTGGTTTCTATTTCATTGATTTCTGCACTGATCTTTATGATTTCTCTTCTCCTGCTGTGTTTAGGCTTCCTTTGCTGTTCTTTCTCCAGCTCCTTTAGGTGTAGTGTTAGGTTGTGTATTTGAGACCTTTCTTGTTTCCTGAGTAAGACTTGTATTGTTATATACTTTCCTCTCTGGACTGCCTTTGCTGTGTCCCAAAGATTTTGAACAGTTGTATTTTCCTTTTCATTTGTTTCCATGAATTTTTTAAAATCTTCTTTGATTTCCTGCTTGACCCATTCATTCTTCAGTAGGATGCTCTTTAGCCTCCCTGTATTCGAGTTCTTTCAAACATTATTCTTGTGATTTAATTATAGTTTCAGTGTACTATGGTGTTAAAATATGCAGGGAATGATCCCAATCTTTTGGTACTGACTGAGACCTGATTTGTGACCCAGGGTATGATCTATTCGGGAGAATGTTCCATGTGCACCAGAGAAGAATGTGTATTCTGTTGCCATGGGATTGAACATTCTGAATATACCTTTCATGTCCATCTGAACCATTGAGTCATTTAAAGCCTTGTTTATATTTTGCAAGTGATCTGTCCATTTCAGTGAGGGGTGCATTAACGTGCCCTATTATTATTGTATTACTGTCAATGTGTTTCTTTGATTTTGTTATTAATTGGTTTCTACAGTTGGCTGCTCCCATGTTAGGGGCATAGTTATTTAAAATTGTTAGATCATGTGGTACAGACCCTTTAAGTGTGATATAGTGTCCTTCCTTGTCTCTTATTATAGTCTTTGGCTTTAAATTGAATTTGTCTGATATAAGGATTCCCACCCCAACTTTCTTTTGATGTCTATTAGCATGGTAAATGGTTTTCCACTCCATTACTTTAAATATGGGGGTGACTTTGGCTCTAAAATGAATTTCATTGCAGATAGCATATCAATGGGTATTTTTTTTATCCATTCTAATACCCTCTCTTTTGATTGGGACATTTAGTCCATTTACATTCAGGGTAAATATTGGACGATATGAATTTAGTGTCATTGTAGTCCCTGTAAGGTAACTGTTACTGTATATTATCTCTGTTCCTTTCTTGTATATGTTAGTTTTAGGTTCTCTTTTTGCCTAGAGGACCCCTTTCAATATTTTCAGTAGGGCTAATTGGTGTTTGCAAATTATTTTAGCTTTTTTTTTTTTTGTCCTGGAACCTTTTTATCTCTCCTTCCATTTTCAATGACAGCCTAGCTGGATATAGTATTCTTGGCTGTATATTTTTCTCATTTAGTGCTCTGAACGTATCATGTCATTCCCTTCTGACCTGGCAGTTCTCTGTGGATAGGTCTGCTGCCAGTCCAATATTTCTACTGTTATATGTTACAGACTTCTTGTCCTGAGCTGCTTTCAGGATTTTCTCTTTGTCATTAAGGCTTGTAAGATTTGCTACGAGATGATGGGGTTGGGACTTTATTTATTATTTTTTTTTGAAGGGGGTTCTCTGCATCTCCTGGATTTTGATGCTTGTTTCCTTCCCCAAATTAAGGGAATTCTCTCCTGTAATTTGCTCCAATATACCTTCTTCTCCTCCCTCTCTCCTTTCTTCTTCTGGGATCCCAATTACTTTAATATTTTTTTAACCTAATGGTATTACTTACCCCTCCAATTCTCCCCCTTGTGATCCAGTAGTTGTTTAACTATCTTTTTCTCAGCTCCATTAATCTCCATCGTTTGGTCTTCTTTATCAATAATTCTTCTTCTATATTAATGCTATCAGTGATAACCTCCATTGTTTTATTGTGCCTCATTAAGTTGTTTTTAATTTCAACTTGATTAGATTTTTGTTCTTTTATTTCTCCAGAAAGGGATTCTATAGTATCTTCTATGCTTTTTCAAGCCCAGCTAGCTTATTTATAACCATCATTCTCAACTCTAGTTCTGACATCTTACTAATGTCCATATTGAGTAGGCTCCCAAGGGTCAGTACTGACTCTTGTTCCTTTTTTGAGGTGAGTTTTCCACCTTGTCATTTTGTCCAAAGAAGAATAAAATGAATGAGAGAACAAAATGCTAAAATGGTAACAAAGATCCCAGAAAAATACATTATGCAAATCAGAAGAGACCTGAAACTGGGGCAGGGTGGGGGGAAAAAAGGAAAAAAAAATGATTAACCTTGTGAATAAAACAGAACAACACACTTGATTTTGGGTGTATTTTGGTCTGTTAGAAGAAACTGCGTCCCAAAATTTAAAAGAAAGAAAAACACATGTATAAAAATATGGGTAAACACAATAAAGGGATGGAATATGACTACAAAGATGAAAAATTTTAAATACTTTATTTTATTTTTTTATACTTAAACATTAGTTTTATTTGTTTTTTTTTCTCCCCAAATATGATTATTTTAATTTTTCAGTGCTACAAATTGATTGTACCAATTTGTACAATTTGTACAATTGTATAATTTGTACAATTTGTGTGGATGCACCACACTCAGTGTTCCATGCAGTACGTGCCCTTCTTGATACCCACCACCAGGCTCACCCACCCCCCCACCCCCACCCCTCCAAACCCCTCAGTTTTTTGCACAGAGTCCACAGTCTCTCCTGGTTCATCACCTCCTCCGATTTTCCCCCATTGGCCCTTCCCTTCCTTCTCACGATGCCCTCCATGATTTTCTTTATAATCCACAGGTAAGTGAGACCAGAAGATAATTGACTCTCTCAGCTTGACTTACTTCACGCCACATAATCTCTGCTAGTCCTGTCCATGTTGATACAAAACTTGGATATTCATCCTTTCTGATGGAGGCATCATATTCCAATGTATAGATATACCATATCTTCCTTATCCACTCATCTGTTCAAGGGCATTTTGGTTCTTTCCACAGTTTGGCGATTATGGCCATTGTGGCTATGAACATTGGGGTACATGTGGCCCTTCTTTGTACTACATCAGCTTCTTTGGGGTAAACACCGATTAGTGGAATTGCAGGATCATAGGATAGCTGTATATTTAATTTCCTGAGGAATCTCCATACTGTTTTCCAAAGTGGCTGCACCAAATTGCATCACCACCAACAATGGAGGAGGGTTCCCCTTTCTCCACATCCTCTCCAGCTTTTGTTGTTTACTGTCTTGTTGATTTTGGCCATTCAAACTGGTGTAAGGTGGTATCTCAGTGTGGTTTTGATTTAAATCTCTCTGATGGCTAAAGATGATGAACATTTTTTTCATGTGTCTGTTAGCCATTTGTATGTCTTCTTTGGAGAAGTGTCTATTCATGTCTTCTGCCCATTTTTTGATGTGATCATCTGTTTTGTGAGTGTTGAGTTTGAGGAGTTCTTGTAGATCTTAGATATCAGACCTTTGCCTGTAGTGTCATTTGCGAATATCTTCTCCCATTCTGTGGGTTGCCTGTTTGTTTTGTGGACTGTTTCCTTTGCTGTGCAGAAGCTTTTTATCTTGATGAAGTCCCAAAAGTTCATTTTCGCTTTTGATTCCTTTGCCTTTGGAGAAATGTCCTGAAAGAACTTGCTGAAGCTCATGTAATAGAGGTTACTGCCTAGGTCCTCCTATATGGTTTTTTTAGATTCCTGCCTCACGTTGAGGTCTTTTATCCATTTCGAGTTTATCTTTGTGTATGGTGTGAGAGAATGGTCAAGTTTCATTCTTCTACATATAGCTGTCCAATTTTTCCAGCACCATTTATAGAAGAGACTGTCTTTTTACCACTGGATGTTTTTGCCTGTTTTGTCAAAGATGATTTGACCATAGAGTTGTGGGTCCATCTCTGGGCTCTCTATTCTGTTCCACTGGTCTATGTGTCTGTTTTTGTGCCAGTACCAGGCTGTCTTGGTGATCACAACTTTGTAGTAAAGTTCGAAATCAGGCAATGTGATGCCTCCAGCTTTGTTTTTCCTTTTCAACATTTCCTTAGCAATTCGGGTTCTTTTCTGGCTCCATACAAATTTGAGGATTGCTTGTTCCAGCTCTTTGAAGAAAACTGGTGGAATTTTGATCGGGATGGCATTGAAAGTATAGATTGCTCTGGGCAGTATAGACATTTTAACAATGTTTTTTCTTTTGATCCATGAGCATGGAATGCTTTTACACCATTTGTGCCTTCTTCAATTTCTTTCATGAGTTGTCGGTAGTTCTGCTAGGACAGATCCTTTACCTCCTTGGTTAGTTTTATTCCCAGGTATCTTATGGTTCTCGGTGCTATAGAAAATGGAATCGATTCTCTAATTTCCCTTTCCATATTTTGATTGTGAGTGTATAGGAAAGTGCATTAATTTTGTATCCTGACTGAATTGCTGTATGAGTTCTAGTAGTTTGGAGGTGGGGTCTATTGGGTTTTCCATATAAAGTATCATGTCATCTGCAAAGAGAGAGAGTTTAACTTCTTCATTTCCAATTTGAATACTTTTTATTACTTTTGTTGTCTGATTGCTGTTTCTAGGATTTCTAATAATATGTTGAACAAGAGTGGTGAGAGTGGGCATCCTTGACGTGTTTCTGATCTCAAAGGGAAGGCTGTCAGCTTTTCTCCATTGAGGAAGATATTTGCTGTGGGGTTTTCATAAATAGACTTTATGATGTTGAGGAATGTTCCTTCTATCCCTATATTTTGAAGAGTTTTAATCAGGAACGGATGCTGAATTTTGTCAAATGCTTTTTCTGCATCTATTGACAGGATCATTTGGTTCTTCTCTATTCTCTTGTTGATTTGTTCTATCACATGGATTGATTTGTGAATGTTGAACCACTCTTGCATCCCAGGTATAAATCCTACCTGATCATGAAGAATAATCTTTTTAATATGCTGTTGGATCCTATTAGCTAGGATCTTGTTGAGAATCTTCACATCCATATTCATCAGGGATATTGGTCTGAAATTCTCCTTTTTGATAGGGTCTTTGCCTGGTTTGGGGATCAGGGTAACGCTGGGTTCATAGAAAGAGTCTGGAAGTTTTCCTTCTGTTTCTATTTTATGAAACAGTTTCAGGAGAATAGGTGTTATTTCTTCCTTGAATGTTTGGTAGAATTCCCCAGGGAATCCGTCAGGCCCTGGACTGTTGTTCTTTGGGAGGTTTTTGATCACTGCTTCAATCTCATTACTGGTTATTGGTCTATTTAGGTTGTCAGTGTCTTCCTGTTTCAGTCTTGGAAGATGATGGGTTTCTAGGAATGCATCCATTTCTTCTAGGTTGTTTAGCTTATTGGCATATAGCTGTTGATAATAATTTTTGATGATTGTTTCTATTTTCTTTGGATTAGTCGTGATCTCCCCTTTCATTCATAATTTTGTTAATTAAGGTCTTCTCTCTTTTCTTCTGGATGAGTTTCCCCAGAGGTTTATCGATCTTATTGATTCTTTCAAAAAACAAACTTCTGGATTCATTGATGCGTTCTACTGTTTCTTTGGTTTCTAACTCATTGATCTCTGCTGTAATTTTGATTATTTCCCTTCTTGTGCTTGGGGTTGGCTTGATTTGTTGTTGATTTTCCAGTTCTTTAAGTTGTAAGGAGAGCTGGTGTATTTGGTATTTTTCAATGTTTTTGAGTGAGGCTTGGATGGCTATGTAATTCCCCCTAAGGACCGCCTTTGCCGTATCCCATAGGTTTTGGATTAATGTCTCTTCATTCTCATTGTTCTCCATGAACTCTTTAATTCATATGTGATTTGCTGGTTGATCTCCACATTCTTAAGCATATTGTTCTTTAGTCTCCAAGTGTTTGAGTTCCTTCTGAACTTTTTCTTGTGATTGAGTTCCAGGTTTAAAACATTGTTGTCTGACAAAATGTAGGGAATCATCTCTATCTTTTGGTATCAGTTGAGACCTGATTTGTGGCCCAGTATGTGGTCTATTTTGGAGAAAGTTCAATGTGCGCTTAAGAAGAATGAGTATTCATTTGTTTTAGTGTGGAATTTTCTGTATATATCTATGAGGTCCATGTGGTCCAATGTGTCATTCAAAGATATTGCGTCTTTATTGATTTTCTGTTTAGATGATCTGTCAGCTACTGAGCATGGCATGTTAAGATCTCCCAGTATAACACATTCATGTCTATATGATTCTTTATTTTGATTAACAGTTGGTTTATGTAGTTGGCTACTCCTATATTGGGGGCATAAATGGTTTACAATTGTTAGATCTTCTTGGAGGATAGAACCTTTAAGGATGATGTAGTGTCCTTCTGTATCTCTAACTACAGTCTTAAGCCTAATATCTAATTTACCTGATATGAGAATTGTTACCACAGCTTTCTTTTGAGGTCCATTGGCATGAAAGATGGTTCTCCATCCTGTCACTTTCAGTCTGGATGTATCTTTTGGTTCCAACTGTGTCTCTTGTAGACAGCATATGGACGGGTCCTGTCGTTTTATCCATTCTGCAACCCTGTGCCGTTTTATGGGAGCATTTAGGGCTTTTACGTTGAGAGTGATTATTGAAAGATATGTGTTTATTGACAACATGTTGCCTGTGAAGTCCTTGTTTCTATTATTGGAAAATTTCTGTTCTAAGTCACTCATGTGTTCTTTCTGCTTTTATAAAACCCCCTTTAATATTTCCTGGAGTGCCGGCCTGGTGGTCACATACCCTTTTCATCCTTGCCGGTCTTGGAAGCTCTTTATCTCTCCATCCATTTTGAATGGCAATCTTGCTGGATAAAATATTCTTGGCTGCATGTTCTTCTCATTTACTGCCCTGAATATATCATGCCACCCTTTCTGGCTTTCCAGGTTTCTGAGGACAGATCTGACGTTATTCTGATGGGCTTTCCTCTGTATGTAAGGAATCTCTTTCCCCTAGCTGCCCTCAGGACCTCCTGTCTAAATTTATAACTTGCACATTTTAATATTATGTGCCTTGGTGTTTTTCTCGATTTATTGATCCTGGAAGGGGTTCTTTTAGCCTCTAGGACATGAACAGTTGTTCCATTCCCCAGATTAGGGAAATTCTCATGTGGAATTTGGTCAGCTATATCTTCTAGGGTTCTGTCCTTCTCTAGCCCCTCTGGGATGCCAATGATTCTGACGTTGCAAAGTTTCATGGTATCATTTATTTCCCTAAGTCTGTTCTCATGATTCCTTAGCAGTTTGTTCCAGCTCTCCTCTTGACCTTTCATCTCAACCATTTGATCCTTTAGATCACTAATTCTAGCCTCTGTCTCCACAACTATAGCTGTTAGACTATTTAGGTTGGATTGGATCTCATTAATAGTGCTTCTTACCTCTGCTATACCGGACCTCATTTCTGCCTTTAGGGTTTCTATAATGTTTTGCTCCATCCTAGCCATTGCCTGGATAATTGTCACCCTGAATTCCCTTTCTGACATACTGTTGATATCCATGTCTAATAGTTCTGAAGGAGAGGGTGTAGTCTTTGGGTTTTCTTCTGTTGGGTGTTCCTCCTCCTAGTCATTTTGATGAGAAATGGATGAGAGGAAGTGTAGCTGGATATACCGCCCCTGATCCAGGCAGGATGTACTCCAGAGGGTTTTGGAGCATTTGGGGTTTAGCACCAAAAAGAAAGAATAAAGATAAAAAAAAAAGATAGAGAGGAGGAGAAAAAGGGGAAATCCCAGCCAGTATGGGCCCCAAAACTAAGGTTGATAAGGTGTGCAAACAAGCACAAACATATAGCCCAACACAAATAAATGACAAGAAGTAGAAGAACCTTGCAGAATGAACCCCAAGAATAAGATTTATGTAATACCACAACAAAAGCAGACATGTAGAAAGTCTGACAGAGGGGTAAGATGGGAGGGTGGTTATAACTCCTCGCAGGTGCAGAAGGTTATTTCAGGTCCTCCTGGGTTTATAGTTGTCTTAAACCACTTGTTGTAATGTTAAGTAGTTAAAAAAAAGATAAAAGATATGTGAAAGCAAGGAAGACTAAATAAAATAAAAAAGAGAGAGAATAAGAAAGAGGAAACAAAAACAAAAACAAACTTGTATCTATGAAATATACAGGTTTAAGGGTATTACCAGGAGCTTAATATATTTATTTCTCCTAGCGTTGGGGGTTTAAAATTTTATGGGGACCCTGCGGTTATATTACTTTTGTTTTTTGGCTAGTCTTTTGGGCGAGGGGCCTGCTGCATTGTTTTCCAGTCAGTCTTGCTTGGGTTGAGTCACCCTGCACCCCAGTCAAAGGGCTGAGCTCTGTGGAAACCGGTTTCTCAGTCTCTCGCTCTCTGAAGGTTTTTGGCCTTTTGTAGCCTTTTCACCTTTTCAGGGAGTCCAAACAATGAAACAGCCCAGAACTACTCAGACCTCCGAGTTGCAGGAAGCCCGAGTTTCTGCTCCCCTCTGTGTGGTTCAGAACACACACTCCCCTCCATGAAATTTCTGCTCACAGCGCAGCCTGTTCTAGATGGTTCGCAACCCCAGCCGCCTTTTTGCGGCTCTCAAACCTGGACTGGTAGGCCTGCGGCGGGCTGGGAAAGTTTGACCCCAGCCGCCTTTCTGTGGCTCCGAGGGCACCCCAGAGTTTAGGCTGCTTGTCCACATTCTCTCCGCGGCCGGCGGGGATCGCTCAGGATCTGCAGTGAGCCGCGAATGTCTTGGTGGCGGGCACACACAGGGAAAAGCTGCTGCTCGTGGACCACTGCAGACTCTAAAGGCGCTTGCAGGTGCGTGCCTGGCCCACAGGTTGATGCAGAGAGCGGAAAGCTGCAGGATCAGGAATCGCAGACTGGATCCCCCCACCAGTCTCACTTTGGGGCCCTCCTTCCTGGGAAAGTGGGTCCAAGCGCCGGTGCCCATGACCACTCCCTTCCAATAGTTACTCCTCAGAACTTTTTGCCCTTTTTAAGTGTTTTTAACGGACTCTACATTAATGCTGGTCCCCCGCCATGGGGCACTTTCCTTTGAGGTATTACTGTCTTTGGTTAGCTTCTGGTGGCTCCCTCCTCCTTTTGTTTATCCTCTGATATTAACTCTAGTGTTCCCACTTTGCTTTTACCTCTCCACTGCTGTCTTCTGCTCTCAGAGAGATCCTGGGGTGAGAAATCTTTCTCCTCAGGGTGATTTCATGGGTATTTAGTGTTTTCTGTTAGATGTCCAGCTCACTTTTGGGGACAGGTTGCTGCAGGATCTCTTACTTATTCGTCATCTTGCCCCGAAAAATTTTAAATATTTTAAAAAGAAATTGATAAGATAAAAATTTTGTTGGAAAAATAGGAGAGAATATGATCAGGTTGGAGACTGGAACTAAGCCATAACCTAGATTCAAGGTATATTTTCGTCTGTTGGAAGAAACTGTATCCCAAAATTTTAAAGAAAGAAAAACTTATATGTATAAAAACTACACGAATACAATGAAGAGATAGAATATGAGTATAAAAATGAAAATTAAAAAGATTTTTAAAAAGGTTTTGATAAGATAAATAGTTAAAATCCGTCAAAATAGGAAAGAGGAAATATTCAAAAATTGAAATAAGAAAAAAATAACAAAAAATTTGAGTACTTTAACTTTCTAAGACTAAAGAATCATGAAAAAAACTGGTGGAATGTTGATCGGGATGGCATTGAAATTATAGATTGCTCTGGGCTGTATAGACACTTTAACAATGTTTATTCTTCTGATCCATGAGCATGGAATGCTTTTCCACCTTTTTGTGTCTTCTTCAATTTCTTTCATGAGTATTCTATAGTTCCTCAAGTACAGATCCCTTACCGCTTTTTCAAAGAGCTGGAACAAACAATCCAAAAATTTGTATAGAAACAGAAAAAACCCGAATTGCTAAGGAAATGTTGAAAAAGAAAAACAAAGCTGGGGGCATCACATTGACTGATTTCAAACTTTACTACAAAGCTGTGATCACCAAGACAGCATGGTACTGGCACAAATACAGATACATAGACCAGTGGAACACAATAGAGAGCCCAGAGATGGACCCACAACTCTATGGTCAAACCATCAATGACAAAACAAGCAAAAACATCCAGTGGAAAAAAGACAGTCTCTTCAATAAAAGGTGCTGGAAAAATTGGACAGCTATATGTAGAATAATGAACCTTGACCATTCTCTTACACCATAACGAAGATAAACTCGAAATGGATAAAAGACCTCAACGTGAGGCAGGAATCTATCAAAACCCTAGAGGAGAACATAGGCAGTAACCTCTATGACATTAGCCACAGCAACTTCTTTCAGGAAATGTCTCCAAAGGCAAAGGAAACAATAGCGAAAATGAACATTTGGAACTTCATCAAGATAAAAAGCTTCTGCAACAACAAAGGAAACAGTCAACAAAACACATAGGCAACCCACAGAATGGTAGAAGATATTCGCAAATGACACTACAGACAAAGGTCTGATATCTAAGATCTATAAAGAACTCCTCAAACTCAACACTCACAAAACAGATAATCACATCAAAAAATGGGCAGAAGACTTGAAGAGACACTTCTCCAAAGAAGACATACAAATGGCTAATAGACACATGAAAAAATGTTCATCATCTTTAGCCATCAGAGAGATTTAAATCAAAAGCACACTGAGATACCACCTTACACCAGTTCGAATGGCCAAAATCAACAAGGCAGTAAATAACAAAAGCTGGAGAGGATGTGGAAAAAGGGGAACCCTTCTCCGTTGTTGGTGGGGATGAAAGTTGGTGCAGCCACTTTGGAAAACAGCATGGAGATTCCTCAGGAAATTAAACATGCAGCTACCCTATGACCCTGCAATTCCACTAATCGGTGTTTACCCAAAGAAGCTGATGCAGTAATAAGAAGGCCCACATGTACCCCAATGTTCATAGCTGCAATGGCCACAATAGCCAAACTGTGGAAAGAACCAAAATGCCCTTGAATAGATGAGTGGATAAGGAAGATGTGGTCCATCTACAGAATGGAATATTATGCCTTCATCAGAAAGGATGAATATCCAACTTTTGTATCAACATGGACAGGACTAGAAGAGATTATGCAGAGTGAAATAAGCCAAGCGGAAAGAGTCAATTATTTTATGTTCTCACTTACGTGTGGAGTATAAAGAAAATCATGGAGGGCATCGTGAGAAGGAAGGGAAGGGTGAATGGGGGGAAATTGGAGGGGGTGATGAACCAGGAGAGACTGGACTCTGAGCAACAAACTGAGGGTTTTGGAGGGGAGGGGGTTGGGGGTGGGCAAGCCTTGTGGTGGGGATTGAGAAGGGCACGTATTGGATGGAGCACTGGGTGTGGTGAATGAACAATCAATCTTGTAACACTGAAAAATTAAAATAAACATATTTGGGGAGAAAAAAAAAAAGACTAAAGAATCATGTTGCTAAAATCGAGCAATTCTTTGTGCTCTATTTCTCTAGCACTGGTGTTTTGAAGTTCTCATTAATCAGTAAACTTGGTCTTGGCTGGATATTTACTCTCAGTAGCTTTGTCCCCTGAAATCTTTCTGTATAGCTTTGGAGGATGAGAATGAAAATGACAATCTTTCTATCACCACCCCTAGAGGTCCAAGAGCTCGGGGGCTTACCTCTTCAGGGAGCCCTCAGAGAAAATCAATCAATCCCTCCAGTCTCCCTTGTCTCTGGCCACACTCTTAGCTCACCTGGCCTGTGACCGAGTGTTTCTATCTCTGGCACACAGACCCATTTGGAGTCTCCAAATCCATGAGATTCTTGCAGCACACTCCTATGCCACTCCTCCCAGTGGAGGGAGGGGGGGTGATTCTCTGGATCTGCCACTTGTAGGGTCCCTGCTCAAAGATAGTGCCCTGACTCTGCCTTGGGTCAAGGTTTGAAGTAACCCAGAGCTGATGGCCCACTCCTCACGACAGTCTTTGCGGCTGGGCTCCCGACTCTGATACCTGAGAGCTTTGGTGCACTCAAGCACTCCTGGTCTTTCTGTGACTCCACAGGTTTTGTGACCACACTGTCCCAGCAAGGGCTCCACCCACTACCTTGCCTCTGGAACGGCATCCCTCAGTGGAGTGGATTTTTGAAAGTTCTAATTTTGTGCTCCCCTTCTCAATCACTTGCCAGGAGCTGGCCCCCACCCCTATGTTCTATCTTCCTGTATATCACCTCAGATTACCTGCTCCACACATCCTATATTCCAGAAAGTAGTTGCATTTCTGTTCATTGAATTGCTTCTATTCTTCTCTTTCATCTCCTATTGATTTTGTAGGTGTTTCAGAATGGTTTAATAACTATCTAGCTGAATTTTTGGGACCAGATGAAATTTGGGTCTCTTATTCGTCCACCATCTTGCTCTTCCTCCCAGGTCTGACTGCCTTTTATACCGTCTTGACTCCAGTGTCAACTCCATCATCTACAACCTAAGTAACAGGTTGGTGACTAAGGCCATTAAAAGACTGATTCAGATCATCTGATTTATGAAAATAAAAGCAAGGTTCTCATTAGTCCTACCTCAAAAGTAGGTCAAATTCTTCTTACATACTCATTTAGTAAAATACTACAGGATTCCAGCAGGGATGGAAATAATTTAGAGGATTAAATAATAGTGATTTGACAAAATAATTATATAATTTCCACCACTCATTTTGCTTTCCTTGTGGTAGTTTTTTTGTAAATATAAACTGAATTATATTTCCTCTAACTTGTAGGCAATAAGGTTTCAGTAGTAGGTAGAAATTATACTGGAAAAACTGCCCAACTAAATGGTATCAGTCAGTATAATATTTCTGTACTTAATATATTTTCCAAAATAATTAAATAGTACAAAAGAACAATACCTAATGAACAATGACTAAAATAGTACAAAAGAACAACAACTAGTTGTAATTGATAGTCAAATATATAATTTTTTCTATTATAGGTTATTATCAATTAATACATATTTGTCCTTCTATTGTTTTCAAGTTTAGGCAGTGATATCTGCAGGATTAGAATTCCTTAGACCACTGGAAAGAAAATTACTCCCCTCCCCCCAAAAAGGTATCATTTATGAGAAAACCTCCAGGACAATCTTCCTTAATTTTAAGGAATTAATCTTATGATATCTTATGAAAACAACCTTAAAACTAGTGACAGAATGGCAAGAAATATGTATCTACCAATAATGACTTTGGATGTAAATGGACCAAGGGCTTCAATCAAAAGACATAGAACAACAGACTGGATTAAAAAAAAAATAGACCCATCGACATGCTGCCTATAAGAGATTCATTTCAGATCTAAAGACACATGCAGAATTAACATAAGAGTATAGAGAATTATTTTTTTTAAGATTTTATTTATTTGAGAGAGAGAGAGAGAGATCACAAGTAGGAAGAAAAGCCGGCAAAAGAGGGGGGGGAGTTCAGGCTCCCTGTTGAGAAGAGAGCCTGATGTGGGTCTCAATCCCAGGACCCTGAGATCATTACCTGAGCCAAAGGAAGAGGTTTTAAACCACTGAGCCACCCAGGCGCACCTTGAGAATTATTTTTTATTTGAAATAGTGTTAAAAGAAAGCTGAATTAGCAATACTTATGTCAGACCTATAGACTTTAAAACAAAGACTAAGCAAGAGAAAAAAATGACATTATGTAATATTAAAAGGGACAGCCCGACCAGAAGACAAAACAACTGTCAATATTTATACACCCAGCATTGGAGCATCCAATAAATAAAATAGTTAAAAACAAATATAAAGGAACTAATTGATGGTGATACAATAATAGTAGAGAACTTTAACACCTTACTTATTTAGCTGGATAGATCATCTACACAGAAGATCAACAAGGGAAGAGTGGTTTTGAATGACATCCTGGACCAGATGGATCTAACAAATATATTCAGAATAGTTCACCCTAAAATAACAGGATACACATTATTTTCAAGCACACATGGACTACTCTCCAGAATAGATCACATATTAGACCACAAAACAAGACTCAATACATTAAAAAAAGATCAATGTAATACCATCACTTTTCAGACCATCACACTATGAAACTAGAAATCAACTACAAGAAGCAAACCTGAAAACCACAAATATATGGAGGCTAAATAACATGCTAATAAACAATGAACGTGTTGAACAAGAAATAAAATAAAACAAAATGTAAAAGGAAACAAATGGAAAGGAAAACATGACAGTCCAAAACATTTGGGATACAGCAAAAGTTGTTCTTTGAAGAAAGTTCAGAGCAAGACAGGACTACATTAAGAATCAAAAAAATAGTGACTCCTGGGTGGCTCAGCGGTTAAGTGTCTGCCTTTGGCTCAGGTCATGGTCCCAGGGTGCTGGGATCAAACCCCACATCAGGCTTCACTGCTAAGAGGGAAGCCTGCTTTTCCTTTCTCCCACCCCCCCTGCTTGTGGTCCCTCTTTCCCAATCTTTCTTTCTCTGTGTTAAATAAATAAAAATATTAAAAAAAAGAATCAAGAAATATCTCACAAAAACAGTCTAACATTACACTCTAAGGAGCTGGAAAAAGAACAAACAAAACCTACTACAACAAGAAGGAAGAAATAATAAAGATTAGAGCAGAAATAAATGATATAAAAACTAAAAATAAATATATAACAGATAAATGAAAGCACGAGCTATTTGAAAATATGAACAAAATTGGTAAACTTCTAACCAGATTCATCACAAACAGAAAGAGAGGGAGAAGGAGAGAGAGGACTCATATCAACAAAATCACAACAAAAGAGAAAAAAACAACAAGCAACTATACAGTAATATAAGATAGAGATTGGCCCTGAGACTTGGGGAAGATGGCAGAGAAGCAGGAGATAATGTTGCAACCTGTCCCAAAAGTGAGCTGGATAACTACCAGAACACACTGAACTCCCATGAAATCAACCCGAGGAGCAAGATTTCTCTGTTCCTGATCTCTATGAGAGCAGAAGACAGCAGTGGAGAGGTAAAGTGAAGTGGGAACACTCAAACCTATATCGGAGAATAAACAAAAGGGGGAGGGAACCACCAGAAGCCATCTAAGGACAGTGATATGCCAAAGGAAAGTGACCAGTGGTTGGGGATCAGCATTAACATAGAGACTGGTTAAAAACACTTAAAAAGAGCAAAAGGTTCTGAGGAGCAACTAGTGGAAGGGGGTGGATGTGGGGAATGGCCTGGGCCCATGTTCCCAGGAAGGAGTGCACCAAACTGAGACTGGTGGGGGGATCCAGTCAGTGGTTCCTGAACATGCAGCTTTCCACTCTCTGAAAAATTCTGTGGGCCGGGTGCACACCCACAAGCGCCTTGGAGAGTCTGCTGTGGTGTAGGAGCCTGCAGCTTTACTGTGTACCCCACTCTCTGGACAGGGTGCGACTGTGCCAGTCACAGACCACTGCAGCATCTGGATGATCCCAGCTGGACCTGAAGAGAAGGCGAGCAGGCAGCCTCATGTCCAGGTCTGAACTCTTAAAGCCACAGAAAGGAGGCAGGGGTAACACCACCTCTGACAGACTGTGCTGTGAGCAGAATTTTGCAGGGAAGAGTGTGTGTTCTGGACCACCCAGAGTGGAGCAGAGACTCAGGCTTCTCTGAAATGCAGAGGTGTGAGGCCTTCTGGACAGATTCCTTGCTTGGACTCTCTGAAAAGGTGAAAAAGCTACAAAAAGCCAAAAATGTTCAGAGAGCAAAAGACTGAGAAAATGGTTTCCCAGAGCTCAAACACTTGACTGGGGGGCAGGGTGACTCAACCCAAGCAAGACTGACTATAAAACAACATGGCAGTCCCCTCCCCCAGAAAACAAGTCAAAAAACAAAAGGACTATAACCACAGGGTCCCCATAAAAATTTAAACCCCCAACATCAGGGGAAATCAATATATTAAGCTCCTGATATGATAATACCCTCAAACCTCTATATTTAATAGTACAAGTTATTTTTTTCTCTTTTTTATTCTCTTTTTTATTCACTTGTTTTCACATTTTCTGTTTTTTTTTTTTTTTTTTTAAATTTAAACTACTTAACATTACAACTAGACGCTTAATACAACTATAAACCCAGGGAGACCTGAAAAAACCTTCCTTCCCTGCAAGGAGTTTCAACCACCCTCCCATCTTATCCTTCTGTCAGTATTTATATATTTCCTTTGGTTCTGGTATTATATATATCATATTCTTGGAGTTCATTCTGACTAGGTTTTTATATTTCTTGTCACTTATTTTTGTCAGTCTATATGTTTATTTGTGCTCGTTTACATGCATTTTAAATCTTATTTTGGGGAACCATTCTGGCTGGGATTTCCTCTTTTTCACTTTCTCTTTTTTTGTCCTTATTTTTTCTTTTTGGACGTGAAGCCCCATTGCTCCAAAACACCCCAGGGTGCACCCTGCCTGGATAGTGGGCAATGTATTCAAGTATATATCCTCTCATCCACTTCTGATCAAAATGACTAGGAGGTTGAACACACAACAGAGGAAAAACCCAGAGACTGCACCCTCTCCCTCAGAACTATTGGACATGGACATAAACAGTATGTCAGAAAAAAAATTCAGGGTGACAATTATCCAGGCAATGGCTAGGATGGAGAAAAACATTAACGCCAATATAGAATCTCTAAGGGCAGAAATGAGATCCATTATAGCTGATGTAAGAAATGCTATTAATGAGATCCAATTCAAACTAAATAGTCTAACAGCTAGAGTTATGGAGACAGAGGATAGAATTAGTGATCTAGAGGATAAAATGGTTGAGAAGAAAGGTCAAGAGGAGAGCTGGAACAAACTGCTAAGGAATCATGAGAAGAGACTTAGGGAAATAAACGATTCCATGAAATGTTCCAAAGTCAGAATAATTGGAATCCCAGAGGGGGTAGAGAAAAACAGAAGACTGGAAGTATAGTTGACCAAATTCTGAATGAGAATTTCCCCAATCTGGGGAATGGAACAAGAGTCCATATCTTAGAGGCAGAAAGAACACCTGCCAAGATCAATGAGTCTAGAAAAATACCCAGACACACAATCTTAAATTTTCACATTATAAGTTTAGAAAAGGAGGTCCTAAGGGCAGCTAAGGGGAAAAGATTCCTTACATACGGAGGAAGACTCATCAGAATAACGTCAGACCTGTACACAAAAACCTGGCAAGACTGAAAGGGCTGGCATGATATATTCGGAGCACTAAACCGGAATATGCAGTCAAGAATATTTTATCCAGCCAGGCTGACATTGTAAATGGATGGAGAGAAAAAGAGATTCCTGACCGGGAAAGTTTAAAGGAGTATGTGACCACGAAGCCGGCACTCCAGGAAATATTAAAAGGTGTTCTATAAAAGTAGAAAGAACTCATGAGTGACTTACAACAGAAATTTACAACCTATAGAAACAAGGACTTCACAGGCAACATGATGTTAATAAATACTTATCTTTCCACAATCACTCGCAACATGAATGGCGTAAATGCTCCCATAATGTGGGAAAGTGTTGCAGAATGGGTAAAACGACAGGATCCGTCCATATGATCTCTGCAAGAGACAGATTTGGAACCAAAAGATACAACCAGACTGAAAGTGAAAGGATGCCGAATCATCTTTCATGGCAATGGGCTTCAAAAAAAGCTGGGTTAGCGATTCTCATATCTGATAAATTAGATTTTAAGCTAAAGTCTGTAGTCAGAGATACAGAAGGACACTAAATTATTCTTAAATGGTTCTATCCTCCAAGAAGATCTAGTAATTGTAACATTTATGCCCCCAATATAGGAGCAGCCAACTACATAAGCCAACTGTTAATCAAAATAAAGAGTCATATTGATATGAATACATTTAGAGTAGGAGATCTTAACACACCACTCTCAGTAATTGACAGATCATCTAAACAGAAAATCAATAAAGAAGCAAGATCTTTGAATGACACAATGGACCACATGGACCTCATAGATATATACAGAACATTCCTCCCTAAAACAACAGAATACTCATTCTTCTCGAGTGCACATGGAACTTTCTCCAGAATAAACCACATACTGGGCCATAAATCAGGTCCCAACAGATACCAAAAAATAGAGATGATTTTCTCAGACCACATGCTTTAAAACTTTAACTCAACCACAAGAAAATTTTGGATGGCATTGAAACACTTGGAGACTAAAGACGGATATGCTCAAGAATGGAGGGATTAACCAGCAAATCAAAAATGAATTGAAAAATTCATGGAGACCAATGAGAATGAAGACACATCAATCCAAAACTTATGGGATACAGCAAAGGCGGTCCATCGGGGAAATACATAGCCATCCAAGCTTCACTCAAAAACATTGAATGAGCTCTCTTTACACCATAAAGAACTGGAAAATCAAAAATAAATCATGCCAACCCTACACCCAGGAAGGGAAATAATCAAGAAGAGAGCAGATCAATGAGTTAGAAACTAAAGAAACAGTAGAACACATCAATGAATCCAGAAGTTGGTTTTATAAAAGAATAAATAAGATCGATAAGCCACTGGCCAAACTCATTCAGAAGAAAAGAGAGAAGACTCTAATTAACAAAATTATGAATGAAAGGGGAGAGATCACGACTAATCCAAAGGAAATAGAAAAAATCATCAAAAATTATTATCAACAGCTATATGCCAATAAGCTAAACAACCTAGAAGAAATGGATGCATTCCTGGAAACCCATAAGCTTCCAAGACTGAAACAGGAAGACATTGACAACCTGAATAGACCAATCGCTAGTAATGAGATTGAAGCAATCATCAAAAACTTCTCAAAAAACAAGAGTCCAGGGCCTAACATATTCCCTGGGAAATTCTACCAAACATTCAAGGAAGAAATAATACCTATTCTCTTGAAACTATTTCAATAAATAGAAACAGAAAGAAAACTTCCAGACACTTTCTATGAAGCCAGCATTACCCCGATCCCCAAATCAGGTAAAGATCCCATCCAAAAGGAGAATTTGAGACCAATAACTCTGATGAATAGGATGCCAAGTTTCTCAACAAGATCCTAGCTAACAGGGTCCAACAGCACATTAAAAAGATGATTCATCATGACTAGGTGGGATTTCTCCCTGGGATGCAAGGGTGGTCCAACATTCACAAATCAATCAATGTGATAGAACAAATCAACAAGAGAAGAGAGAAGAACCACATGATCCTGTCAATAGATGCAGAAAAAGCATTTGACAAAATTCAGCACCCGTTCCTGATTAAAACTCTTCAAAGTATAGGGATAGAAGGAACATTCCTCAACATCATAAAGTCTATCTATGAAAAGCCCACAGCAAATATTATTCTCAGTGGGGAAAAGCTGAAAGCCTTCTCTTTGAGATCAGGAACACGTCAAGGATGCCCACTCTCACCATTCTTTTTTTTTTTTTTTCACTCTCACCATTCTTGTTCAACATAGTACTAGAAGTCCTAGCCACAGCAATCAGACAACAAAAAGAAATAAAAGATATTCAAATTGGAAATGAAGAAGTCATACTCTCTCTCTTCACAGATGACATGATACTTTATGTGGAAAACCCAAAAGACTTCACCCCCAAACTAATAGAACTCATACAGCAATACAGTAATGTGTCAGGATACAAAATCAATGCACAAAAATCAATTGCTTTCCTATACATTAACAATGAAAATATGGAAAGGGAAATTAGAGAACTGATTCCATTTTCTGTAGCACCAAGAACCATAACATACCTGGGAATAAACCCAACCAAAGAGGTAAAGGATCTGTACTCGAGGAATTATAGAACACTCATGAAAGAAATTGAAGAAGACACAAAAAGGTGGAAAAGCATTCCATGCTCGTGGATCGGAAGAGTAAACATTGTTAAAATGTCTATACTGCCCAGAGTAATCTGTACGTTCAATGCCATCCTGATCAAAATTCTACCAGTTTTTTTCAAAGAGCTGGAACAAAAGTCCTAAAATTTGTATGGAAACAGGAAAACCCCGAATTGCTAAGGAAATGTTGAAAAAGAAAAACAAAGCTGGGGGCATCACATTGCCTGATTTCGAACTTTACTACAAAGCTGTGATCACCAAGACAGCATGGTACGGGCACAAAAACAGACACATAGACCAGTGGAACAGAATGGAGACCCAAGAGATGGACCCACAACTCTATGGTCAAATCATCTTTGACAAAACAGGCAAAAATATCCCGTGGAAAATAGACAGTCTCTTCAATAAATGGTGCTGGAAAAATTGGACTGCTATATGTAGAAGAATGAAACTTGACCATTCTCTTACACCATACACGAAGATAAACTCGAAATGGATAAAAGACCTCAAGGTGAGGCAGGAATCTATTAAAATCCTAAAGGAGAACATATGCAGTAACCTGTATGACAGTAACCACAGCAACTTCTTTTAGGACATATCTCCAAAGGCAAAGGAAACAAAGTGAAAATGAACTTTTAGGAGTTCCTCAAGACAAAAGGCTTCTGCACAGCAAAGGAAACTGTCAACAAAACAAACAGGCTACCCACAGAATGGGAGAAGATATTCACAAATGACACTACAGACAAAGGTCTGATTTCTAAGATCTATATAGAACTCCTCAAACTCAAAAATCACAAAACAGATAATCACATCAAAAAATGGGCAGAAGCGGGTGCCTGAGTGGCTCAATGGGTTAAAGCCTCTGCCTTTGGCTCAGGTCATGATCTCAGGTTCCTGGGATCATTCCCAGTATTGGGCTCTCTGCTCAGCAGGGAGCCTGCTTCCTCCTCTCTCTCTGCCTGCCTCTTTGCCTACTTGTGATTTCTCTCTCTCTGTCAAATAAACAAATAAAATCTTTAAAAAAAAGTAAAAAAAAAAGGGCAGAAGACATGAACAGACATTTCTCCAAAGAAGACATACAAATGGCTAACAGACCAATGAAAAAATTTTCATCATCAATCGCCATCACAGAGATTCAAATCAAAACTACACTGAGATACCACCTTACACCGATTAGAATGGCCAAAATCAACAAGACAGTAAACAACCAACACTTGAGAGGATGTGGAGAAAAAGGAAACCTTCTCCAATGTTTGTGGGAATGTAAGTTGGTGCAGCCACTTTGGAAAACAGTATGGAGATTCCTCAGGAAATTAAACATGCAGCTACCTTATGAACCAGCAATTGCACTACTTAGTGTTTACCCCAAAGAAGCAGATGCAGTACAAAGAAGGGCCACAAGTACCCCAATGTTCATAGCCACAGTGGCCATAATAGCCAAACTGTGGAAAGAACCAAAATGCCCTTCAACAGATGAGTGGATAAGGGAGATGTGGTACATCTATAAAATGGAATATTATGCCTCCCTCAGAAAGGATGAATATCCAACTTTTGTATCAACATGGACAGGACTAGGAGAGATTATGCGGAGTGAATTAAGTCAAGCGGAGAGAGTCAATTATCTTATGGTCTCACTTACATGTGGAGTATAAAGAAAACCATGGAGGGAATCGTGAGAAGGAAGGGAAGGGTGAATGGGGGGAAATCAGAGGGGGTAATGAACCAGGAGACACTGTGAACTCTGAGCAAAACCTGAGGATTTTCGAGGGGATAGGGCGGGGGCGTGTGGCGAGCCTGGTGGTGGGTATTTGAGAAGGGCACATATTGCATGGAGCACTGGGTGTGGTGCATGAATAATCAATCTTGTAACATTGAAAAATTAAAATAAACATATTTGGGGAGACAAAAATAAAAAATAATAAAACATTTTTTAAAAAGTAAATATCCAGTGGAAAAAAGAGACTCTCTTCAATAAATGGTGCTGGGAAAACTAGACAGCTATATGTACAAGAATGATACTTGAACATTATCTTACACCATGCATGATGATAAACTTGAAATGGATAAAAGACATCAACATGAGGCAGGAATCTATCAAAACCCTAGAGAAAAACATAGGCAGTAACCTCTATGACATTAGCCACAGCAACTTCTTTCAGGACATGTCTCCAAAGGCAAAAGGAAACAAGAGCAAAAATGAACTTTTGGGACTTCATCAAGACAAAAAGCTTCTGCACAGCAAAGGAAACAGTCAACAAAACAACAGGCTACCCACAGAATGGGAGAAGATATTTGCAAATGACACTACAGACAAAGGTCTGTTATCTAAGTTCTATAAAGACCTCCTCAAACTCAACACTCACAAACCAGTTAATCACATAAAAAAAAAAAAAATGGGCAGAAGACATGAACAGACACTTATCCAAAGAACACAAACACATGGCTAAAAAACACATGATAAAATGTTCATCCTCTTTAGCCATCAGGGAGATTCAAAGCAGAACCACACTGAGATACCACCTTACACCAGTTAGAGTGGCCAAAATCAACAAGACAGTAAACAACAAATGTTGGAGAGGATGTAGAGAAAGGGGACTCCTCCTCCACTGTTGGTGGGAATCCAAGTTGGTGCATCTAATTTGGAAAACCGTGTGAAGAGAAATTAAAAATAGAGCAACCCTATGACCCTGCAATTGCACTACTGTTTATTTACCCCAAGGAAGCAGATGCAATACAAAGAAGGGCCACATGTATCCCATGTTCATAGCAGCAATGTCCAGAATCACCAAACTGTGGTAGGAATCAAAATGTCTTTCAACGGATGAGTGGATAAGGAAGATGTTGTACATCTATGTAATGGAATATTATGCCTCCATTAGAAAGGATGAATATCCAACTTTTGTATCAACATGGGCACGACTAGAAGAGATTTTTCAGAGTGAGATAAGTCAAACTGAGAGAGTTTATTACCTTATGGTCTCACTACATCTGGAGCATAAGGAAAATCATGGCGGGCATTGTGAGAAGGAAGGGAAGGGTGAATGGTGGGAAATCAGAGGAGTTGATGGACCATGAGAGACTGTGGACACTGAGCAACAAACTTAGGGCTATGGAGTGGAGGGGATGGGGTTTGGGCGAGCCTAGTGGAGGGTATTGAGAAGGGCATGTATTGCAGGGAGCACTGTGTGTGGTGTATGAACAATCTATCTTATAACACTGAAAAAATAAAATAAACATATTTGGGGAAAATAAAATGTAAGAGAACATTATGAACACTATATGCCAACACACTAAACACTGTAGAAAAAGTTGATAATTTCCTAGAAATATAAAACTTACCAAACTGTTGCAGGAAGGAATAGAAAATATGAATAGACCAATTTTTAGGAAGAATGTTGTATAAGTAATCAAAAGTTCCCAAAAACAATTGAGATTAGAATGATTAGAAGTCTTCACAAGTGAATACTACCAATTATTTAAATAATAGTTAATACCAATACTTCTCAAACTATACATAAGTAAATAGAAGAAAAACAGAACTTAATAATTCACTCTGTGATACCTGCACCATCCTCATACTAAAGCCAGATATAGAGATCTCTAAAAAAGAGAACTGCAGGCCAAAAAGTTTGATTAAAATGGATTCAGAAGCCCTCAATTCTATACTAGCAAACAGAATCCAATGATACATTAAAAAGTCATTCACCATGATCATGTGAGATTTATTCCCAGAAGGCAATAATGTTTCAATGTTCCTTAATTAATTATCATGATGAGTTAAATCAATAAGAGAAAGGGAAAATATGATAATTTCCAAAGATGGAGAAAAAGCATTTCACAAAGCAAAACATCCATTTACGGTAAAACAATCAATACAGTAGGTTTATAGGAGCATAAAACAACATAATTGGGACGCCTAGGTGGCTCAGTTGGTTAAGCAGCTGCCTTCTGCTTGGGTCTTGATCCCAGGGTCCTGGGATCGAGTCCCACATCGGGCTCCTTGCTCGGCAGGAAGCCTGCTACTCCCTCTGCATCTGACTGCCACTCTGCCTGTTTGTGCTCTCTCTCTCTGACAAGTAAATAAATAAAATCTTTAAAAAAATAAAACAACATAATTAAGGCCATATATTAAAAATCCACAACAAACCTCATACTCAATGGAGAAAAAATAAGAGCTCTCACCCTAAGGTCGGGAAAAATACAAGGAGACCCACACTATACTTGACATAGTAATGGAATCTTAGATACAGCAAATAGAGAGCAAAAAGATATAAAATGCATCCAAATTGGTAAAGAAGTAAAACTTACCTTCTTTGCAGATGACAAGATACCATATATAGAAAACCCCGAAGACTCCAGCAGAAAACTATGAAAACTGATCAATGAATTTGGTAAGTCACAGGGATACAAAAATCAAGGTGCCAAAATCTGTTGTCTTTCGATAAACTAATAACAAAGACACGGGAAGAGAAATTAAGAAAACAATCCCACTTAAAATTGGATCACAAATAATAAGATACTAAGAATAAACCTAACCAAACAGTTGATTGACTTGAACTCTGAAAACTACAAAACATTAAGAAATTTAAGATTACACAAGAATGCAAAGATATTTCATACTCATGGATTATAAGAACAAATAATGTGAAAATGTCTATATTACCAAAAACAATCTACAAATTTAATACAATCCCTATTAAAATGCCAACAGTATGGGTGCCTGTGTGGCTAGGTCATTTAAGCATCTACCTTTGGCTCAGGTCCTGATCCCAGGGTCTTGGCATCTAGCCTCCCATTGGATTTGCAGCTCAGCAGGGAGTTTTCTTCTCCCTCTCCTTCTGTCCCTCCCCACTGCTTGTGCTCTCTATCTCTCAAATAAATAAATAAACTATTTAAAGAAAATACCAACACTATTTTGCACAACAATAGAGTAAACTATCCTAAAATTTGTATGGAATCACAAAAGACCCTGATTACCCAAAGCAATTTTGAAAAAGGAAAAGGAAATGTGAGGTCTCACGGTTCTTGACTTCAAGGTACATTACTGTCCTTTAGGGAGCAAGGCAGTATGGTACCCGAACAAAAACAGACACATAGATCAATGGGAAAGAATATAAAACAAAGAAGTAAATCCATAATTATATGGTCATTTAATATTGGACAAACAAGAAAGCATATCCAATGGGAAAGAGAATGTCTCTCCAACAAATGGTGTTGGGAAAACTGTTCAGCTACATGTAAAAGAATAAAACTGGAACACTGTTTTACATCATACACAAACATAAACTCAAATGGATTAGATACCTAAATGTGAAGCATGAAACCATAAAAATCCTAAAATAGGGACATCAAGATGGCAGTCAGTTAAGCATCTAACTTTTGGTTTTGGCTCCAGTTGTGCTCTCAGGGTCTCAAGATCAAGTCTTGTGTTGGGCTCTGTGCTAAGAGTCGAGTCTGCTTGAGATTATCTGCCCCTCCATCTCATTCTCTCTCTCAAATATATATGTATATATTAGAAAGCACAAGGCAGTAATGTCTCTGATAACAGAGACATCTGTTATCAGCCATCAGTCCTAGAAACATTTTTTCTATATATGTCCCTTAAGTAAGAAAAATAAAACAAAAAATAATCTATTGAGACCACATCAAACTAAAAAGCTCACGTACAAAGAAGGAAACAATTAACAGAACTAAAAGCAACCTAAGAATAGCTAAATGTATTTGTGAATGACATTATCTGAAAAGGATTGGCATGCAAAATATATTTAAAAATTATAAAACTCAATAACCAAAAAATGAAAATCCAAATTATTTTTTATTTATTTTTCTTGGAACACTGCAAAATACCATTAAAAAAAGAGCACTAACAATAAACTTATGGACTGATAAAACAAAAAGAAAAAGAAAGAATATCCAATTTAAAAATTAGCAGAAAACATGAAGAGATATTTAACCAAAGACACACAGATGGGGAACAGTCACAAAAAGATGCTCAACATCACTGATCATTGGAGAAATGCAAATGAAAACTACAATAAGATACCACTGCTCACTTGTAATAAGGGTTAAAATCAAATACACAAGAAACAACCAGTTGTTGGCAAGTATATCAAGAAAAAGGAAGGAATGGAAACTGGTGCAGGAATGGAAACTGGTGCAGCCACTATGGAAAACAGACAGGACGTTCCTCAAATTTTTTTTTTCCCAAATATGTTTATTTATTTTTTCAGTGTTATAAGATTAATAGTTCATGTACCACACCCAGTGCTCCATGCAGTATGTACCCTCCTCAATACCCACCACCAGCCTTGCCCAACCATCACCCCTTCCCTCCAAAACCCTCATATTGTTGCTCAGAGTCCACAGTCTCTCACAGTTCATCACCCCCTCTGATTTCCCACCATTCACCTTTCCTTCTCACAATGCCCTCCATGATTTTCCTTATGTTCCACAGGTAAGTGGGAACATAAGATAATTCACTCTCTCTGCTTGACTTATTTCACTCTGCATAATCACTTCCAGTCCCATCCATGTTGATATAAAAGTTGAGTATTCATCCACCACCAAAAAGAAAGAATAAGGATAAAAAAAAGATAGAGAGAAAGAGACAAAGAAGAGATCCCAGCCAGAATGGGCCCCCAAAATAAGATTTACAAGGTATGTAAACCAACACTAACAAACATATAAACTGAAAAAAGTAAATGATAAGACATAAAAGCACCTAGTCAGATTGAACCCCAGGAATAAGATTTATATAATACCGGAACAAAAGCAAATCCATAGAAACAATGACAGAAGGATAATATGGCAGGATGGTTACAACTCCTCACATACGAGGAAGGTTATTTCAGGTCTTCCTGGGTATATAGCTGTATTAAGCCTCTAGTTGTAACGTTAAGTAGTTTAAAAAAATTAAAAAAAAAGAAGAAATGTGAAAACAAGTGAATAAAAAAAGAAAAAATAAGAAAAAATAAAAACCTTGTATCTATGAAATATACTGTTTTAAGGCTATTATCATGTGCTTAATAAATCAATATATTATGGTGTTACAGATTTAAAATTTTGTGGGGATCCTCTGGTTATAGTCCTTTTGTTTTTTGACTTGACTTCTGGGGGAGGTGCCTGCTGCATTGTTTTCCAGTCAATCTTGCTTGGGTTGAGTCCTCCTGTCCCCCAGTCAAGGGGCTAAGCTCTGTGGAAAACGGTTTCTTAGTCTTTCCCTCTCTGAAGGCTTTTGGCCTTTTGCAGCTTTTTCACAATTTTGGGTGAGTACAAGCAAGGGATCTGCCTGTACATACCTGGACCTCCAGATCACAGAGAAGCTTCAGTCCGTTCCCCTCTGGGTGGTCCAGAACACACAATCCCCCCCCCCAATTCTGCTCAAAGCACAGCCTGTCACATGTGGTGTGCACTTTGGGGACAGTTTGGCAGAGTTCTGTGACTCTGTGCTTGTCCCTCTGGCCTCTGGGCTCCAGGCCCTTGCAGGGTGTGGTCATATTCCTGCCAGATATTAGGCCGCCTGCCAAGTTCTCTGGGCTGGGAGTGCCCAGAGCTTGCCACAGACCACAAATGTCTTTCCAGTCATTCCAGAGAGTGGGGTTCACAGTGAAAAGCTGCAGGCTCCTGGGCCACATCAGACTCTCTAAGGTGCTTGCAGGAGCATGTGCACCCTGCCCACATATAGTGCAGGGAGCGGAAAGCTGCAGGTTCATGAACCACGGGCTGAACCCCCCCCACACACACACACCAGTCTCTCTTTGAGGCAAGTGGTGTCCTTCCCAGGAGCGTGCATTCAGGCCCTTTCTCACGACCACCCCCTTCCACTAGTTGCTCCTCAGAACCTCAGAACCTTTAGCTCTTTTTAAGTGTCTTTAACTGGACTCTTAAATTAATGCTGGTCCCCAAACACAAGGCACTTTTCTTCAAGGTATTACTGTCCTTGGATTGCTTCTGGTGGCTCCCTCCCCCTTTTGTTTATCCTCTGATATCCATTCAAGTGTTCTCACTTTGCTTTACCTCTCCACTGCTGTCTTTTGCTCCTATATTGATCCAGAAGTGAAGAATCTTACTCCTTAGTCTGCTTTCATGGGTGTTCCATGTGTTCTGATATATACATCCAGCTCACTCTTGGGGACAGGTTACAACAGGATCTCCTATTTGTCTGCCATCTTGTCCAGCCCCCCCTCCTCAAAATTTAAAAATAGAAAACTCTAGAGGTGCCTGTATGACTCAGTCATTAATCATCTGCCTTCAGCTCAGGTCATGATCCCAGGGTCCTGGGATCCAGCCCTGCATTGGGCTCCCTGCTCAGTGGGAAGCCTGCTTCTCCCTTTCCCACTCCCCTTGTTTGTGTTCCCTCTCTTTCTGTGTGTGTGTGTGTGTGTGTGTGTGTGTCTCAGATAAATAAGTAAAATATTTACAAAAATAGAAAGTTCTAATATCCCAGTAATCACATTACTGGTATTGACCCCAAAAATAGAAGAACACCAATGCAAAGTGATATATGTTTCCCTATGTTTACAGTGCATTATGTTCAATATCCGAATTATAGAGGCAACCCAAGTGTCCATCGATAGATGAAAGGATGAAGAAGAAATATAAGAATGAAATCTTGACATTCAAATGCATGAATGTAGCTAGATATTTAACAATTAGCAAAATAAGTCTATCAGAGAAAGAAAAATAACATATGATTTTATCCATGTGTGGAATTTAAGGAATGAAACAATTGAGCAGAGGGAAAAAGAGAGAGAGATCGATATTGTCTTAACTATAGAGAGCAAACTGATCCTTGCACAGAGAATTAGGTGGGAGGATGGGTTAAAGAGGTGATTAAGGTGTGCATTTGGGGTGAGCACTGGATGATGTATGGAATTGTTGAATCACTGTATTGTATATCTGACACTGATACAACACTCTATATTAACTATACTGGAAGTACCAATAAATGTAATAATAATAATGACAAAATATAACTTACATGGTAAAAAAGAAAGTAAATTTGAAAGAAAAATGCTCAGTTATAAACTCAAGAAAGCAGTAAAAGTACGGAAAACAAAAATAGGTACATATAATCACAAATGGAAAACAGTAATGAAAATGGTAGGTATTATATCAAAAATTACTTGGAACTCAGTTGTGTAAAGCACCAGTAGAAAATAAGAAAATTTCAGAGAAGATTAAAAAAATTACAAGAAGACTGAACTGTATGTTGTCCACAGGAGTTCCATTTGAAGTACAAATACAAAAAGTATGCAGTTACCTCAATAAAGGAAACAAAATAGAATTACCATATGATCCCACTTTTTAATTACTGGGTATATAGTCAAAATAATCAAAACAGTAATTCAAAAAGATATATACCTTTAATTTTATTTTAGCATTATTTAAAATAGACATGATATGGAAAGAACCTAATTGTTTGTTGACAGATTAATGGACAAAGATATAGCATATATGTAAAATATAATATTATTTAGCCATAAAAAGAATAGAATCTTACCACTTGTGACAACATAGATGAACCTATAGAGTATAAGACTATGTGAAATAATTTAGACTGAGAAAGATATATACCATAAGATTTTATTTCCACTGTAATTAAAAAAAATAGGAATAAAGAAGCAAGAAGAATGAGTATCAATTTTATAAATTCAGAGGAAAAAATGATCGATGCCAGAGAACAGTGGAGGATGTAGCCTCTTACACCAATCCCTGCCCTATTGTAACTTGGAGGTGCATCTTTACTAGGCCTAGTCAGTCTGAGAATAAGTGCAGAAGGACCCTCCCCAGAGGGGAAACAAATACCAACATCAAGTCTAATGATCATAGGCTGTTGCAAAGCTTTTTCTCTAGTGGAAATATGGTCGAGCTTATTTTTACAAGCAGTCTAAAGCATACTTACTTAAAATGCCACACACTGGACAAAATTCATGCACTCCCTATGGTAGAGAAGGAGAAACTGCTGAGGACTGACTGACCTGAGGGGAATAGTAGCCAAAACATCAGAGGAGACTGCACACTTTGAAACATTTCCTGAAGCACCAGGCCCTCAACAGTGTAGGATTTCTTCTTAATATAGGCATATTAAGGCTAGCCAGCAGGAAATGTAACAGGTTCTCATAACACACACACACACACACACACACACACACACACACACACACACAATACAGAAACAAAAAACAAAATAAAAACAAAACAAACAAATGAAACAGTGATAGACAAAATGCCCAGATGGGGGGATTTACCTTAAAAGAGGGTATAAAAAGAGATCACAGACAGGGACCTAATCAAAACAGATACACTATGCATGAACCAGTATTTAAAACAACAATAAGGATACTAGCTGGGCTTGAGAAAAACATATGGACCTAAAGAATCCCTTATTGCAGAGATAAAAGAACTAAAAACTAGTCAGACTGAAATTAAAAAAAAAAAATGCTGTACCCTGATGCAAGACCAAATGGATGTGATAACGATTGAGGAAGGAGAGAAATGATTCAGTGATATAGAAGATAAAATTTTGGAAAATAATGAATCTGAAAATAAGAGTGAAATAATAGTATTAGGTCACCAATGTAGACTTAGAGAACTAAGCAAATTATAGCTGAACACATCCCTAATCTGGGGAAAGAAGCAAACATCAAAATCCAAGAAGCAGAGAATTGCTGTCAAATTCAAGAAAAACAGTCCTACACCAAGGCATATGGTAGTAAAATTCACAAAATAAACAGACAGGAGAAGAATCCTGAAAGAAGCAAGGGAAAATAATTCCTTAACCTACAAGGGAAGACAAATCGGGTTTACTACAGATATGTCTACAGAAACTTAGTAGATGGGAAAAAATGGCGTAATCTAGTCAATCTGCAGGGTAGGAAAATATACAGCCAAGAATACTTTATCCAGCAAAGCTGTCTTTCAGAATAGAAGGAGATAGATTCCCAAACAAATTACGACAAAAGAGTTCATGACTACATGGGTCCTGCAAGAGATATTAAAGGAGACTGTTTGAGAAGGAAGAAACACCAGAGGCAACAAAGATTAGAAAGGAAAAAGAAAACCTCCAGAGACACCAATGTCTCAGTATTGCAATAGCACTAAATTCTTATATGACAATAATTACTCTGAATGAAAATAGACCAAATCCTCCAATCAAAAGATAGGGTATCAAAATGGATTAAAAAAAAAAAAGAGTGATCTAGGGGCGCCTGAGTGGCTCAGTGGGTTAAAGCCTCAGGCTTTTGCTCAGGTCATGATCTCAGGGTTCTGGAACCGAGCCCCTCATTGGTCTGTCTGCTTGCCAGGGAGCCTGGTTCCCCCTCTCTCTCTGCAAGCCTCTCTGCCTACTTGTGATTTCTCTCTCTGTCAAATAAATAAATAAATAAAATCTTTTTTTAAAAAAAGAGTGATCTATATGTTGCTTACAAGGGATTCCTTTTAGACCTAAGACTTCTCCAGAATGAAAATGGGGGGGGAATGGAGAAATATTTATATACCATGCTAATGGATCTGAAAAGAAAGCTAAAGTACTTATAATTACATCAGGTAAAACTAGATTTTAAACCAAAGACGGTAACAAGGGATGAATAAGGGCAATATATCATAACTAAGCAGTCTAGTTAACAAGAAAATATAATAATTGAATATTTTTGCACCCAACTTCGGAGGAACCAAATATATAAATCAATTAATAACAAATATAAAGAAATTCATTAATAATAATATAATAAGAGTATTGGACTTTAATACCCCACTTACAGAAAAGACATAATCTAAGCAAAAAAATTAACAAGGAAACAATAACTTTGAATGGAACACTAGACTAGATAAACTTAACATATATTCAGAAAAATTTACTCTAAAACATTAGAATACACATTATTCTCATTTTCACATGGAACATTCTCCAGAATAGACCACATACTGGGTCACAAATTAGTCCTTGACAAGTACAAAAATATTGAGATCATATCATTTATATTTTAAGATGACAACTCTATAAAATTTGAACTCAATTACAAGAAAAAAATGGAAAGAATAAAAAATTAAATGAAGTTAACGATCATTCTCCTAAAGAATGAATGGGTTTACCAGGAGATTAAAGAAGAAATTTAAAAAAAAAATACACAGAAGTGAATTAAAATGAAAACATGATATTTCTAAGCCATGGGGATGCAGCAAGACTGGTCAAAATAGGGAAGAGTATTACAATACAGGCCTACCTCAAGGAGAAAGAAAAGTGTCAGAAGTACAATTAAACCTTACACCTAAAGGAGATAGAAAAGGAACAGCAAATAAAGCCTACAGCAAGCAGAAAAAGGGACATAATTGAGATTAGAGTTGAAATAAAGGATATATAGAGAAAAATCAGTAGAACACATCAGTGAAACTAAGAGTTGATTCTTTCAAAGAATTAATAAAATAAACACCTGGCCACACTTTCTAAAAAAGAAAGAGAAAAGAACCATAGTAATAAAATCAGAAATGAAAAAGGAGTGATCACAAAGAACATCAGAGAAATACAAACAATTATACAAGAATATTATGAAGAATTACATGCCAACAAACTGGACAATCTGAAAGATATGGATAAATTCCTAGAACAGTCAAACTACCAAAACTGAAATAGAAAGAAATAGGAAATTTGAACAAATCCATAGCCAGGAAAGAAATTGATGCAGTACTCAAAAATCACCCAACAAACAAAAGACCAGAGGAAGATAGTTTCCCATGGGAATTCTATGAGACCTTTATAAATGAATTAATACCCATTCTTCTCAAACTGCTCCAAAAAATATAAATAGAAAGAAATCTTCCAAATTCATTGTATGAGACCAGCATTGCCCTGATACTAAAATCAATAAAGACTCCACTAAAAGGGAGAACAGGCCATTATTCCTGAAAAGCGTGGATGCAAATATTCTCAATAAGATATTAGCAAGTCAAATTTAACAGTACATTAAAATAAATATTCACCATGACCAAGTGGGCTTTTTTCCTGGGCTGCAAATGTGGTTCAATATTTGCAAATCAATCAAAGTGATACACCAAATTAATAAAAGAAAGGATAAAAACTGCATGATTCTTTCAATAGATGCAGAAAAGTATTTTAAAAATACAGCATCTGGGGGCTCTTGGGTGACTCAGGGGTTAAAGCCTCTGCCTTTGCCTCAGGTCATGATCTCAGGGTTCTGGGATTGAGCTCAGCATTAGGCTCTCTGCTCAGCAGGGAGCCTGCTTCCCTCTCTCTCTCTGCCTGCCTCTCTGCCTACTTGTGATCTCTCTCTCTCTGTCAAATAAATAAATAAAATCCTTAAAAATAAAAAAATAACAATAGATAAAAATACAGCATCTGTTCTTCATAAAAACCCTCAACAAAGTATGAACTGATGGAATAAACCCCAACATGAGCAAAGCCATATATAAAGACCTACAGGAATATCCCAAATGAAGAATAACTGACAACTTTTATTCTAAAATCAGGAACAAGAAAGCAAAGTCCACTCTCACAAACAGTATTTAGTATAGTACTGGAGTCCTAGACATAGAAATCAGAAAACAAAAAGAAATCAAAAGCATCCAAATTGTCAAGGAAGGAGTCAAGTTTTCAGTATTTGCAGATGACAAGATGCTTTATGGAGAAAATGAAAGAGTCCACCATAAAATTATGGGAACTGAAAAATGAATTCAGCAAATTTTCAGGATATAAAATCAACATAAAGAAATTGGTTGCATTTCCGATTATAAATCAGTAGAAAGATAAATCAAGGAATCGATCCCATTTACAATTGATGTAATAGAAAATAAGATATCTGGGAATAAATCTAACCAGAGAGGTAATCATCTGTACTCTGAAAACTATAGAACACTTAAGAAAGAAATGGAAGAGGACACAAAGAAAAAACAAAACAAAGAACACTCCACACTCTTGGATTGGAAGAACAAAAATTGTTAAAATGCCTATGTTACCCAAAGCAATCTACACATTATTCCAATCCATATCAAAATGCCACCAGCATTTTTCAAAGAGCTAGAGCAAGCAATCCTAATTTTTTTTATGGAACCGGAAAACAGGCCAAATAACCCAAGCAATCTTGAAAAAGAAAAGCAAAGCTGGAGACATCACAGTTCTGGACTTACAGCTATACTATATGTAGTCATCAAGACAGTATGATACTAACATAAAAGCAGACTCAGAGATCAATGGAACAGAATAGAAAATGCAGAGTGATCCACAACTACATGGTCGACCAATCTTCAACAAACAGGAAAGAATATCCAATGCGGGGTGCAGTCTTTTCAGCAAATGATGTTGGAAAAACTTGACAGCACAGGCAGAGGAATAAAACCAGGTCATTTTCCTACAACATACACAAAAATAAATTCAAAATAGACAAAAGACCTCAATGTGAGACAGGAAACAATCAAAATTCTAGAGAACAAAGGCAGTACGGTCTTTGTAATTGACCATAGCTACTTCTTACAAAATATGTCCCTTGAAGCAATGGACACAAAAACAAAAATGACCTATTGAGAATCCATCAAGATAAAAAGCTTCTGGATAGTGAAGGAAAAAAGTAATGACAACATATAGATTGGGAGATGACATATGAAAATGACATACTTGATAAAGGCCCAGTATCCAACATCTATAAAGATCTTATCAAACTCAACTCCCCAAAATTAACAAAGTTAATAAATGGGCAGAAGACATGAGGAGATATTTTTCCAATGAAGACATGTAAAAGGCTAATAAACATATGAAAATATATATAAATAACACTCAACATAAGGGAAATGCAAATCAAATCTACAATGAGATACCAGATCACTACTGTTAAAATTGCTAAAATTAACAGCACAGGAACAAGCAGATGTTGGTGATGATATGGAGATAGTGGAAGCATCTGACATATTAAGTGGGAATGCAAACTGGCACAGCCATTGTGGAAAACAGTATGGTGGTTCCTCAAAATGTTAAAAACTGAACTACACAATATCAAGCAATTGCACTGCTAGGTATTTACCTGAAGGACACAAAATACTGATTCTGATTCATAGGAGCACATTCACCTCAATGTTTATAGAAGCATTATCATCAGCAATAGTGAAATTGTGGTGAAAGCCTAATTGTCCATTGACTGTTGGATGCATAAAGATGTGGTATGTGTATATGTGTATATACATATATGATGTAATACTGCACATCCATCCGAAAGAAAGAAATCTTGTGGGGTGCTTGCATGGCTCAGTCTTCCTTTGATTCAGGTCATGATCCCATGGTCCTGGGATGGAGCCCTACATAAGGCTTCCTGCTCAGTGGGAAGCCTGCTTCTCTCTCTCCCACTCCGTCGCTTGTGTTTCCTCTCTTGTTGTCTCTCTCTCTTTCTGACAACTAAATAAATAAAATCTCAAAAAGTAAAAAGAAAGAAATCTTGCCATTTGCCATGATGTGGACTGAGCAAGAGTGAGTAATACTAATGAAAACATGTAAGTCAGGGAAAGACAAATGCTATTTGATATCACTCATATATGGAATTTAAAAACAACAGATAACCATAAGGATATTTAAAAAAGAGAGAGAGAAGCAAACCATAAGGGTCTCTTAACAAACCGAGGGTTGATGGAGGGAGATGGGCAGGTGATGGGCAAAATGGGTGATGGGCATAAGTGATGAATCACTAAATTTTACACCTAGAACAATTTTGCCATGTATATTAACTAACTAGAATTTAAATAAAAATTTGGAATATAAAAAGACGTTGTACACAAAGAACATGTCCAGATTTATTCTAGCATCACTAGCATACACTATTTCCTACTTACATAATGTATATACCAAAATAGATCACATTCTGAGATGCCAACCACACCTTTACAAATATAGTGGAAGTCATATAATGTCTCTTCTCAGAACACAGTGGAATGAAACTACAAATCAATGTCAAGAACCTAACTAAACATTCCAAGATGTGTGGGGTTAAACAACACACATCTAAAAAACACATAGGTTGAGAAGGGCATGTATTGCATGGATCACTGGGTGTGGAGCATGAACAATCAATCTCGTAACACTGAAAAAATAAAATAAACATATTTGGGAAAAATAAATAACACATAGGTAAATATATAAATCTCAAGAAAAATTCTATTTTTTAAAAGTTTACTTATAAATAATCTCTACGTCTAACATATAGCCTGAACTCTCAACCACGAGATTAAGAGTCTTATACTTTTCTGACTGAGCCAGCCAGGTGTCCTTAACACGTTGAAATGCATAAAAATAAAACACAACTTACAGAATTTTATGCAGTGCAGAGGTAACAGTGCTTACAGGGAAAAGCATTGCTTTGAATGTCTATATTACCAAAGAAAACTCTTACATCAATAAATTGCATTCCTGTCTCAGAAATTACAAATACTATCAAATTAAATATGATGTAATACAAAAGAAGAAAAACACAAGCAGTTAGCAATAGTCAAAAATAGAGCATGAAGGTGCCTGGATGACTCAGTTGGCTAAGCATCTGCCTTTGGCTCAGGTCATGATCTCAGGGTCCTGGGGTCAAGCCCCATATCAGGCTCCTTGCTCAGCAGTGAGTCTGATTCTCCTCCTCAATTTTCTGCTCCCCCTGACCGTTCTCTCTCTCTGGCAAATAAATAAATAAATTCTTTAAAAAAAAATAGAGAAGAAATCAGTGAAATCAATAGAGAAAATCAATAAAATGAAATACATACATTTTATCCATTTCGAGTTTATCTTCGTGTATGGTATAAGAGAATGGTCAAGTTTCATTCTTCTACATATAGCTGTCCAATTTTTCCAGCACCATTTATTGAAGAGACGGTCTTTTTTCCACTGGATATTTTTGCCTGTTTTGTCAAAGATGATTTGACCACAGAGTTGTGGGTCCATCTCTGGGCTCTCTATTATGTTCCACTGGTCTATGTGTCTATTTTTATGCCAGTACCATGCTGTCTTGGTGATCACGGCTTTGTAGTAAAGTTCGAAATTAGGCAATATGATGAAATAAGCCAAGCAGAGAGAGTCAATGACCTTATGGTCTCACTTATGTGTGGAGTATAAAGAAAATCATGGAGGGCATCGTGAGAAGGAAGGGAAGGGTGAATGGGGGGAAATCGGAGAAGGTGATGAACCAGGAGAGACTGTGGACTCTGAGCAACAAACTGAGGGTTTTGGAGGGGAGGGGTTGGGGAGGTGGGTGAGCCTGGTGGTGGGTATCGAGAAGGGCACGTACTGCATGGAGCACTGGGTGTGGTGCATGAACAATCAATCTTGTAACACTGAAAAATTAAAATAAGCATATTTGGGGAGAAAAAAAAGACCAAAAATAAAGCTAATTAGAATTTAAAAAAAAGAAATACACACATTTTTTATATCATATATACATATATCATTAAAAATAGGTGATATGCATTGATGAGTGCACTTGTTGCATGAGCATTAGGTGATGTATGGAAGTATTGAATCACTACTTTGTGTACCAGAAAGTAATATTACATTGTATGTTAGCTATGTCGAATTTAAATATATACAGACATGATTAAGAAAATTAATAAAACTCTAATAAGGCTGAGAAAAAAAGAGAGAGGACACAATTTAATAGTGCTAGAAATAGAGGACGGGGCATGAATACAGACCCCATTGAAATCAAAAGGATAACAAAGGAATGCTTCAAACAACTGTATGGTGATAGTGATGTTTAATACATAGTGGAAATGGACAAATTCTCTGAAAGACAAAATTTTCCAATGCTCTTTAAGAAGAAAGAGACAAAATTAATAGGACTACATCTATTGAATAAATTTAATAAATATTTAATAACCTTCCAAAATAGAAATCACAGGCCCAGGTGGGTTCAATAGTGAATTCTATTAAACATTGAAGGAACTATTAAGTTAATTATCTACAGTTCCTTTTAGAGTATCATGGGAATTCAAATACTTCTGACTCCTAAGATGTCACCATTACCCTATATTTCCAATATGATAGAGAAAGCTACACATCAATATGTCTTATAAATATAGATGTAAACATCCTGAAAATATTACAAATTGAATGTAAGAATATATACAAAGAATTATATACCAAAGCAAAGTGGAATTTCTTCCAATTATGCAAAAATGATTCAGCATTTCAAAATCATTTACTGTAATTTGTTACATCAATGGAATAAATAAAAATCATCTCTACATATCAATAGGTAAAGAAAATGCATTTTACTAAATCTGGCACCCATTCAAAATTAAAATTCTCAGTGAAGCGGGAAGAGAGAGTACAGCTCCACTTGACAAAAATTACCTACAAGAAAACTACAGCCAAATTTGTACTTAATGGTAGAAAACTAGAAGCTTTCATACTAAGATCAGGAGCAAAGCAAGTATGTTCCCTCTCACTACTCCTTTTCAACCTTGTGCTGAAAATATGAGCAAATGCAATTTGACAAGCAAAGGAAATGAAATGTATCTAAATAGAGAAAGAAAAATTAAAAATGTTTTTGTTCAGATATGAGATATTTATTAGGTAGAAAATCCAAGAGAGTTGATAAAAATACTAATGAAAATAATAAGTAATTTAACAAATTTACAAGAAAAATTTTAATATACAAAATTTTAATACAACCCTGCCCAATGCCATGAATGAACGAGTGTAATATGAAACAGAAAACACAATATAATTTACTTTAGCAGCAAAGAAATGAAAGGGAGAAGAAAGAGAAAGAAAGAAAGACAAAAAGAGAAAGAAAGAAAGACAAAAAGAGAAAGAAAGAAGAAAGAGAGAGAGAAAGAAAGAAAGAAAGAAAGAAAGAAAGAAAGAAAGAAAGAAAGAAAGAAAGAAAGAAAAGAGAGAAAGAGGAAGGAAGGAAGGAAAATTGTTAGGTACAAATGTAACAAAATTCTAATAAAAACAAGAAGAGCTAAATAAATGATTAGATATTTGATGTTCATGGCTAGGAAGACATAATGTTGTCAAGATGTTGGTTCGACCTATTTTGATTTACAGGTTTAATTAAATCCCAATCAAAATTCCATCATTATTTTGTGGACATTGACAAAATGATTATAAAATGTATGTGAGAGAGAAAAAGACGTAGAATAGCAAAAACAAAAACAAAAGATGAACGTTATCTATACAATGGAATATTATGCCTCCATCAGAAAGGATGAATATCCAACTTTTGTATCAACATGGACGGGACTAGAAGAGATTGTGCGGAGTGAAAGAAGTCAAGCAGAGAGAGTCAATGATCTTATTATCTTATGGTCTCACTTATGTGTGGAGCATAAGAAAAAACATTGAGGGTATTGTGAGAAGAAAGGGAAGGGTGAATGAGGGGAAATTGGAGGGGGCGATGAACCATGAGAGACTGTGGACTCTGAGCAATAAACTGAGGGGTTTGGAGGGGAGGGGATGGGGGTTGGGCGAGCCTGGTGGTGGGTATTGAGAGGGGCACGTATTGCATGGAGCACTGGGTGTGGTGCATGAAAAATCAATCTTGTAACACTAAAAAAAATAAAATAAACATATTTGGGGAAAAAAAAGATCAATGTTAGAAGATGGATGTTCCCCAATTTCAAGAATTTTTACAAAGCAACAGCAGTCATGGCTGGTGGTTTGGTTTTAAAGAGATGAAGAAATCAGTGGCAAAAATATAGAGCTCAGAAATAGATCTACATAAATATAGTTAACAGATATTTGTCAAAGAAACAAAGACAACACAAGGGAGCAACTGTTGTCATTTCAACAGATTATGCTTTTACAATTGGACATCCTAATGAAAGTAAATAAATACATCTAGACAAATGCTTTATGTCCTTCACCATAAATAACTCAAAATGCATCATAGACTTAAATGCAAAATGCAAAACTACAAATTTCCTAAAAGATAATCTAAGAGAAACCCAGATAACCTGGACTATGACCATGACCTTTAGATATAATTCCAACACATAACTTAATTTTAAAAGATTTTTGAAAAGAAATCTCTACACCTGGGGTGTCTGGGTGGCTCAGTGGGTTAAAGCCTCTTCCTTCGGCTCAGGTCATTATCTCAGGGTCCTGGGATCTAGCCCTGTATCAGGGTCTCAGCTCAGTAAGGAGCCTGCTTCCCCCTCTCTCTCTGCTTGCCTCTCTGCCTACTTTTGATCTCTCTCCTCTTTGTCAAACAAACAAACAAACAAACAAGCAAATAAATAAATAAAAAGAAATCTCTACACCCAACATTGGTCTCAAAGTTACAACCCTAAGATCAATAGTCCTGCACTCCACTGAGCCAGCCATGTGCTCCAAAGCATAACTTATATATTTTTAAGATTTATTTTACTTAGGTGCACCTGGGTGGCTCAATTGTCAAGCACCTGTCTTCCGATCAGGTCAAGATCCCAGGGTCCAGGGATCAAGCCCTGCATTCGACTTCCTGCTCAGCAAGAAGCTTGCTTCTCCCTCTCCCACTCTTCCTGCTTGTGTTCCCTCTCTTACTGTTTCTCTCTCTCCCTCTCTGTCAAACAAATAAAATCTTAAAAAAAAAAAAAAACACCAAAAAAGCCTGTATTTTACTTAACTGAGAGAGAAGAAGAACAAGCAGTCAGAGGGGCAGAAGGAAAGGTAGAGAAAGAATCATCAGGCAGACTCCCTGCTGACTGCAGAGCACAATGTGGGGCTATATCCCAGAATCCCAAGATAAAGAACTAGCCAAAACCAAGAGTCAGACGCTCAACTGACTGAGTCACCCAGGCACCTCCCGCATGAAATAACTTATTTTACTTTATTTTAATTTTATTTTTTTAAAGATTTTAATTATTTATTTGACAGAGAGAGAGAGATTACAAGTAGGCAGAGAGGCAGGCAGAGAGAGAGGGGAAGCAAGCTCCCTGCCTAGCAGAGAGCAGGATGCAGGGCTTGATCACAGGACCCTGAGATCATGACCTGAGCCAAAGAAAGAGGCTTCAACACACTGAGCCACCCAGATGCCCCGGAAAACTTATTTAAAAAAAAATGAATTGAGGGGTGCCTGGGTGGCTCGGTGGGTTAAATCCTCTGCCTTTGGTTCAGGTCATGATCTCAGGGTCCTGGGATCAAGCCCTGCATTGGGCTCTCTGCTCAGTGGGGATCCTGCTTCCCCCTCTCTCTCTGCCTACTTGTGATCTCTCTCCTTCTGTCAAATAAATAAATAAAATCTTTAAAAAATAAATAAAAAATGAACTGATAAGCTGGAATTTATTAAAATTACAATCTCATTAAGGGGCGCCTGGGTGGCTCGGTTGGTTAAGCAACTGCCTTTGGCTCAGTTCATGATCCCGGAGTTCCAGGATCGAGTCCGACATCAGGCTCCCAGCTCCCTAGGGAGTCTGCTTCTCTCTCTGACCTTCTCTCCTCTCATGCGCTCTCTCAATCTCTCTCTCTCTCTCAAATAAATAAACTAAATCTTAAAAAAAATAAAAATAAAATAAAATTAAAATCTCATCAAGAAAGAAAAAAATTGAAAAGAATGAGAAACAAGCCCTAGAAGCATAGAAAATCTTGAAAAGAAAACTATCAAAGGAAATCTTTATAAAGAACATATTTGATAAATAATTGTTTTCTGAATACACAAACATCTCTGAAATCAGCAATAAAGAAAATAACTTACTTAAGAAAGCAGACTAAGGACCATAATAAATATGTCACTAAAGAAGAAAAACAGATGGAAAATAAATATAAAACAAAGCTTCACTTTATATATCATCAGTTATATGAAAATCAAAACAGAAATAAGATATCACTACATACCTATTCAAATGGTCAAAATTGATGAAAGGACAAGACTAAATACTGCTGCTGATGTGACAAAAGTGATAATTTGTTGCTGGCTGGTTTGCAAAATGACACAACTTTGGAAGATAGTTTGAAAATTTCTTAATAAATTAAAGTTATCTTAACCATACAGTACAACAGTCCACAAAACTTGAAAACATGTCCAACTGAAATCTACACATGGATGTTTATAACAGCTTTATTTATAATTGCCAAAACTTGGAAGTTAACACGATGTTCTTCATTTACAGAACTAAGTGTGGTCTGTCCAAACAATAAAATATTATTCAGTGATAAAAAGCTATGTTATCAATCCATAAAAAGGCATAGAGGATCTTTATATGCATATTATTAAGTGAACAGAGCCAACCTGAAAACACTATATACAACTATATAATATTCTGGAAAGAGCAGAGCTATGGTGACATGAAAAGTCCAATAGCTGTCAGGGTCATGGGTTGAGGAGGAATGAATGGGCAGAACACAGAAAAGTTTAAAGGCAGTAAAATTACTTGCATAGTACTATAATGATTGATATTAGAAGAAGTCTCCATAAGCTGGGAGTTATTGTTATTTTTTTCAAATATATATATATATTTTTTTACAATAACAACAACAAAAAAATCACCAGGCTTGGTCGATACATTGAAACAACATACATTGATAGAATCTGTCACTGAGGAAACAAAGAAGTAAGAATTGCTAGACAAAAAAGGTTTTTTTTAGATTTTATTTATTCATTTAACAGAGAGAGAACACAAGCAGGCAGAGAGGCAGAAGCAGAGAGAGGAGCAGGCTCCCTGCTGAGCAAGGAGCCGGATGTGGGACTCGATCCCAAGACACAGGGATCATGAACTGAGCCAAAGGCAGTTGCCCAACCAACTGCGCCACCCAGGCGTCCCTAGACAAAAGAGTTTAAACTAACTTTCATGTGATCTAATCAGTAAATAAAAATACAGAAATAACTAAAGGAACTTGTTAAAATATGGTATAAAAAAATGAGGATATCACCAAAGGAATGAGAATTCTAAAATAAAAATGCAATTAGAAATTCTAAAGCTGAAAAATACAAAAGCTACAATCAATCAGGGAAATATAAATCAAAACCACAATGAGATATCACCTTATACCGTTAGAATGGCAAAAATTAACAAGGCAGTAAACTACAAATTTTGGCGAGGATATGGAGAAAGAAGAACCCTCTTACACTTTTGGTAGGAATGCAAGCTACTAAAGCCACTCTGAAAAACGGAATGGAGGTCCCTCAAGATGTTAAAAATAAAGCTACCCTATGACCCAGCAATTGCACTAGTAGGTATTCACCCCAAAGATACAGATGTAATGAAAAGAAGGGGCACATGCACCCAGTGTTTATAGCAGCAATGCCCACAATAGCTAAACTGTAGAGGGAGATGAGACATCCTTCAACAGATGAAAAGATAAAGAAGATGTGGTTCATATATACAAGGTAATATTAGCCAGCTATCAGAAATCATGAATATGTACCATTTCCATCAACATAGATGGAACAAGAGGGGATCACGCTAAGTGAAATAAGTCAAGTAGAGAATGATTATTATAATATGGATTCACTCATATTCCTCATACTCTAAGGAATAGAGCAGAGGACCATAGGGGAAGGGAGAGAAAACTTAATGGGAAGAAATCAGAGAGGGAGACAAACCATGAGAGACTCTGCACTCTGGGAAACCAAATAAGGATTGCAGAAGGGAGGGGGAGTGGGGAAATAAGGCAGTCAGGTGATGGATATTAAGGATATTAAGGAAGGCATGTTTTGTGATGAGTCCTAGGGTGTTTTGTTTTGTTTTGTTTTGTTTTGTTTTGTTTTTGTTAAAGATTTTATTTATTTATTTAACAGAGAGAGAGATCCCAGGTAGACAGGCAGGCAGAGAGGGGGAAGCAGGGTCCCTGCTGACTAGAGTCTAATGCAGGGCTAGATCCCAGGACCTTGATATCATGACCTGAACAGAAGGCAGAGGCTTTAAAGCCCTGAGCCACCCAGATGCCCTGAGTCCTTGAGTGTTATATAAAACTAATGAATCATTGAACACTATATCAAAAACAAGTGGAGAGAGTCAATGATCTTATGGTCTCACGTGTGGAGCATAAGGAAAAACATGGAAGGCATTGTGAGAAGAAAAGGAAGGGTGAATTGAGGGAAATCAGAGGGGGAGATTAACCGTGAGAGTCTGTGGACTCTGAGTAACAAACTGAGGGTTTTGGAGGGGTGAGGGGGGTTGGGCGAGCCTGGTGGTGGGTATTGAAGAGGGTAAGTATTGCATGGAACACTAGGTGTGTTGAATGAACAATTAATCTTGTAACACTGAAAAAATAAAATAAAAGCGTTTGGGGGAAAATGTAAAAAAACACCAATGCCTGGGTGGCTCAGTTGGTTGGGTGACTGCCTTCAGCTCAGGTTGTGATCCTGGAGTCCCAGGTTCGAGTCCCATATCGGGCTTCTGGCTCTGTGGGAGGCCTGCTTCTCCCTCTGACCTTCTCCCCTCTCATTCTCTCTCTCTCTCTCAAATAAATAAATAAATAATCTTTAAAAAAACCCCACCAATGATGTACTATATGTTGGCTAATTGCACATAATAAAAAATTAACATAAATAAATAAATTAAAAGAAGCTATGATACTATTATATTTAAAGTAAATAAAATTAGTATTCAGATGTTTAAAAATGAATAAACTTTTGTAAAAATTAAAAAAAAAACTACAATGAAAAATTTACTAGGGAGATACAATGGAACTTTTGAATGGTCTGAAAACATGTATTAATGAAAATGAAGTCAAGACCAGACTTGTAGATTTTGAGGGAGGAGCAGAAACATAAATGAATGAAGAAACGTGAAGGTAGCCAATGGATAAGTGGGACTTTGTCAAGTGGAACGATATATGCATTATATGAATCCCAGAAGGAGATAAATGTGAAAGGGTCAGAGAGAATAAAAAAGGACTAAATCTTCTCAAATTTGCTCAAAAGACATGAATATATAGTCCAAGAAACTCAATAAACTCCAAGGAGGATAACTTCGAAAGACACACAAAAAAAGGTACAATTAATCAAACTCTCAAAAGATGAAAATCTATTCAAAACAAAAAGAAATAAGTAATTTGTCATTTATAAGAGAGTGTCAGGTTATCTTCAGAGTTCTCAGCAAAAATTGAGAACTGAACATAGAAATTTATTCAAAGTGATAGAATGAAAACTGTTAACTGAAATTATTATATCTAGAATATTTTCCTTCAAAAAGTAAAGAAATATGACATTTTCCACCACAGCGAGACAATAAATGTTTATTATTATTAGACCTCTTCTACAGGAAATGTCAAAAGGAGACCTTCAGATTGAAGTAAAATGATACTACACTGTAACTTGGAGCCATATGGAATTTTCAAATTCTTCAGTAAGTTAAATACGTGGAAAAATATAAAAATCCAAATTACTGCAGTATTGATTTATAAACCTAATTTTCATTTTCTAAAGGATTAAGAAGACACATATATGAGAATAATATTAGGTTGTACACAAAAATATAAATGATTTGTGAGATCAATAACCAAGTGATGAAGAAATGTGTATGCTGATAGTGTTTATAGATATAATTAAAGTTAAGAAACAAAGCAGATGAACATGTGGGAGGGGGGAAAAAGAGAGATGGAAGCCAACCTAAGAGACTCTTCGCTTTAGTTAACAAATTGAGGGTTGATGGAAGGAGGTGGGTGGGGGATGGGCTAAATGGGTGATGGACATTAAGGAGGGAAGTTGTTCCGGTGAGCACACATGTATGTAATGAGCCATTAAATCCTGCTCCTGAAACCAATATTACCCTCTATGTTATCTAACTAGAGTTAAAAAAAAAAAAAAAACAGAAACAAACAAAAAGTAAAGTATCAATTCAAATTAAATTTTTAGTCTTTAATATTTTATATGTAATCTCCAGGATAACCACAGAGAATATCTCTATAGAATACATACAAAAGGAAATGAAAGGGAATCAAACTATGCCACAAAAAAATAAAATCAACTACACACACAAAAAAGCAGTACTGGGAAAAATGAGAATGAAAAAGGCTATAAGACATACAGAAAATAAAAGGAAAAATGGCAAAATATATTCCATAATCATTAGAAACTACCGTAAATTTAAGGGAATTAAATATCCCAATTTTGTAATACTAGGTAAGATTGGAATATTTATATATGTAATTATGTTATATAGATATATATGGTGGCTCTCTATAAGACATTCAATTTATAGGGATGCCTGGGTGGCTCAGTGGGCTAAAGCCTCTGCCTTCAGCTCAGGTCATGATCTCAGGGTCCTGGGATCAAGCCCTGCATCAGGCTCTCTGCTCAGCAGGGAGCCTGCTTCCTCCTCTCTCTTTCTGCCTGCCTCTCTGCCTACTTGTGATCTCTCTGTCTCTCTCTGTAAAATAAATAAATAATAAATTTAAAAAAAAGACATTCAATTTATAAAGTCCTCAAAGCATGAAAATTAAAGGATGTGAAAGAAAAGATAATCAATGAAAAGCACAGTCAGACAAATATAGTTATACTAATATCAGACAAAGTAGACTTTAAGTTTAAAAAATTCATGAGATAAATAAGGAAATTCTATATTTACATTAGAATTTCAAATAAAAAGATATAACAATTATAAGCATGTATGCACCAAATATCATATTCCCAGAATATATAAAGTCAATATTGAAAAATTGAATAGAAAATTAGTTTCAGACTATTCTACAATAATAGTTGGAAACTTCAGTATTCCTCTCTCCGTAATAGAACAACGAGACAGAAGTTAAATTTAAAAAAGAAAGGGATTGGGGCGCCCAGGGTGGCTCAGT
>CM052809.1:1480839-1497058 GCA_028533885.1 Nasua narica | reverse complement strand
TTACCAATTGTACTGCTTTGTTTAAAAGATTTTATTTGTTTATTTGACAGAGAGAAAGAGATCACAAGTAGGCAGAGAGGCAGGCAGAGGGAGAGGGAGAAGCAGGCTTCCTGCTGAGCAGAGAGCCCAATGCAAGGCTCTATCACAGGACCCTGAGATCATGACCTGAGCTGAAGGCAGATGCTTAACCACTGAGCCATCCAGGCACCCTCCCAATTGTCCTGCTTTATGTGTTTAAATATTGCATTAAAAATCATTTGTGTGCCCCTACCTTTCCAGTGAAATAATAATTACATCTGTGTTAGCAACTTAGGGTGCTTTGTGAAAACCGGAGTGTATTGAAACAGCTTGGGAACAATGTTACTGAGAAATCTAAAGATGACAGTTATGTGGCTAAAAATGATATTATGTTAAATTGTTGATTTTACTGGCAATGGTGATGATGAACATGGTAAAAAATTTCCCAGCTACTGTTCTGTGGTCACTCATGCAAATTGCATTTGACATATCCAGTATAAATTATCCTAGTCAATCTCATAAAACTCTTGGTTTTTTTATGACCTAGCTTAAACCAAGAATCTGAAGCTCAACCAACTGAGCACCCAGGTGCCCTGCGACTGAATTATAAAAGGAAGAATTATTGCCTAAGGGTTATAAAATGTATTCAGTTGTTCCCATAATTTATTCATGTATCTTGATTTACAATGCATATATAAAATGTATAAGTTTTCATGTTGATGATATCTAAATTTATATAGAAAAATAAAGTATATGTATCTTAATAAAATTGTAATAGAAATATATTATGCTTACAAATTTACATATATCTATGAAATATTTGGGAGACAGATGTATGTGTCATCAAGATATTATCTATGAAGCAATAACTGGTGCATTTTTTTTTCAAAATATGTGTTAAATTTTTATGAGCAACAATTTTCATGAATAAATCACAGTGGAAGTAAACAAAGAATTAATAAGAGATTATTTTTCTGTACTTAATATGTTTCTCTCTTTAGGGAAAACTAAATTCATGCCCCATGGAAAATATTAACCAAACATCTACAGATTTCTTCTTATTGGGGTTATTTCCACCGTCAAGAATTGGACTGTTTTTCTTCATTCTCAGTTTTCTCATTTTCCTCTTGGCTCTGTTTGGTAACCTGTCCATGATCATCCTCATCCTCCTGGACACCCATCTCCACACACCCATGTATTTTCTACTTAGTCAGCTCTCCCTCATGGACCTGAACTTCATCTCCACCATTGTCCCCAAGATGGCTTCTGATTATCTCTCTGGAAACAAGTCTATTTCTTTCATCGGGTGTGGAGTTCAGAGTTTCTTTTTCATGGCTTTAGCTGGTGGAGAGGGATTATTATTGGCTTCTATGGCCTATGATCGTTATGTGGCTATTTGTTCTCCTCTCCACTATTCCATTCGTATGAGCAAAAGAGTATGTGTGTTGATGATAATAGGATCTTGGTTATTGGGCTCAGTCAACTCCTGTGCCCACACTATATATGCCTTCGGAATTCCTTATTGTAGATCCAGAGCCATCAACCATTTCTTCTGTGATGTTCCAGCCATGTTAACTCTGGCCTGCGTGGACACCCAGGTCTATGAGTACACAGTGTTTGTGAGCACCACATTTCTCCTCGTGTTTCCTTTCACTGGCATTGCGTGTTCCTACAGCCAGGTTCTCCATGCCATCTGCCGTATGCGGTCAACGGAAGGGAGGAAGAAGGCCTATTCTACCTGCAGCACCCACCTCACTGTGGTCACTTTCTACTATGCACCCTTTGCTTACACTTATCTGCGCCCAAGGTCCCTCCGATCTCCAACAGAGGACAAAGTTCTGGCTGTCTTCTACACGATTCTGACCCCAATGCTCAACCCCATCATCTACAGCTTGAGAAACAAGGAGGTGATGGGAGCCCTGAGGAGAGTCATTCAGAGGTTCTCCTCTGTAGACAAAAGACATTAGTCCTGCTGCCTTAGAAGTACAACAGTTTCACCTTGTACATCTTTTAAGAACAATGCCATTCTAGGATTGAAGACAGGGATTACATTAATCTAGAAAATTTAAATGATTGAGATTTGATAAAATAATTCTTTTTTTGATAAAATAATTCTGTATTCCAATCACTTTTTATCTCTGTAAATTTTCAATAAATGTAAAGAGCATATATATTACCCTTGGGTGTAATAAGATTTTATTACCACATAGAAATGACATTGGAAACAGTCCACCATAATGATATTATGCATTGTAATACTTCTCATATATTTAGACTATTTCCCCATGTGACCACAATAGGACAAAAAAAAAAAAACCAAGAAACTTTATAGCACTACCAGATTTCTTTGAAATCAAACATACATATGTGTTTTATTTCTACTATAGTTTACACATAACACTTAAGAGGTGTAAAAAATTTGTCCTCTTTCCTAATTTTCAGGTGAAGTGGTATAGAGATTAGCAAATGAACTCTGCATGGAATTAGACATTGTCACACCACTAAAGAGGAAATACAAGCTTGTGTAGTCATGAGGAGCAGCCTGGAAATTTCTGCATGAGTCCTAAGAAAAATTTCTCAGAGGTCTACCCTGTCAGGATAAATAATTATGATTAAGGAGATGCAAAATGGACTAAAAATAATGTGAGCCATTTTCTGAAATGATTCATGGGAGTTACACCTATTGAATGCAGATTAATCAAACTGAGCAACTCCTGAATCATCTCTCAAAACACTCAAATTGTACATGCCCAAAGGCCATTTCATTACCATTACCAATTCATAAGATAATGTCTGTTATGGGCATTTAATTATATATTCAGTGTTCTTAAAATTCCACTGAACCTGATGTGTAGGGTTGGTTTGATATTAACCTGTCTGCACCACTATTTTTTTTTTAATAGATAGCTCTGTTTAGTCATTGGCCTACACAGATCTTTCCACGATTTTAACTTAGCTCTAAGCATGAAAAGTAGGTGAATGGCCATCACTGTTTATTGGATAATTCTCTTATATTCTTTTTTTAATGAGTTCAAGTGTAAATATGGAAGGTAGAATCAACATGTTAAGAAACTCCATGTTATCCAAAGCATCATAGTGATGGGTGACTGATGTATATGAATCAGGAAAATATATTTTTTCCCAAAATAGAAGATCCACAATTTTGGAAGATATACTATGGATTTGGATATTTTTATACCAAAACTATGTGAGTCTGCAGAGACTTCTTGATTATTAACTTCTTAAAATCTTGATTTAGAATGAAATAAAGAACCCATCTACTAATATACAATGGGAAATTTTCTCATAAAAAGAAACTGTATGATAATACAATACAGTTTTCAAGTATTTGCTTAAGATGAAATAAATACCTCATATCATATAACTTCAGTTTTTCAAATTTGGAAGAAAAATAAGACTTTCACTAATTAATATCAATGACTGAATCTTCATTAACCACTTACTCTTTTCTAGGAAGGTTTTAAAAATGAATTCCATTGCAATTGGAAATTTAATTAGCTGAGGTTCTTTTTTTTCCACCCAAATACATCTTTTATTTTATTTTTTCAGTGCTAGAAGATTCATTGTTCATGCACCACGTCCAGTGCTCCATGCGGTAAGTGCCCTCCTCAATACCCACCACCAGGCTCGCCCAACCCCCCAAACCCTCTCCCCACCAAAACCATTAGTTTATTGCTCAGAGTCCACAGACTCTCATCGTTCATCTCCTCCTCCAATTTCCCCCAATGCCACCTTCCTTCCTTCACACAATGTCCTGCATGTTTTTCCTTATGCTCCACACATAAGTGAAGCCATATGATAACTGATTCTCTCTGCTTGACTTATTTCACTCAGCATAAAATCTTCCAGTCCCATCCATGTTGATACAAAATGGGGGTACTCATCCTTTCTGATGGAGGCAAAATATTCCATTGTATATATGGATCATATTTTCTTTATCCATTCATATGTTGAAGGGCATCTTGGCTCTTTCCACAGTATGGCGATTGTGGCCATTGCTATGAATGTTGGGGTACATGTGGCCCTTCTTTATATTGCATCTGCTTCTTTAGGGTAAATACCCAGTAGTCCAATTGCTGGGTCATATTTTTAATTTCTTGAGGAATCTCCACACTGTTTTCCTAAGCCCTCCTTCACCAACTTGCATTCCCACCAACAGTGGAAGAGGGCTCCCTTTTCTCCACATCCTCTCCAACATTTGTTATTTATTGTCTGTTGATTTTGGCCATTAAACTGGTGTCAGGTGGTATCTCTGTGTGATTTCAATTTGATACTCCCTGATGGCTAATGATGATGAACATTTTTTCATGTGTTTGTTAGCCAATTGTATATCTTCTTCGGAGAACTGTCTGTTCATGTCTTTTGCTCATTTTTTGATGTGATTATCTTTTTTTTTTTTTTTTTTTGAGTGTTGAGTTTGAGGAATTCTTTATAGATCTTAGATATCAGACCTTTGTTTGTAGCGTCATTTGTGAATATCTTCTCTCATTCTGTGGATTGCCTGTATGTTTTGTGTACTATTTCCTTCACTGTGCAGAAGCATTTTATCTTGATGAAGTCCAAAAGTTCATTTTTGCTTTTGTTTTCTTTACCTTTGGAGACATGTCCTGAAAGAAGTTGTTGTGGTTGACGTTGAAGTGGTTACTGCCTATGTTCTCCTCTAGGATTTTGATAAATTCCTGCGCCTCTTTGAGGTCTTTTATCCATTTTGAGTTTATCTTTGTGTACGGTGTAAGAGAACTATCAAGATACATTCTTCTACATATGGCTGTCCAGTTTTCCCAACACCATTTATTGAAGAGACTGTCTTTTTTCCACTGGATATTTTTTCCTCCTTGTAGAAGATTATTTGACCATAGAGTTGTGGGTCCATATCTGGAATCTTTACTCTGTTCCACAGGTCCATGTGTCTGTTTTTGTGACAGTACCATGTGTCTTAGTGATCACTGTTTTGCAGTAAAGCTTGAAATCAGGCAATATGATGCCCCCAGTTTTTTCTTTTTCAAAATTTCCTTAGCAATTAAGGGTATTTTCTGGTTCCATACAAATTTTAGGATGGTTTGTTCCACCTCTTTGAAAAAACGTGATATTTTGATAGGGATGGCATTGAAAGTATAGATTGCTCTGGGCAGTATAGACATTTTAACAATGTTTATTCTTCCGATTCATGAGCATGGAATGCTTTTCCACCTTTTTGTGTCTTCTTCAATTTCTTTTATGAGAGTACTATAGTTAGTATAGATCTTTTTCTTCTTTGGTTAGGTTTATTCCCAGATATTTTATGTTTCTTGGTGCTACCCTATCCTGGAAATAATTCTCTAACTTCCCTTTCGATACTATTATCGTTAGTGTAAAGGAAGGCAACAGATTTATGTGCCTTGATTTTGTATCCTGACACATTACTGAATTTCTGTATGAGTTCTAGTATTTTGGGGGTGGAGAATTTGGGTTTTCCATATAAAGTATTATGTCATCTGTAAAGAGAGAGAGTTTGACTTCTTCTTTGCCAATTTGAATATCTTTCATTTATTTTGGTTGTCTTCTTGCTGTTGCTGTGACTTCTAGTACTATGTTGAACAAGAGTAGTGAGAGTGGGCATCCTTGTCGAGTTCCTCATTTGAAAGGGAAGGCTTTCAGCTTTTCCTCATTGAGAATGATATCTGCTGTGGGCTTTGCATAGATGGATTTTAACAAGTTGAAGAATGTTCCTTCTATTCCTATGCTTCAAAGGGTTTTAATCAGGAACAGATGTTGAATTTTGTCAAAGGCTTTTTCTTCATCAATTGAGAGGACCAGGTGGTTCTTCAATCTTCTCTTTTAATGTGTTCTATCACATTGATTGATTTGCGAATGTTGAACCACCCTTGCATCCCAGGGATAAATCTCACCTGGTCATGATGAATAATCTTTTTAATGTGCTGTTAGATCCTATTAGCTAGGATTTTCTTGAGAATCTTGGCATCCATATTCATCAAGGATATTGGTCTGAAATTCTCCTTCCAAATGGGGTCTTTGCCTTGTTTTGGGATTAGGGTAATGCTGGATTCAGAGAAAGAGTATGGAAGTTGTCCTTCTGTTTCTATTTTTTGAAACAGTTCCAGGAGAATAGGTATTATTTCTTCCTTGAAAGTTTGGTAAAATTCCCAGGAAACCTCTCAGGTCCTGGAGTCTCAATTTTGGGGATGTTTTTTCTCGCAGCTTCAATCTTGTTACTAGATATTATTGTATTCTGGTTGTCAATTTCTTCTTGTTTCAATCTTGGAAGTTTACAGATTTCCAGGAATGCATCCATTTCTTCTAGATTGTTTAACTTATTGTCATATAGCTCTTGATATTAATTTCTGATGATTGTTTCTATTTCCTTTAGGTTAGTCGTGATCTCTCCTCTTTCATTCATAATTTGGATAATTTGGGTCTTCTCTGTTTTCTTTTGGATTAGTTTGGCCAGTGACTTATCATTCTTATTGATTCTTTCAAAAACCATCTTCTGGGTTCATTGACACATTCTGTTTCTCTAGTTTCTAACTCATTGATTTCTGCTCTGATCTTGACTATTTCCCTTCTTGTGTGTACAGTTGGCTAAATTTGCTGCTGTTTTTCCAGTTCTTTAAGGCATAAAAAAGCTGGTGTATTGGAGATTTTCCCTTTTTTTTTTTTTTTTTAGTGCTTGGATGGTTATGTATTTCCCCCTTAGGAGTGCCTTTACCGTGTCCCATAGGTTTTTTGTTTGTTTGTTTGTTTTTAAAGATTTTATTTATTTGAGAGACAGAGAAAGTGAGAGAGAGCATGAGAGAAGGTTAGAGGAAGAAGCAGACTCCCCATGGAGCTGGGAGCCCGATGCGGGACTCGATCCCAGAACTCAAGGATCATGACATGAGCCGAAGGCAGTTGCTCAACCAACTGAGCCACCCAGGCGCCTGTCCCATAGGTTTTTGACCAATGTGTCTTCATTCTCATTGGTTTCCATGACTTGTTAAATTCTTTGATTACCTGGTTGGATCCAAACATTCTTGAGCATGTTTGTCTTTAGCCTCCAAGCATTTGAATTCCTTCTAAACTTTTTCTTGTGGTTGAGTTCCAGTTTCAAAGCATTGTGATCAGAGAAAATTCTGGGGATCATCTCAACCTTTTTGTATCAATTGAGACCTGATTTATGACCCAATATGTGATATATTCTGGAGAAAGTTCCATGTGCATTTGAGAAGAATGAGTATTCTTTTGTTTTATGGTGGAATTTCTATATATATATAACTATGAGGTCCATTTGGTCTAATGTGTCATTCAAAGCTCTTGTTTCTTAATTGATTTTCTGTTTGGATGATCTGTCAGTTACTGAGATTGGCATGTTCAGTTCTCCTACATTTAGGGGTACCTGGGTGGCTCAGTAGGTTAAAGCCTCTGTCTTAGGCTCAGGTCATGATCTCTGGGTCCTGGGATTGAGCACCACATTGGACTCTCTCCTCAGCAGGGAGCCTGCTTCCCCATCTCTCTCTGCCTGCCTCCCTGCCTCCTTGTGATCTCTCTCCCTCTGTCAAATAAATAAACTCTTTTTTTAAAAAAAAATATCTCCTACGATTAATGTATTCATATCAATATGACTCTTTATTTTGATTAGAATTTGGTTATGTAGTTGGTTGCTCTTATATTGGGAGCATAAATGTTTACAATTGTTAGATCTTCTTGGAGGATAGACCCTTTAAGAATGATGTAGTGTCCTTCCATATATCTGATTATAGTCTTTAGCTTAAAATCCAATTTATCTGATATGAAAATTGCTACTCCAGCTTTCTTTTGAGGCTCATTAGCATGAAAGATGGTTTTCCATCCTTTCACTTTCATTCTGGATGTATCTCTAGCCTCCAAATGTGTCTATTGTAGACAGCATATGCACGGGTCCTGTCATTTTATCCATTCTGCAACCCTGTGCCAGTTTATGGGAGCGTTTAGACTGTTCATGTTGAGAGTGATTATTGAAAGATAAGTATTTATTGACATATTGTCTGTGAAGTCCTTGTTTCTATAGATTATAAGATCCTTTTCTATGTCACTCATGGGTTCTTTCTAATTTTATAGAATCCCCTTTAATATTTCTTGTAGTACCCATGTGGTAGTCACATACTCTTAATCCTTACTGGTCTTGGAAGTTCGTTAGCCTCCATCCTTTTTTAATGTCAACCGTGCTGGATAAATTCTTCTTGGCTGCTTGTTTTGCTCATTTAGTGCCCTGAATATGTCTTCCCAGCCCTTTCTGGCTTGCCAGATTTCTGTGGATAGGTCTGATGTTATTCTGATGGGTCTTCTTCTGCATGTAAGAAATCTCTTTTCCTTAGCTTCCCTCAGGACCTCTTGACAAAGATTATAATTTGCAAATTTCATAATGATGTGTCCATATTATTTCCTGGAGTCATTGATCTTGGGGGGTGTCTTTTCTGTCTCTAGGAAACAAACACTTGTTCCATTCCCCCAGATTGGGGAAATTTTCATCCAGAATTTCTTCTTTTCTATCTTCTAATGTTTTGTCTTTCTTACCCGTTCTGGGATTCCAATAATTCTGAATGTTAGAATGTTTCAGGGCATCATTTATTTCCCTAAGCCTGTTCTCGTGATTCCTAAGCAGTTTGTTTTACCTCTCATTCTAACCATTATTCTCAACCATCTTGTCCTCTAAATCACAAATTCTATCCTCTGTCTCCATAACTCTAGCTGTTAGATTATTTAGATTGGATTGGATCTCACTAATAGTGGTTTTTACATGAGCTGTACTTGTTCTCAGTTCTGCTCTTAGAGATTCTATGTTGTCACTAATGTTTTTCTCCATCCTAGCCATTGCCTGGATAATTTCTGCCCTGAATTCCTTTTCTGAAATACTGTTTATATCCATAGCTAATAGTTCTGAGGGAGACGGTACAGTCTCTGGGTTTTTCCTTTGTTGGGTAATCCTCCTCCAAGTCATTTTGATGAGAAGTGGATGAGAAGATGTATAGCTGGATATATCGCCCATGACCCAGGCAGGGTGCACCCTTGAAAGTTTTGGAGCAATTGGAATCCACCATCAAAAAGAAAGAATAAAAATAAAAAGAGAGAAAGAGGAAAAAAGAAATCACAGCCAGAATGGGCCCAAAAATAATATTTATAAAGTATATAAACAAACATGAACACACATAAGGAGCAACAAAATTAAATGCCAGGAAATAAAAGAACCTAGTCAGAATGAACTACAAGAATGAGATTTATAGGGGCGCCTGGGTGGCTCAGTTGGTTGAGCGACTGCCTTCGGCTCAGGTCATGATCCTTGAGTTCCTGGATCGAGTTCCACATTGGGCTCCCAGCTCCACGGGGAGTCTGCTTCTCCATCTGACCTTCTCTCCTCTCATGCTCTCTCTCACTTTCTCTCTCTCTCTCTCAAATAAATAAATAAAAACTTAAAAAAATGGTTAAAAAAAGAATAAGATTTATATAATATCAGAACAAAAGTAAATATGTAGAATCAGTGACAGAAGGATAAGATGGGTGGGTCGTTATAAGCCGTCAGAAGTGAGTAAGTTTATTTCAGGTCTTCCTGGGTTTATCACTGTATTAAGCCTCTAGTTGTACTGTGAAGTAGTTTAAAAAAATGAAATAAAAAAAACAAGAAATGTGAAAGCAAGTAAATAAAAAAATAGGGAATAAGAAAGAAAAAAAAAACCTTGTATCAATGAAATATACAGGTTTGAAGGTATTATCAGGAGCTTAATATATTGAATTCCCTTGATGTTGGGGATTTAAAGAAAGGTCAGGAGGAGAGCTGGAACAAACTGCTCAGAAATTATGAGAACAGACTTAGGGAAATAAATGACGCCATGAAATGTTCTAACGTCAGAATTATTGGAATCCCAGAGGGGGTAGAGAAAGACAGAAGACTAGAAGATAGAGTTACCAAATTCTGAATGAAAATTTCCCCAATCTGGGAAATGGAACAAGTGTTCATATCTTATTGGTGGAATGGAAAGCTGCCAAAATAAATGAGTTTATGAAATCACGGAGACATATCATTATAAATTTTGCAAATTATAATTTTTGACAAGAGGTCCTGAGGGCAGCTAGGGAAAAGACATTCCTTACACATGCTATCAGAATAACATCAGAAATGTCAACAGAAACCTGGCACACCAGAAAGGGCTGGCATGATATATTCAGGGCAATAAACAAGAGGAACATGCATCCAAGACTTTATCCAGCAAGGCTGACATTCAAAATGGATGGAGAGATAAAGAGCTTCCAAGACCGGCACAGAGTAAAAGAGTATGTGGCCACCAAGATGGCACTCCAGGAGATATTAAAGGGGGTTCTATAAAAGTAGAAAGAACACATGAGTGACTTAGAAGAGAACTTTGCCATCTATAGAAACAAGGACTTCACAGGCAACATGATGTCAATAAACACTTATCTTTCAATAATCTCTCTCAACGTGAATGGCCTAAATGCTCCCATAAAATGGCACAGGGTTGCAGAATGGATAAAATGACAGGACCCATCCATATGCTGCTACAAGAGACACATTTGGAACCAAAAGATACATCCAGACTGAAAGCGAAAGGATGGAGAACCATCTTTCCTGTCAACAGGCCTCAAAAGAAAGCTGCGGTAGTTATTCTCACATCAAATAAATTAGATTTTAAGCTAAAGACTGTAGTCAGAAATACAGAAGGACACTACATCATTCTTAAAGTGTCTATCCTCCAAGAAGATCTAACAAGTATAAGCATTTCTGCCCCCAATATAGGAGTAACCATCTACATAAGCCAACTGTTAATCAAAATAAAGTGTCATACTGATATGAATACATTAATAGTAGGAGATCTTAACATGCCACTCTCTGTAACTGACAGACTATCTAAACAGAAAATCAATAAAGAAACAAGAGCTTTGAATGACAAATTGGACCACATGGACCTCATAGATATATACAGAACATTCCACTCTAAAACAAAAGAATACTCATTCTTCCATGTTCCACGCACTTGGAACTTTCTCCAGAATAGACCACATACTGGGTCACAAATCAGGACTAAGTCCATACAAAAAGATTGACATTATTCCCTGAATATTCTCAGACCACAATGCTTTGAAACTGGAGCTCAATCACAAGAAAAAGTTTGGAAAGAATTGAATCGCTTGGAGGCTAAAGACTAACCTGCTCAAGAATGTTGGGATCAACCAGGAAATCAAAGATGAACTTAAACAATTCATGGAGACCATTGAGAATGAAGACACATTGATCCCAAACCTATGGGACACGACAAAAGCAATCCTAAGGAGGAAATTCATAGCCATCCAAGCCTCACTCAAAAACATTGAAAAATCCAGAATACACCAGTTCTCTTTACACCTTAATGAACTGCAAAATCAACAACAAATCAAGCCAACCCATCGCACAAGAAGGGAAATAATCAAGATTAGAGCACAGATCAACAAATTAGAAACGAGAGAAAGAGTAGAACATATCAATGAAACCAGAAGTTGGTTTTTTGAAAGAATTAATAATATCAATAAGCCCATGGCCAATCTAACCCAAAAGAAAATAGGGATGACACTAATTAACAAAATTATTAATTAAAAGGGAGAGATCAAGATTATTCCGAAGGTAATAGAAACAATAATCCAAAATTATTTTCACCAACTATATGCCAATAATTTAAACAACCGAGAGAAATGGATATATTCCTGGAAACCCATAATCATGCAAGACTGAAACAGGAAGACATTGACAACCTGAATAGACCAAAATCTAGTAACTAGATTGAAGCAGTGATCAGAAACCACGGAAAAAATCAAGAGTCCACGACATGACGTATTTCCTGTGAAATTCTACCAACTTTCAAGGAAAAAGTAATACTTATTCTCCTGAAACTTTTTCAAAAAATAGAAATAGAAAGAAAACTTCTAGACCCTTTCTATGAAGACAGCATTACCCTGCTCCCCAAACCAGGCAAAGAAACCATCCAAAAGGAGAATTTCAGACCAATAATCCTGATGAATATGAATTACAAGATTCTCAACAAGATCCTAGCTAATAGGATCCAACAGTACATTAAAAAGATTATTCAACATGACCAGGTGGGATTTTTCCCTGGGATGCAAGGGTGGTTCAACATTCGCAAATAAATCCATGTGATACAACAAATCAATAAGAGAAGAGAGAAGAACAACATGGTCCTCTCAATGAATGCAGTAAAAGCATTTGACAAATTTCAGCATCCATTCCTTACTAAAACTCTGCAAAGTATAGGGATAGAAGGAACATTCCTCAACATCATAAAGTCTATCTATGTAAAGCCCATCGCAAGTATCATTCTCAATGAGGAAAAGCTGTTATTCTTCCCTTTGATATGACGAATAGGACAATGTTGCCCATTCTCACCACTTTTGTTCAACATAGTGCTAGAAGTCCTAGCGACAGCAATCAGACAACAGAAAGAAATGAAATGTATTTAAATTGGCAAAGAAGAAATCAAACTCTCTCTCTTTGTAGATAATATGATACTTCATATGGAAAACCCAAAAATCTCCACCGCCTAACTACTAGAACTCACACAGTAATTCAGTAATGTGTCAGGATACAAAATCAGTGCACAAAAATCCATTGATTTCCTATACATAAACAATGAAAATAGTGAACACGTCAAGGATGCCCACTCTTGCCACTCTTGTTCAACATAGTACTAGAAGTCTTAGCGACAGTAATCAGACAACAAAAAGAAATAAAAGGTATTCAAATTGGAAATGAAGAATTCAAACTCTCTCTCTTCGCAGATGACATGATAGTTTATATGGAAAACCCAAATGACTCCACCCCCAAACTAATCTAACTCATACAGCAATTCAATAATGTGTCAGGATACAAAATCAATGCACAAAAATCAATTGCTTTCCTATACACTAACAATATAAATATGGAAATGGAAATTAGAGAATCGATTCCATTTACTTTAGCACCAAGAACCATAAGATACCTGGGAATAAACCTAACCAAAGAGGTAAAGGATCTTTACTTGAGTAACTGCAGAACCAAAAGATAACTTTCTTTCATGAATGAAATTGAAGTAGAAACAAAACGTGGAAAAGCATTCCATGCTCATGTATCAGAAGAATAAACATTGTTAAAATGTCTATACTGCCCAGAGAAACCTATACTTTCAATGCCATCCCTATCAAAATTCCATCAGTTTTTTCAAAGAACTGGAACAAACAATCCTAAAATTTGTATGGAACCAGAAAAGACCCCAAATTGCTAAGGAAATGTTGAAAAAGAAAAACAAAGCTTGGGGCATCACATTGCCTGATTTGAAGCTTTACTACAAATTTGTGATCACCAAGATAGCATGGTACTGGCAAAAAAACAGATACATAGATCAGTGGAACAGAATAGAGAGCCCAGATATCGACCCACAATTGTATGGTCAAATAATCTTTGACAAAGCGGGAAAAAATATCCAGTGGAAATAACACAGTCTTTTCAATAAATGGTTCTGGGATAATTGGACAGCTATATGTAGAATGAAACTTGACCATTCTCTTACACCATACAAAAGATAAACTAAAAATGGATAAAATACCTCAACATGAGGCAGGATTCTATCAATATCCTATAGGAGAATGTAGAGAATAACCTTTTCAACATCAGTCACAGCAAATTCTTTCAGGACATGTCTCCAAAGTCAAAGGAAACAAAAGCGAAAATGAACTTTTGGAACTTCATCCAGATAAAAAGCTACTGCACAGTGAAGAAAAATATCAATGAAGGAAACAGGAAATCCACAGAATGGGAGAAGATACTCCCAAATGACACAACCAACACGTTCTGATATCTAAGATCTATAAAGCACTCCTCAAATTCAACACTCAAAAAAAGATAATCACATCAAAAATGGGCAGAAGACATGAACAGACAATTCTCCAAAGAAGACATACAAATGACTAACAGATTCATGAAAAAAAAATATTCATCATCTTTAGCCATCAGGGAGATTCAAATCAAAACCACCCTGAGATAAAACTATATACCTGTGAGAATGGCCAAAATCAACAAGACAGTAAACAATAAATGCTGGAGAGGATGTGGAGAAAGGGGAACCCTCTTCCTTTCTTGGTGGGAATGCAATTTGGTACAACCATTATGGAAAACAGTGTGGAGATTCCTCAAGAATTTAAAAATGGATCTACCCTATGACCCTGCAATTGCACTACTGGGTATTTACCCCCAAAGGTAGATGTAGTACAAAGAAGGGCCACATGGACCCCAATGTTCATAGGAGCAATGGCCCCAATCACCAAACTGTGGAACGAACCAAGATGCACTTCAACAGATGAATGGATAAAGAAGATATGGTACATCTATACAATGGAATATTATGCCACCATCAGAAAGGATGAATACCCAACTTTTGTATCAATATGGACACAACTAGAAGAGATTATGCAGAGTGAAATAAGACTAGCAGATAGTGTCAATTATCTTTTGGTCCGATTTATGTGAGGAAAACATGTAGGGCATTGTGAGGAGGAAGGGAATGTTGAATGGGGCGAAATCAGTCGGGGCCATGAACTATGAGAGACTATGCACTCTGAGCAAAAAACTGAGGGTTCTGGGGGGGAGGGGGTGGGAGGTTAGGCGAGCCTGGTGGTCGTTATTGAGGAGGCCAGTACTGCATGGAGCACTGGGTGTGGTACATGAATAATCAGTATTGTAACACTGAAGAAATAAAATCATCTTATTTGGGGAAAAATAAAGAAATTGTCAAAGTTCTTTTTATCTTTGTGTTGAAACAAGGGTCCACGGCTTCTGTTATTTTTCACAGGTCCATTCTGTGTGATGAATATAGAAGAAATTTATATTTTAATATATATAAATATTGTTAAGTGTTTTTAAAAAAACTTTTTATGGATGAGGTGCAAGATGGCATAGGAGCAGGAGACCGTATTTCAACAGGTCCCCTGAATTGAGCTAAATATCTCTCAGAACACTCTGAACACAAATGAAATCAGCCTGGGATGTAAGATTATACACTTCTGGATCTCTATGGGGTCTGATAATCATGACTGGATAGGTACAGAGGAAGCCGAGTGATCAGACTGGTATTGGAAGATAAACAGAAGGGGGGGGGGAGCCACCAGAAGTGACCCATTGGAAAGTAATGCCCCAATATGGATGTGCCTGTGATTAGAGACCAGCATTAGCTTGGAGACTGTTTAAAAGCACTCAGAAAGGACAAAGGGACTTGAGCGCCTGGATGGCTCATTTGTTATGCATCTTCCTTCACCTTGGGCCATGGTCCCAGGGCTCTGGGATCAAGCCCTTCATCTGGCTCTCTGCTCGGTGGGAGCCCTGCTTCTCTCTCCCTCTCTGCTTGTATCCCCTCTCTCTCTGTGTCTCTGTCTGTCAAATTAATTTAATTAAAGTTAAATTAAATTAAATTAAAAAAGAACAAAGGGACATAAGGGGCAATTGCTGGGATTTGGTGGCAACAGGCACAGACCTAAGCCCAAGGTTCCAGGGTGGCCATAGCCAGTACTCAACTGCGCCTGAGAGAGCCTAGCATTGTCTCCAGTCAGCAGGTCTAGGAACAGCAGCTACTGGCGTCGGGAGTCCCCAGATCAATATCACTTGTGGTTTTAGTGACATGAGGGTGCAAAGACAAGGAGGGACCTCAGGTGACCACTGAGAAAGTGGCTGGATGTGCACACCACCTGTGGTAGTTGCAGTGTTCAGCAGAGTTTGCACAGAGGGAATCTGTGTGTTCTCACCCATTCAGAGGGGAGCAGAAGGAGGCTTCTCTATGAGGCAGAGGTCCAGGGGCAGACAGTTTATTTTGCTCTGACCATCCAAAAAGGTGAAAAAGCTGCCAAAGAACAAAACTTCTAGAGAAAAAAACACTGAAAAACCAGTTTCCACAGAGCCCAGCCCCAAAGGGGCTGGGCTATTCATTCCAAAGAAGAATGGCTGAAAAATAATGTGGTAGGTCCCTCCTCCAGAAGACTAGCCCAAAGAATAAGAGGACATGGCAGCAGACCTATCCACAGAGACCTGGCAGGCCAGAAAGGACTGGCATGATATATTCAGAGCCCTAAATGAGAAAAATATGCAGCCAAGAATACTATACCCAGCCAGGCTGTCACTGAAAATAGATGGAGAGATAAAAAG
>CM052809.1:1419190-1480339 GCA_028533885.1 Nasua narica | reverse complement strand
AAATGTTGAAAATAGAGCTACCCTACAACCCAGCAATCGCACTACTGGGTATCTACCCTCAAGATACAAATGTAGTGATCCGAAGGGTCACATGCACCCGAATGTTTATAGCAGCAATGTCCACAATAGCCAAGCTATGGAAAAAACCTAGATGTCCATCAACAGATGAATGGATCAAGAAGATGTGGTATATATATTCAATGGAATACTATTCAGGCATCAAGAGAAACGAAATCTTGCCATTTGCAACGACGTGGATGGAACTAGAGGGTAATATGCTAAGCGACATAAGTCAGTCAGAGAAAGACAATTATCACATGATCGCTCTGATATGAAGAATTTGAGAGGCAGGGCAGGGGGTTATGGGGGGTGGGGAAGAGAAATGAAACAAGATGGGATGGGGAAGGAGACAAACCATAAGAGACTCCTAAACTCACGAAACATACTAAGGGTTGCTGGGAGGTGGGGGGGGGATAGGGATATGGACATTGGGGAGGGTATGTGCTATGGCAAATCCTGTGAAATGTGTAAGCCTGATGATTCACAGACCTGTACCCTCGGGTAAATAATACATTATATGTTAATAAAAAAATTAAAAAAAAAAAAGAACAAGAGGACAACAACCACAGGGTCCTCATAAACTAGTAAAACCCCAACATCAGGGAAAACAATATGTTAAGATTACAGTATTCCCCCAAACCTAGATATTTCAGAGATACAACTTTTCTCTCTCTTTTATTAATTCATTTTCATGATTCATGTTCTTTTATTTTTATTGACCTACTTACAATTTCAACTATAGATGTTTAATACAATGTATTTCTTTTTTAAAGATTTTATTTATTTATTTATTAGGAAAGAGAGAGAGTGAGAGAGAGCATGAGAAGGGAGAAGGTCAGAGTGAGAAGCGGACTCCCCATGGAGCTGGGAGCCCGATGTGGGACTCGATCCCGGGACTCCGGGATCATGACCTTAGCCGAAGGCAGTTGCTTAACCAACTGTGCCACCCAGGCGCCCTCACAATAACTTTTTAACTTGAAATTTTTTCACACATATATCTGTGTTTCTTTTTTAATATATATATATATATATATATATATATATAGAGAGAGAGAGAGAGAGAGAGAGAGAGAGAGAGAGAGAGAGAGAGACATAAGCTTCAATGTAGTCTTTTTATTCCATTCAATACTACCCCTATATATAAATCAGTTTTATTTCTCTGTATCTCTGGAAAGTTGAGCCCTTTAGCAAAGATAACAAGATACACTCAGGAAAAACTGAAATAACCTTTCTTGCCCACATTGAGGATCTATAACCACCTCCCTACCTTATTCTTTTGTCAGTGTTTCTCTGTTTTTTTCTTATACTATATAAATCTTATTCTTGGGGTTCATTTTGGCTGGATTTTTCTTTTTTCTTTTTTTCGTTGGTTTTTTGTTCATTTTTGTTTATGTAGCTTATAAATCTTACTTTGGGGGGGCTCATTTTTGCTGGTTGTTTTTCTTTTTTTCTTTTTCTTTCTTCTTCTTTTTTTTTTTTTACTTTTTCCTCTTTTTTCTTTTTCTTTCTTTTTGGTGGTGGATTCCAATTGTTCTAAAGATTTCCAAGGTGCACTTTGACTGAATCATGATTCATATATTCAGATAAACATCCCATCAGCGACTTCTTACCAAAATGACTAGGAGAAACATTTGATAAAGGAAAAATTCAGAGACTGTGACTTCTTCCACAGAACCATTGGATATGGACATAAACAGTATGTCAGAAATGGAATTCAGGGTAAAAATTATCCAGGTAACGGCTAGGTTGGAAAAGACCATTAGTTGGAATAAAGAATCTCCTAGGGCAGAAGTGATAGCTGATCTGGCAGGATTTAAAAATGCTATCCATGAGATCCAATCTAATGTAAATTCTCTAACAACCAGGGTAACTGCGAAAGAAGATAAAATTAGTGATCTAGAAAACAAACTGGTAGAAAAGTTGTGGTATATGAATAATGAATCTTGGAACACTGAAAAAAAATAAAATTAATTTAAGAACGAAAAAAAAAAAAAAAAGGAAGGGCCAGGAGGAGGTCTGCAACAAAAGCTTAGATCCATAAAAACAGGATTAGGGAAATAAATGACACCATGAAATGTTCCAATATTAGAATCATTGGAATCCCTGAGGGGATGGAGAAAGAGTGAAGACTAGAAGATAAGTTGAACAAATACTGCATGAAAATTTTCCTAAACTGGTGAATTGAACAAGTCTTCATGTCCTAGAGGCAAAGAGGACAACTCCCAAGATCAATGAGGTTAGAAAGACCTCCAGGCACATAATTGTAAAATTCATAACTCATAAATTCAAAGAGGATGTCTTAAAGTCAGCTAGGGTGAAGAGATTTCTTACATTGAGAGGGAGGACGATCAGAATAATGTCAGACTTGATCACAGAAACCTGGAAAACTACAAAGAGCTGGAATGATATATTTAGGGCACTAAACGAGAAGAACATGCAGCCAGTCTAGAATACTTTATCCAGCAAGGCTAACATTCAAAATGGATGGAGGGATAAAGAGCTTCCAAGACTGGCAAGGGTTGAAAGAGCATGTGACCACCAAAGCAGCACTACAAGAAATATTGAGGGGAGTTCTATAAAATTAGAAAGACCTTAAGAGTGATATAGAACAGAAATTTTCAGAGACAATCTCTAGAAACAAGACTTCTCAGGTGACATGATAAAATAAAAACTTTTCTTTCAATAATCACTCTCAAGGTGAATGGCCTAAGTGTTCCCATAATATACCACAGGGTTAGAGACCGGATAAAAAAAAATAGGACCCATCCATTGCTGTCTACAAGAGACACAATTGGAACCTAAATATACATCCTGACTGAAAGAGAAGGGATGGAGAACCTTCTTTCATGGCAAATGGACTAAAAGAAAGCTGGGGTAGTGATTCTCATATCAGATAAATTAGATTTTAAGCTAAAGACTAGAGTCAGAGTTACAGAAGGACACTATATAATTCTTAAAGGTTGTATCCTCCAAGAAGATCTAACAATTGTAAACATTTATGACACCAACATGGGAGCAGTCAACTACATAAGCTAACTGTTAATCAAAATAAAGTCATATTGCAAGGAGCACTGGGTATAGTGCATGAACAATCAATCTTGTAACACTGAAAAAATAAAATAACATATTTGAGGGATAAAAAAGACACTCGAACTGACAATAATTCATAAGGTCTTTCTTCACCAGAAAATAATTTTGTAGCTTCTAGATTTTTTTAGTCATATAAATAATTTCTCTTTTTAAGGCAGACATCTATTTTAGTCATCTGTGACAAATTAGATATCTGCTTCCTCAGTCCATAAAAACAGATTTCTTTGTTTAGTCTTAGAGGCGGCAAAACCATACAGATGTCTTTAAAAGAATAAAGCTTATTACCCAAACTGTGGAAAGAACCAAAATGCCCTTCAACAGATGAACGGATAAGGAAGATGTGGTACATCTATACAATGGAATATTATGCCTCCATCAGAAAGGATGAATATCCAACTTTTGTATCAACATGGACAGGACTAGAAGAGATTATGTGGAGTGAAAGTCAATTATCTTATGGTCTCACTTACGTGTGGAGTATAAAGAAAATCATGGAGGGCATCGTGAGAAAGAAGGGAAGGGTGAATGGGGGGAAATCGGAGAGTGTGATGAACCAGGAGAGGCTGTGGACTCTGAGCAACAAACTGAGGGTTTTGGAGGGGAGGGGGTGGGGAGGTTGGGTGAGCCTGGTGGTGGGTATTGAGAAGGGCACGTATTGCATGGAGCACTGGGAGTGTTGCATGAGCAATCAATCTTGTAACAATGAAAAATTAAAATAAGCATATTTGGGGAGAAAAAAATAAAGTACAAAAAAAGACAAAAAAACAATAAAGCTTAAAAAGTGAAAAGTCCAAAAAAATAAAAAAAAAAGTCATATTGATAAGAATATGTTCATTGTAGGTGATCTTAAAAAGTCACTCTCAGCAATACACAGATTAAGTAGAAAATTAATAAATCAATAAAGAAAGAAGAGCTTTCAAGACACTTTGTACCAGATGGACCTCATAGATATATACAGAACATTCCACCCTAAAACAACAGAATACTCGTTCTTCTTGAGTACACATGGAACTTTCTGCTGAATAGCCCACATACTGGTCATAAATCAGAGCTCAACAGTTATAAAATATTGAGTTCAATCCTTGCATATTCTCAGACCACAATTCTTTGAACATGGAATTCAATCACAAGTAAAAGGTTGGAAGGAATACAAATACTTGGAAGCTAGAGACCATCCTAATTAAGAATGTTTGGATCAACAGGGAAATTAAAGAGCTTATACAATTTATGGAAACCGAAGAGAATGAAAACACATTGGTCCAAACCTATGGGACACGACAAAAGAGGTCCTAAGGGGGAAATATATAGCAATCCAAGCCTCACTCAAAAAAAAGAAATGAAAAATCTCAAATACAAAAACTCTCTTTATACCTTAAGGGACTGGGTAATCAACAACAAAATTAAGCCAAACCTCCAAACAGGAACCTCCCAAAACCTCCCAAAAAACAAAAGCTCAGAACCCGGTGGATACCCTGGCGAATTCTACAAGCATTCAAAGAAGAAATAATACCTATTCTCTTGAAAAAGTTTCAAAAAATACAAACAGATGGAAAACTAACAGAAAACTTCTTTCTATGAACCCAGCATTTCCTTGATCCCAAACCATCAAAAGGAGAATTTTAGACCAATATCCCTCATGAATATGGATGCCAAGATCCCCAACAAGCTTCTAGCTAATAGGATCTGACAGTACATTAAAAAAATTATCCACAATTACCAGGTGGGATTTATCCCTGGGATGCAAGGGTTATTGCAAATCAATCAATGTGACAGATTTGATCTATCATTTGCAAATCAATCAATGTGATAGAATAAATCAGTAAGAGAAGAGAGAAGAAACACATGGTCCTCTCAGTTGATGCAGAAAAAAAAAATGAGAAAATGCAGCATCCTTTCCTGATTAAAACTCTTAAAATTTAGGGATAGATGGAACATTCCTGAACTTCATAAAATCCAGCTATAGAAAACCTATAGCAAATGTCATTTTCAATGGGGAAAACCTGAGAGCCTTCCCATTGAGATCATGAACATGACGAGGATGCTCACTCTTACTACTGTTGTTCAACATGGTACTGGAAGTCCTAGCAACAACAATCAGAAAACAAAAAGAAATAAAATTTATTCGAATTGACAAAAAAGAAGTCAAACTCTCTCTCCTCACAGATGATATAATATTTTATATGGAAAACCCAAGACTTCACCTCCAAACTACTAGAACTCATACAGCAATCAGTAATGTGGCATGATACAGAATCAATGTATAGAAATCATTTGCTTTCTTTTACAGTAAGAAAGAAACAATAGAAAAGGCAATTAGAGGATCAATTCCACTTACAATAGCACAAAAACCATAAGATAACCTTGGAATAATCCTAAGCAAAGAGGTAAAAGATCTGTACTTGACGAACTACAGAACGCTCATGAAAGAAAATGAGGAAGACACAAAAGGATGGAAAAACATGCCATGCTCATGGATCAGAAGAATAAACATTGTAAAAACGTCTATGCTGCCCAGAGCTATCTATACCTTGAATGTCATCCCAATCAAAATACCAGTGTCATTATTCAAAGTAATGCAATAAACAAACCTTAAATTTTTATGGAACCAGAAGAGATCTCAAATCACCAAGGAAATATTGAAAAAGAAAAAATAAAACTGGGACATCACGTTGCCTAGTTTCAAGGTTTACTTCAAAGCTGTGACCACCAAGACAGCATGGTACTGGCACAAAAACAGACACATAGACCAGTAGGAACAGAGTAGAGAGCCCAGATATGGACCAGCAACTCTATGGTCAAATAATCTTTGACAAAACAGAAAAACATATCCAGTGGAAAAAAGACAGTCTCTTCAACAAGTGGTGCTGGACTCTGGAAAACAGTATGGAGATTCCTCAAGAATTTAAAAATTGTAAAGCTTGAACTCAGGCCGTGCAATGCCCCCAGCTTTGGTTTTCTTTCTCAACATTTCCTTAGCAATTCGAGGTCTTTTCTGGTCCCATAAAATTTTAGGATTGTTTGTTCCAGACCTTTCAAAAAACAGTGGAATTTTGATCAGGATGGCATTGAAAGTATGGATTGGTCGGGGCAGTATAGACATTTTAACAATGTTTATTCTTCCAATCCATGAGCATGGAATGTTTTTCCACCTTTTTGTGTCTTCTTCAATTTCTTTCATGAGAGTTCTATAATTTCTTGAGTACAGATCCTTTAGGTTTATTCCCAGGTATCTTGTGGTTCTTGGTGCTACAGTAAATGGAATCAATTCTCTAATTTCCTTTTCCATATTTCTTTGTTAATGTATAGGAAAGCAACTGATTTCTGTGTGTTGATTTTGTATCCTGCCAATTACTGTATGAGTTCTAGTAGTTTGGGGGTGGAGTCTTTTGGGTTTTCTATATAAAGTATCATGCCATCTTCGAATAGAGAGAGTTTGACATCTTCATTGCCAATTTGATTACCTTTTGTTTCTTTTTGTTGTCTGATTGCTGTTCTTAGGACTCCTAGTACTATGCTGAACAAGATAATTGGCAAAATCAACAAGAAAGTAAACAATAAATGTTGGAGAGGATGTGGAGAAAGGGGAACCCTCTTACACTGTTGATGGAAATGCAAGTTGGTACAGCCATTTTGGAAAACAGTGTGGGGATTCCACAAGAAATTAAAAATAGAGCTACTCTATGATCCTGCAATTGCACTACTCAGTATTTACCCCAAAGATGCAGATGGAGTACAAAGAAAGGCCACATGTACCCGAATGTTCATACCAGCAGTGTCTACAGTTGCCAAACTGTGGAAGATGCCCTTCAACTGATGAATGGATAAAGAAGATACAGTACATCTATACAATGGGATATTATGCCTCCATCAGAAAAGATGAATATCCAACTTTTGTATCAACATGGACAGGCCTTGAAGAGATTATACAGAGTGAAATAAGTCAAGCAGAGAGACCAAATTATCTTATGTTTTTACTTATGTGTGATACATCAGGAAAAACATGGAAGGCATTGTGAGAAGTAAAGGAAGAGTGAATGGGGGAAATTGAATGGGGAGATGAACCATGAGAGACTGTGGACTCTGAGCAACAAATGGAGGGTTTCTGAGGGGAGGGGGTGGGGTTTTGGGCGAGTCTGGTAGTGGGTATTGAGGAGGGCATGTATTGCATGGAGCACTGAGTGTGGTGCATGAAAAATTAATCTTGTAACACTGAAAAAATAAAATAAAATGTATTTGGGGAAAAAAAAAAGACAAGCCATAACTATCAAATACACCATTCCCTATAATCTTCATCACCAAATGCCTGAAGATCTAGTTACAATAGTTTATTTTAAGGGGCACATCATCTCTTGTCATTAAAAAAAAAAGTCTCTAGGAAGCAAAAATAAATAAATAAACAGATAAATAAATATATAGTGAAGAGTCAGAATATGGATCAGAACCAGATGTGGAGGAGATATTATAACTATCAAACCAGATTACAATATAATTAATATTCTAAGGTTCATAATGAAGTGGACTGATCCAAAAACAGATGGCTATGTAAGCAGAATATGGAAATACTAAAAAAGAAATGATAATAAGTGCTCGAAATAAAAAAAAAAAAAACCTATAACAAATGTAAAGAGTGAATGAAATGGCCTTCTTACTAGATTGGAAATGGTTGGAGAATTAATATCTGAGCTAAAGTGCTTATCAATACAAAAGCTAAAACAAACTAAAACAACAGAAAAAACAGAATATTTAAATCTGTTGCACACTATAAAATGTATAACACAGGTGTAATGAAAATACAAGAATAAGAAGAAAAAAAGAAAGGAAAAATAGTAAATATTTGAAAATTAATCAAGGAATAGGAGGTTCAGAGAATGCCACACAGGATAAATGTAAGACAAAAAATGTATAATACACACAATTTTGAGATAATAAAGTGAGAAAGAAGAGGGAAATTTTTAAAAATAGGAAAACTAATACATGTAGGTATATCATTTTATAATGCTCATTGCAATGATGTGGATGGAACTAGATGGTATTACTGTAAGTAAAATATGTCAGAGATAGACAAATAGCATATGATTTCATTCATATGTGGAATTTAAAAAGCAAAACAGATGGTCATAGAAGAAGAGAAGGAAAAATTAAATAAGACAGAAACAGAGAGAGAGAGACAATCCACAAGAGACTCTTAATTATAGGATAGAAACTGAAAGTTGCTGGAAGGAAGGGGGGATGATTGGGTAACTGGATGATGGGAATTAAGAGGGCACTTGATGAAATGGGCACTGGGTGTTGTATGCAATTAATGAATTGTTAAATTCTACCTCTGAAACAAATAATACAGTATGTTAATAAAGAAATCAAATTTAAAAATTAAAGGTAAAAACAAATCCTTACAGAAGCTAGTGGGAGGGAGATTACATAGAGATGACCAAAGATAAAAATTACTACTGATTTCTCAGAAAACATGCAAGCAAGAAAAGAGAGAAGTGAAATACCTAATGTATGAAAGGTAAAAAAAAAAACCAAAAAAAAAAACCTACAAACAACAACAATAACATATATTCTGTTCTGCAACATTGTACTTTCTTCAAAAGTAAAAAAAAAAAATGGAACTGGAAGATGGCAAAGGAGTAAGAGGATACTAAGATCATCTCCTTCCATGAACACAACTGATAACTATCAAATCATTCTAAATATCTCAGAAATCAACCTGAAAACTGACTGAACAAATTCCACAACTAAAGAAAAAGATGAAGCCGCATCAAATAGTTTAGGAAGTGTGGAGGCCTAGTTTGGAGGAGAATGGGATCACAGTTTAGGCAGAACGGAAGAGCCCTGGTCATGGAAGAAGGCAAGAAAGAGAGGAGTCACAAAGGAGAATCCATAAGAAGAACATTACTAACAATACAATGGGTGGGGAAATGAGAGTGGCTAACATTCATGAGTTCCTGCAACAAACGAGGCTTAAATACTGGAGTTTTAAAGGTCAATGGGCTTGGATGGGGTAGAGGGCCAGGAGAACACTGCCCTATCCCTGGACAGAAGGGAATCAAACAACGGAGGGGCAGGGGACATGAAAACAGACACTTGAGGAATGCCTAGAACACACAGTGGAGAGAACATTTCCTCTTCAGACAAGTTCTGGAAAGGAAGCTTTCCAGTAGATGCTTCTCTGGTGACAAGGACCAGGCCTGTACCATTTTTTTACCTCTCTCTATCATAATCACAAAGGCATTCACGGGAAGCACTGCAGCACCCATACCGATTGCTAATCTTGCTTACACCAAGTTCCACACTCCTGTGCTCTCGCCTGAATCCCCTCTAATTCAAGCTTGCCTCAGTCCTATCACAGTGGGTCTCTCCCCCGGAAGATTACCACAAAACTCTTCCCATAGCAGTACTCCTATCAGTGTTCTGCAGGGGCTCAGTTCTGATGGAACGGATATGAGGTCTCTTTCAGAAGCAGGCCAGAACACACCCAATTAAAACTCATCACTTTAAGGCCAGGGGCAAGAACTGCCCACAGCATCCAAGGAGCATCTTTGCAGATAATTGGCATAAAGGATAGAATAGCCAAAAAATTCACACAGTACACACCAAGGACATTACTTGAAACATCAGGTGCTGGAAACTCTATGACATCTTCTTAATACAGTCATTATTTTCAGGAGGAGGAAACATAATGGACTTTTCTAACACAGAGAAATCACATCCAGAGATTTTAGTGAAATAGATCTAAGTAACATACCTGATGGAGAATTTAAAGTTACAGTAAGAATACATATCAGGTAGAGAAAAGAATGGACAGATTCAAGGAGACCATTACCATGGAGGTAAAAGTGCTAAAAATGTTTCTGTCACAAATGAAAACTCAATAACTGAGATTGGAAACAAGCTTATGCAATGAACACAAGGCTGGAAGAAAAAAAGTAAGGGACAAGTGATTCAGAAGTCAAAATTTTGGAATATATTGAAGCTGAACAGAAGAAAGAACGAAGAATTATGCAACAAAAGAATAGGCTTAGGGAACTTGATGCCAAAAATATAATATTTGTATAATAGGAGTCCCAAAAGTAAAAGAGAGAGAAATGGGTGCAGAAAATATATTTAGGAAATAATAGCTGAAAACTGCACTAATCTGGAGAAGGAAACAGACATCCAGATCAAGGAGGCACAGAGAACTCCCAAAAAATCGAAACAAAACAAAACAAAACAAAACAAAAACAACAAAACAAACAAAAACAAAACAAAACAAAAACAACAAAACAAACAAAAACAAAACAAAACAAAAAAGCAACAGCAAAAAGGAGGACAACACCAATACGTATTGCAATAAAATTTAAGAAATACAGTGATAATGAAAAAAAATCTTTAAAAAAAGGAAAGAAAAAGTTGTTAAAATTAGTAATATACTCGGTGTTTACCCCAAAGAAGCAGATGCAGTGCAAAGAAGGGCCACACGTACCCCAATGTTCATAGCCGCAATGGCCACAATAGCCAAACTGTGGAAAGAACCAAAATGCCCTTCAACAGATGAATGGATAAAGAAGAAGTGGTATATCTATACAATGGACTACTATGCCTCCATCAGAAAGGATGAATATCCAACTTTTGTATCAACATGGACAGGACTAGAAGAGATTATGCGGAGTGAAATAAGTCAAGCGGAGAGAGGCAATTATCTTATGGTCTCACCTACATGTGGAGTATAAAGAAAATCATGGAGGGCATCGTGAGAAGGAGGGGAGGGGTGAATGGGGGGAAATCAGAGGGGGTGATGAACCAGGAGACACTGTGGACTCTGAGCAACAAACTGAGGGTTTTGGAAGGGAGGAGGTTGGGGGGGTGAGTCTGGTGGTGGGTATCGAGAGGGACACGTACTGCATGGAGCACTGGGTGTGGTGCATGAACAATCAATCTTGTAACACTGAAAGATTAAAATAAACAAATTTGGGGAGAAAAAAAAATAGTAATATAAAAGAAGTCCATAACTTACCAGGAAGGATCCATAAGGCTAGCTGTCGGGTTTGGCCAGCAAATCCTGAGACGGCTAATGAAAAGACTGGTCAAGATAACTGTGTAGGAGAAAGAAGAAGGCCTGGGGACAAGACACTCTATTGGGGAAAGGTCTTGAGCCACCCTTTCCCTCCACTTTTGTTGCGAATGTTAATAGTACAATGAGGGAATAAGAAAAGTAGGATTGTGAAGGTTTAATAATCAGGACAGTAACATTGGGATTATTATGTGAATAAAATAAGCTGTGAAAGTAGAGATTGCTCTGGGCAGTAGAGCCATTTTAAGAATGTTTATCCTTCAGATCCATGAGAATGGAATGCTTTTCCACGTTCTTGTGTCTTCTTCAATTTCATTCATGAACGTTCTGTAGTTCCTAGAGTACAGAAATTTTAACTCTTTGGTTAAGTTTATTCCCAGGTATCTCATGGTTCTTGGTGCTAGTGTAAATGGAATCAATTCTCTAATTTCTCTTCCCATATTTTCATTGTTAGTGTATTGGAAAGCAACTGATTTCTGTGCATTGATTTTGTATCCTACTATATTACTTAATTGCTGTATGAGTTCTAGGTGTTTGGGGGTATGGAAATTCTACTATGGGGGTAGAGTCTATTGTGTTTTCCATATAATGTCTCATGTTATCTGTGAAGATTGAGAGTTTGATTTCTTCATTGTCAATTTGAATACTTTTTATTTCTTTCTGTTGTCTGATTGCTGTCTCTAGGACTTCTAGCACTATGTTGAACAAGAGTGGTGAATGTGGGCATCCTAATCCTGTTCCTGATCTCAAAGGGAAGACTGTCAGCTTTTCCCCATTGAGAATGATATTTGCTGTGGGCTTTTCATAGATAGAGTTTATGATGTTGAGGAAGGTTCTTTCTATCCCTATACTTTGAAGAGTTTTAATCAGGAATACACGCTGAATTTTGTCAAATGCTTTTTCTGCATCAATTGAAAGGACCATGTGGTTGTTTTCTCTTCTTTTACTGATTTGTTCTATCACATTGATTGATTTGCAAATGTGAACCCAAGGATATATCCCACCTGGTCATGATGAATAATCTTTTTAATGTGCTGTTGGATCCTATTAGCTAGGATCTTGTTGAGAATCTTGGCATCCATCTTGATCAGGGATATTGGCCTGACATTCTCCTTTTGGATGTGACTTTGCCTGGTTTGGGAATCAGGGTAATGCTGGCTTTACAGAAAGAAGCTGGAAATTTTCCTTCTGTTTCTATTTTTTTGAAGCAGTGTCCGGAGAATAGGTATTATTTCTTACTTGAATGTTTGGTAGAATTCCCCAGGAAACCTGTCATGTCCTGGACCCTTGTTTTTTGGGAGGTTTTTATCACTGCTTCAATCTCGTTACTAGATATTGATCTATTCAGGTTATCAATTTCTTCCTGTTTCAGTCTTGGAAGCTTATGGGTTTCCAGGAATGCATCCATTTCTTCTAGGTTGTTTAACTTATTGGCATATAGTTGTTGGTAATCATTTCTTATGATTGTTTCTATTTCTTTTGGATTAGTCGTGATCTCTCCCCTTTCATTCATAATTATGTTAATTAGGTTCCTCTCTCTTTTCTTTTTATTATTTTAGCCAGTGGCTTATTGATCTTATTGATTCTTTCAAAAAACCAACTTCTGGATTCATTGGTGCATTCTAGTGTTTCTCTACTCTCTTACTTGTTGATCTATGCTCTAATCTTGATTATTTCCCTTCTTGTGTGAGGTTTTGGCTTCATTGTTGTTGATTTTCCAATTCTTTAAGGTATAAAAATAGCAGGTGTATTTAGGATTTTTCAATTTTTTTGAGTGAGGCTTGGATGGCTATGTATTTCCCTCTTAGGACTGCCTTTGCCATGTCCCATAGGTTTTGGATGGATATGTCTTCATTCTCATTGGTCTCCATGAATTGTTTAAGTTTACCTTTGATTTCCTGGTTGGTCCCAGCATTCTTTATTTTCAATGTCCCCCTGAGAAAAATTCCAACGTTTTTTTCAAAGTACTGGAAAAAAATCCTAAAATTTTATGGAACCTGAAAAGACCCCAAATTGCTAAGGAAATGTTCAAAAAGAAAAACAAAGCTGGGCACATCACTTTGCCTAATTTGAAGCATTTCTACAAAGCAGTGATCACCAAGACTGCATGTACTCGCACAAATGCAAACACATCGACCAGTGGAACAGAATAGAGAGTCCAGAGATGGACCCACAACTCTATGGTCAAATAACGTTTGACAGAACAGGAAAACATATCCAGTGGAAAAAAGGCAGTCTCTTCTGCCATTAAGAAGAGATAAATGGTGCGATAATTTCCCACCAATAAATGGTGCTGAGAAAATTGGGCAGGTATATGGAGAAGAATGAAACTTGACCATTTTCTTACATCACACATGAAGATAAACTCAAATTCGATAAAAGCTCTCAATGTGAGGCAGGATTATATCAAAACCATAGAGAAGAACATAGGCAGTAAACTCTTTGACATCAGCCTGCAACTTCTTTTAGGATATGTCTCCCAAGGCAAAGGAAACAAAATAGAAAATGAACTTTTTAACTTCATCAAATAAAAAGCTATGCACAGCGAAGGAATCCATCAAGAAAACAAAGAGGCACCCCACAGAATGGGAGAAAATATGCAAATGACACTACAGACAAAGGGCTGATATCTTTTTTTTTGATATCTAAGTTCTATAAAGAACTCCTGAAACTCAACACTCATAAAACAGATAATCACATCAAAAAATGTGCAGAAGGCATGAAGAGACACTTCTCCAAAGAAGACATCCAAATAGCTAATAGACACATGAAAAAAGGTTCATCATCTTTAGCAATCAGGGATATTCAGACCAAAATAACATGGAGATACCAACTTACACCAGTTAGAATGACCAAAAGCAACAGGACAGTAAGCAACAAATTTTGGAGAGGATATGGAGAAATGGGAAAACTCCCCCACTGTTGGTGGGAATGCAAGTTGGTGCAGCCACTCTGGAAAACAGTGTGGAGATTCCTCAAGAAATTAAAAATAGAGCTACCCTATGAGCCTGCAATTGCACTACTGGGTATTTACCACAAAGAAGCAGATGTAGTACAAAGAAGGGCCACATGTACCCCATTGTTCATAGCAAAAATGGCCACAATCTCCAAACTGTGGAATGAGCCAAGATTCCCTTCAACAGATGAATGGATGAAGAAGATATTGTCCATCTATATATTGGAATATTTTGCCTCCATCAGAAGTAATGAATACCCAACTATTGTATCAACATGGACTGGACTATAAGAAATTATGCACAGTGAAATAAGTCAAGCAGAGAGAGTCAATTATATGGTTTCACTTATGTGTGGAGCATAAGGAAAATAATAGAGGACATTGTTAGAAGGTAGGGAATAGTGAATGGGGATAAATTGGAGGGTTCGATGAACAGGAGAGACTGTGGATTCTGAGCAACAAACTGAAGGTTTTGGAGGGGAGGCGGTGGGGGTTGGGCGAGCCTGGTGGTGGGTATTGAGGAGGGCATGTACTGCATGGAACAATTAATCTTGTAACACTGAAAGAATAAAAAAAAAGTATTTGGGGAAAAAAAGTAAAAACAAAATTCTATTCTTAAAATTAATAAATAAAATAAACTTCACTGTGCTCCTGACAGTCTTGCACACAGGGAGTGTGTGAACTCCAAAGTCAAATGTTTCTCTTAAGTCAAGCGTTTACTCCCTGCATGAGGGTATTGAGCCACAATGAGAAATGGCTCTTTTCAGCCCAGAAACCTAAAAGGGAACCTGCTTTTCCAGACAATCTTTCTTTGCCTTCAAAGAGCTTCATCCAGGGAATCATGTGTTTACCAAACCTTATCTAGCCAGGCACTATGTATTGCTACAGATAGATGCAGATTTTTCGAGAGGAATTTGGCAATACAGAAGGGTGTGTGGTGGCATACTCTAATTGCCGAATGGGAAAAATCTGTAGCCACGAATATTCTATCCAACAAGGATGTTATTTAAAATGGAAGGAGACATAAAAAATTTCTCAGACCAAAAAAAAAAAAAAAAAGCTAAAAGAGTTTACCACCACTAAACCAGCACTACAGTGAATATTAAAGGGGACTTTGAGCAGAAGGGAACATCAAAAAGTGATAAAAACAAGAAGATATCAGAGAAAATCTCCATATGCAATGAAAAAAACACTGATAAAATGGCACTGATATTTATCTTTCAATAATCACTCTGAATGTAAATAGAGTAAATGCTCTAATCAAAGGACATAAGATGTCAGAATGGACAAAAAAAGTCCATCTATATGTTGCCTACAAGATATTAATTTTAGAACTGAACACACCTATAGGTTGAAAGTGAGGGAATGGAGAACAATTTATCATGCAAATGGATATCAAAGAAAGCTGGACTACCAATACTTGTATATGGCACACTAAACTATTTTGTTTATTTATTTTAAATGATTATTTAATTTATTTATTTATCCTTTCATTCATTCATTTGAGAGAGGGGGAGCACACAAGCATGAGAAAAGACAGAGGGAGTGAGAGAATTTCAAACAGAATCTCCACTGTTTAGGAGCCTGACATGGGGCTTGATCTCATGACCCAGGCAATCAGGACCTGAGAAAATGTTAGAGTTGGACGCTTAAACAATGGACCCACCCAGGCACACTTGAGATACTAGATTTTAAAACAAAGACTATAACAAGAGTGAAAGAAGACACTATATACTTCTGCATGGGAGAATCCAACAAGAAGATCTATCAATTGTAAATATTTATGCAAACAACATAAGGACACAAAAATATTTAAAACTTATTTTTTTAAAGATTTTGTTTACTTGTCTGAGAGAGAAGATCACAAGTAAGCAGAGAGGCAGGAAGAGAGAGTGGGGGAAGCAGGTTCCCTGCTGAGCATGGAGGCAGATGCAGGCCAGATCCTAGGACCCTGAGATCATGACCTAAGTCAAAGGCAGAAGCTTTTTCTGCTTCTTTGGGGTAAATACTGAGTACTTCAATTGCAGGGTCCTATGGTAGCTTTATTTTTAATTTCTTGAGGAATCTCCACACTGTTTTCCAAAGCGGCTGCACTAACTTGCATTCCCACCAACAGTGCAGGAGTGTTCCATTTTCTCCACATCCTCTCCAGCATTCGTTGTTTACTACCCTGTTGATTTTGGCCATTCTAACTGGTGTAAGGTGGTATCTCAGTGTGGTTTTGATTTGAATCTCTCTGATGGCTAAAGATGATAAACCTTTTTTTATGTGTCTGTTAGCCATTTGTATGTCTTCTTTGGAGAAGTGTCTCTTCGTGTCTTCTGCCCATTTTTTGATATCCTTCAACAGATGAGTGGATAAGGAAGATGTGGTACATCTATACAATGGAATATTATGCCTTAATCTGAAAGGATGAATATCCAACTTTTGTATCAAAGTGGACAGGACTAGAAGAGATTATGCAGAGTGAAATAAGTCAAGTGGAGAGAGTCAATTATCTTATGATCTCACTTACATGTGGAGTATAATGAAAATCATGGAGGGCATAGTGAGAAGGAAGGGAAGGGTGAATGGGAGGAAATCGGAGTGGGCGATGAACCAGGAGAGACTGTGGACTCTGAGAAACAAACCTAGGGTTTTAGGGGGAGTGGGGGGTTGGGCGAGCCTGATGGTGGGTTTTGAGAAAAGCACGTTTGGCTGGAGCACTGGATGTGGTGCGTGAACAATCAATCTTGTAACACTGAAAAAAAATAAACATATTTGGGGAAAAAATAAATAAAATTACATAGGTAGCTCAAAAAAAAAAAAGGCAGAGGCTTTAACCCACTGAGCCACCCAGGCACCCCAAAATCTTATAATAACAACCATAAGGGAACTTACTGATAATTATACAGTAATAGTGTAGTACTTTAAGACTCCACTTATAGCAAGGAACAGATCATCTAAACAGAAAACCTACAAGTTAAAATGGCTTTGACTTGCACACTAGTCCAGATGGACTTAACGGATAAACTGGAAACATTCTATCCTAAAACACAATCTTTTTAAGTACACATGGTACATCCTCCAAAATAAAACACATGCTAGGTTACAAGTCACGCCTCCACAAATACAAAATGATTTATATCATACCATGCATATTTTCTGACCACAGCACTATGAAAATTGAAGTGAACCACAAGAAAAAAAAAAAATTGGGAAGACCACAAATACTAAAAGATTAATTCCTAGCGCATGATGGTGGAGGAGTAGGGCACCTCATTTCAACTGGTTCCTTGATGGATATCGATAAAACCATTTTAAACATGCAATCAGCCATATATATATATATATATATATATATATATATATATATATATATATATATATACAAGCTGAAAAGTGACTGTTTTTTAGAATATAATCCTTGGGAAGTTGTGAATCTATGCGGAGACATCAGAAGATAAACAGAAGTGGTAGGAATCCTCTACAAGCTGGTGATTGGAAAGTGATATAACTTAAGAACACAAAATTAGAAGCCTTATAAATCTTCTGTAGGGAGAGAACTCCCTCTCTGAAAGGGGCTCTGAAAGTGAAAAGGCAGAATTCTAGGCAGGGCATTGTGCTCTCCCAGGATCCACAGAGTCATAGAGTGACTGGGGGTGCCTGAACTGGTAGAGTGGCCCAGGAGTGTAGCAGGGAAGCAGGTTTGGGTCAGCGAGCTCAGGAGGGATTCTCAGATTGGGTCATCATAAAGCTTGAGCTAGGAAGGTCAGTAATCACTCTTTTATTGAGCAGCCTGGAAAAGAATGGACCTACGCCTGTGACCAGGCAACAGCTCACAGGAAGGTAGCAGCCCAGAAAGGACATTAGGGCAGCACCCAGACACGGTTCAGGAGCTTTGGGTGCTTATGCGAGCCTGCAGCCACTCATAATTTTAGAATCACCAAGAGCAGTGTCATTCCCTATGTCCTGGGACTACCTCTGAGAGAGTTGCAGTGGGTACACACCACGGGAGGCTGTGATTTTCAGCACATACAGAAGTGGTGACTGTTTGTCCTAGGGGGTTATAAAAGAGCACAGACTGTGATCTTTATATTATGGGCCAGAGGTTTGGGCACAGCCATTTTTGCTCTGATCTTCTGAAGGAGATACAGAGAAGGCCTCCAGAGGGGGAAAAACACACACCAACACTCAGAGGACCATTTTGCACTGAACCCATCCCTCTGACAGTGGGTGGGACAACTCTGCTTAGGCAGGGATACCTGAGAAACACTGTGGCAGGCCCCTCCCACGGCAGACAGGCTGGAAGAACAGGTGGATGACAAGCCCATGGATTCCACAAGACTGTAAAATTCCAACACCAGGGGAAAATGGTATATTGAGCTCCAGGTGTTGCCTCATGACTCCTTTATTGTTCAGATAAAATTGTCCTTTTCTCTTTGTTTCTTTTTTCTTATGTTTTCCTCTCTTTTCTTTTTACTTTTTTCTCAACAAGATGATTATTATATCAATGATATTTCATAGTCACTTTTTTACTTGTTGGTTTAGAAATCTACATATTTTATAGATTTACGCTTCATTTTAGTTGTTTTATCATTCTATTCAAGTATATATAATTTTTCCTTGCAATTTTGGGATGTACTTTCTTATAACACATAAACCAATATTCACCCAGGAACAAGTGGAACACCCTGCTTTGTCCACACCATGAGGTTTTAATCCCTTTCTCCCATTTTTTAAAATTTTATTCTTGTGTTTCACTTTGTTTTTCTTTGGTGGCTTCTGACAATACTGGATTTTGCTAAGGTGCATATTGCTTGGGATGTGGTTGATACTTTGGATTCTGATCATTCTCCAAATGGTCATTCTCTGGACAGAATTGCAAGAAGGAGGAACTCACACAAAAAAGAACCAAAAGTAGTGTTCTCTGCCACAGACCTAATTGATATGAATATAAGTAAGATGTTAGAGAGAAGTCAGGATAGCTAGGCTTGAAAAAACGTAAGTGATCATATGGAATCTCTAAGGGCAGTAATGAGATCTAATTCAGCTGAACTTAAAAATGTTCTGAATGAGATGCAGTCTAAATGGGATTTTCTAATAGCTTGGGTCATTGGGACCAAAGAGAGAATAAGTGATCTACAAGGTAAGATGATGGAAAGGAAGGAATTTGAGAAAACAGAGATAGGCAGTGAGTAGTCATTAGACATATTAGATAGTTGAGAATATCCCTAATCTGGGGATGGAAGGAAGAATTCATGTCCAAGAGGTAGAGAGGACCTCTCCAAAATTCAATAAAATTAGATCAACATTCCAATATATAACAGTGAAGCTTGCAAATCTTATAGCCAAAGAACCTATACAAAGAGTAGCTAAAGACAGGAGGCTCCTTACATATAGAGGGAGAAACATTAGAATAACATCAGACCTATCCACAGAAACCTAGCAATCCAGAAAGGGATAGCAAGACATATTCAGGGTACTAAATGCAAAAAACATGCAGCCAAGTATACTTTATCCAGCAAGGTTGTCATTCAGAATGGATGGAGAGACAAGGAGCATCTAGGACCAGCAGAAACTGAAAGGATATGTGACCTCAAAGCCAGCCCTGAAGGAAATATTAAGGGAGATGTTGTAAGTAGAAAAAGAGCTCAATGGTAACAGACCAGAAAGAAATAATCTACAGAAACATGGACTTTATATGTAATACAATGGCACTAAATTCATACCTTTCAATAATTCTCTGCATATAAATGAGTTAAATGCCCCAATTAAAAGACAAAGGGTATCAGATTGGACAAAAAACAAGACCCACCCATATGCTGTCTAGAAGAGACTCATTTTAGACTGAAAGTCACCTGCAGATTGAAAGTGAGGGGGTGGAGAACAATTTACCATGCTAATGGACCTCAAAAGAAAGCTGGGATAGTAATCCTCATATCAGGGAAATTTGACCTTAAAACAAAGACTGTAGTAAGAGATCAAGAAGGCATGATATTATACATAACATATCTACCCAAGAACAAGGAAAATTAGAAATATTGATTCTCCTAATTTGGGAGCGGCCAATTGTGTCAATCAATTAATAACCAAAGTAAAGAAACACATTGATAAAAACACATTAATATTATAGGACTTCAACACCCTATCACATTTATGGATAGACCATATAAATAGAAGATCAATAAGGAAACAAGGTATTTTAATGAGTCAGTGAACCAGGAGGACTTCACAATGTAGAGTATTCAATACAGGATATAGAGAGCATTACGTTCTAAAGGAACAGAATACTCGTTCTTCTCAGGTGCCTATGGAACATTCTCCAGGATAGATCACATGTTGGGTCGCAAATCACGTCTCAACTGATATGAAAAGATTGCCATATTTCCCTTCATATTTTAAGACCACAATGCTTTGAAATTTGAACTCGATCACAAGAGGAAGCTTAGAAGGAACTCAAACACATGGAGGTTAAAGAGCATGCCAATAAACAATGTGAATGGGTCAATCAGAAAATTAAAGAATTAACTAAGTCACGAAAACAAATGAAAAAGAAAACAGAACTGTTAAATACCACAGGGATGCAGCAAAACCATTATAAGAGGGAAGTACTTTGCAATAGGAGCCTCTCCTAAAAAACTAGAAAAATCTCAAATACACAAGCTAACCTTATACCTAAAGGACCCAGAGAAATAACCCAAAATAAGGCCTAAACCAAACAGGTGAATAGAAATAATAAACATTAGAGCAGAAATCAATGAAATAGAAACCAGAATAACAGTAAAGCAATTAAATTAGAATGTGGTTCTTTGAAAAAATTAATAAAATCAATAAACCTCTGGCCAGACATATCCAAAAGAAAAGAGAAAGACCCAAATTATTAAAATGAATGAAATGGGAGAGAATAGGACTAATACCAAGTTAATAGAGACAATTATTAGAACCTAATATCAGCAACTATATGACAACGAATTAGGTAATCTGGAAGAAATGGAGGCATTCCTGGAAATTTATAAACTACCAAAACTGAAACAAGGAGAAATAGATAATCTGAACAGATTCATAAACAGCAAGGTAATTGAAGCAGTAACCCCCCCAAAACAAACAAACAAACAAAAACCACAAAAACAAGAGTCCAGGGCTGGATGACTTCCCAGGAGAATTATACCAAATATTTATTTATTTCTTAATTTATTTCATTTTGTTTTTTTAAATTTAATTTTATTTTTTCAGTGTTCCAAGATTCATTGTTCACAAATCACACCCAGTGCTCCATGCAATAAGTGCCCTCCTCAGTACCCACCATCAGGTTCACCCATTCTACCAAACATTTAAAGAAGAATTATTCCACTGAAACAGTTCCCAAAAAAACTACAAGTGGAAGGAACACCTCCAAACTTGTTCTATGAAATCAGCATTACTTTGATCCCTAAAGCAGATAAAGACCCCATTGGAAAGAAGAATTAGAGGCCCATATTCCTGATTAACATGGATGTCAACATACTCACCAAGATACTGCCCAATAGAATCCAACAGGGCATTAAAATAATTATTCACCATATCAAGTCAGACTTATTCCCGGGATGCAAGAATTTGTCGACATTCACTAATCAAACAACGTGATACATCACATTAATAAAACAAAAGTAAGAACTATATAATCCTCTCAATTGATGCAGAAAGAGCATTTGACAATATCCAGAATCATTTCTTGAATACAACTTCACACAGTGGAAGGATAGAAGGAACATACCTCAATATCATAAAAGCCATCTATGAAAAGCCCACAGTGAATATCTTTCTCAATTGGGAAAAAAGTGAGAACTTTTCCCCTAAGGTCAGGATCATAAGTGGAATGCCTACTCTCACCACTGTTGTTCACCATAGAATCAGAAGTCCTAATTCATCAATCAGACAGCAAATGAAATAAAAAGACATTCAAATTGGTCAAGAAGAAGTCAAAATTCTCTCTCTTCTTACATGATTTGATACTTTATGTCATTCTTTAGCAACATAGTAGGATACAAAATCCATGCACAGAAATCAGTATCATTTTTATACACTAGTTAAGAGACTGAAGAAAAATAAATTAAGGAATCAATCCCATTTACAACTGCACAAAAATTATAACCTGACTAGGAATAAATTTAAACAAAGAATTAAAGATCTATACTCCAAAAACTACGGACAACTTATGAAAGAAATTGAGGAAGACACAAAGAAATGGAAAAGCATTCCATGCCCATGGATTTGAAGAATAAATACCATGAAAATGTCTAGGCTTCCCAGAACAATCTACACATTCAACGCAATCACTATAAAAATATCTTTGACATTTTTCAAAGATCTGGAACAAATAATCCGAAAACTTTAATGGAACCAAAAACGATGCAAGTCCCCAGAGGATCGTTGAAAAGAAAATCAAAGGTGGAGGCATCAAGATGCTTGACTTCAAGCTATATTACAAAGCTGTGATCAACAAGACAACATGGTACTGGAACAAAAACAGACACATAGCTAAATGGAACAGAACAGAGAACCCCGTAATGGACCCTCAACTCTATGGTCAGCAAATCTATGACAGAATAGCCCATGGAAACAGAACAGCATCTTCAATAAATCGTTCTGGGAAAACTGGACAGGCACATACAGAAGTATGATACCGGAACAATTTCTTATATCATGCCCAAAGATAAACTCCAATCTATAAACAACCTAAATGTGAGAGAGGAATCCAGCTAAATCCTAAAGGAGTATACTGGGAGGACCTCTTCAACATCAGCTGGAACAACTTCTTGCAGGATATATCTCTAAAAGCAAAGGGAAGAAAAGCTAAATTGAACTATTGGAACTTCATCAATATGAACAACTACTGCACAGCAAAGTAAACCGTCAACAGAACTAAAAGGTAACCTACAGGGACAGCTGGGTGGCTCAGTCAGTTAAGCAGCTGCCTTTGGCTTAGGTCATAATCCTGGGATTGAGTCTGACATTGGGCTCAGAGCTTAGTTGGGAGCCTGCTTCTCCCTCTGCCTCCTGCTCTCCCTCCTTGTGCTTACTCGCTCTTTCTCTCTCTCTGACAAATAAACAAAATCTTCTTAAAAAGAAAAGGTAACCAACAGAATGGGAGATGATATCTGCAAATGACTTATCAGATAAAGGACTTATATCTAAGATCTATAAAGAAGTTATCAAACTCAACACCCAACAAAGAAAAAAATCAGTCAAGACAAGGGCAGAAGACATGAACTAAGATTTCTTCAAAAAAGATATAAAAATAGCCATTAGACACATGAAAAAATGCTCCACCTCGCTCAGCATCAGAGTAATCAAAATCCAATCACAATGAGATACCACCTCACACCAGTTAGTATGGCTAAAATTAATAAGACTTGAAACAACAGGGCACCTGGCTGACTCAGTGAGTTAAAGCCTCTGCCTTCAGCTCAGGTCATGATCTCAGGGTCCTGAGATGAAGCCCCACATTGGGCTGTCTGTTCAGTGGGGAGCTTGCTTCCCCTTCTCTCTCTGCCTGCCTCTGCCTACTTGTGATCTCTCTCTATATATGAAAGAAGAAAGAAAGAAAGAAAGAAAGAAAGAAAGAAAGAAAGAAAGAAAGAAAGAAAGAAAGAAAGAAAGAAAGAAAGAAAGAATAAAATCTTTTTTAAAAAGACTTGAAACAACAAATATTGGCATGTATGTGGAGAAAAGTTTACCTTCTTATACTGTTGGTTGGGATGCAAGCTGGTATAGCCACTCTGGAAAGAAGTATGGAGGTTCCTCAAGAAGTTAAAAATAGAGCTATCCTATGACCCAGCAATTTCCCTGTTGGGTATTTACTCCACGTATGCAGATTTAGTAAAGCAAAGGGGCACTTGCACTCTAATGTTAATAGCAGCAATGTTGGGGAACCTGGGTGCCTCAGTCATTAAGTGTCTGCCTTTGACTCACTTCATGAGCCAAGGGTCCTGGGATCCAGCCCCGCATTAGGCTCCCTGCTCAACAGGAATCCTGGTTCTCCCTCTCCCACTTCCCTTACCTGTGTTCTCTTTCTTTCTGTGTTTCTCTCAGCCAAATAAATAAGTATAAACTTTTTTTCTCCCCAAATTTGTTTATTTTAATTTTTCAGTGTTACAAGATTGATTGTTCATGCACCACACACAGTGCTCCATGCAGTACGTGCCCCTCTCGATACCCACCACCAGGCTCACCCACCTCTCACCCCCTCCCCTCCAAAACCCTCAGTTTGTTGCTCAGAGTCCACAGTCTCTCCTGGTTCAACATCCCCTCCGAATTCCCCCCATTCATCCTTCCCTTCCTTCTCACGATGCCCTCCATGATTTTCTTTACACTCCACACGTAAGTGAGACCATAAGATAATTGCCTTTCTCTGGTTGACCCATTTCACTCCGCATAATCTCTTCTAGTCCTGTCCATGTTGATACAAAAGTTGGATATTCATCCTTTCTGATGGAGGCATAATATTCCATTGTATAGATATAACACATCTTCCTTATCCATTCATCTGTTGAAGGGCATTTTGGTTCTTTCCACAGTTTGGCTATTGTGGCCATTGCAGCTATGAACATTGGGGTACATGTGGCACTTCTTTGTACTGCATCTGCTTCTTTGGGGTAAACACTGAGTAGTGCAATTGCAGGGTCATAGGGTAGCTGTATATTTAATTTCCTGAGGAATCTCCATACTGTTTTCCAAAGTGGCTGCGCCAACTTGCATCCCCACCAACAGTGGAGGAGGGTTCCCCTTTCTGCACATCCTCTCCAGCATTTATTGTTTACTGTCTTGTTGATTTTGGCCATTCTAACTGGCGTAAGGTGGTATCTCAGTGTGGAAACAGTTAACAAAACATACAGGCAACCCACAGAATGGGAGAAGATATTCGCAAATGACACTACAGGCAAAGGCCTGATATCTAAGATCTATAAAGAACTCCTCAAACTCAACACTCACAAAACAGATAATCACATCAAAAAATGGGCAGAAGACATGAACAGAAATTTCTCCAAAGAAGACATACAAATGGCTAACAGACACATGAAAAAATGTTCATCATCTTTAGCCATCAGAGAGATTCAAATAAGTATAATCTTAAAAAAAAAAAAAAGCAGCAATGCCCACAATAGCAAAACGTGAAAGATGCTGAGATGTCCTTCAGTAGATGAATGGATAAAGAATATTTGGTGATATGTATACACAGTGAAATATTACCCCGTCATCAGAAAGGACAAATGCTTATCATTTACATAAATGAGAATCGAACTTTTGGGTATTATGCTAAGTGAAATAAGTCAATTGGAAAGAGAATTATTATATGGTTTCACTCATATGTGAAAAATAAGAAACAGTGAGGGCATCATAAGGGAAGGGAGGGCAAATTGTTTGTGAAGGAATTAGAAAGGGAGACAGATCATGCAAGACTTTTAACTATAGGAAACAGACTGAAGGCTGCTGAAAGGGAGATGGGTCACAGGATTTGGTAACCAGGTAATGTGCATTGAGGACAGCACGTGGTATGATGAGTATTGGTGTCATAAGCAACTGATTAGTTATTGAACACTATATCTGAAACTAATGATATACTATGTTTTGGCTAAATTAATTTAAATGAAAATAAAAATAAATAAATAAAATAAAACTGGACCATTGTTACTTTTTCCAAAGTAAAACGTCTAGTTAATTCAGTTACTGGAAGCCAGGAAAAAGATAAGAATATTTAAGTTATTTTCTGAAATGAAATTGCATTGTTAAGCATCTTCTTTAAAATTTAATTTTTCAATGTTCCAATATTCTTTGATTATGCACATCATCCAGTGTTCTGTGCCTTCCTTAATACCCACCATCAGGCTCACCAAACCCCAATCCCACTCTCCCCCAAAACCCTCAGTTTTTTCTCAGAGTCCACAAACTCTCATGCTTCATCTCCTGCTATGATTTCCCCCAATTCACTTTTCCTTTAAGCATCTTTTTTAATATTATTGTTTCAAAAGGAGTAATAAATTCTTTTCATTATTTACTTTATTGAGTAAAAATTGTTTTATACTTTAATGTGCATATGTTGCAACAAAATGTAAAAACTTTAGAAGAGGTCATCCATAAAATAAAAGATAACTCTCAAATTTGTTATATATTAAGAATTTCTTATATGTTTTCAAAGAAAAACTTAAAGAATTCATAGACCAATGTTAATGAAGATACATCGATCCAAAACCTATGGGATACAGCAAAGGCAATCCTAAGGGGAAAATGCATAGCAATCCAAGCGTCATTCAAAAAAATTGAAAAATACCAAATACACCAGCTCTCTTTACACCTTAAAGAACTGAGAAATCAAAAATAAATTAAGCCAACCCCACGCATAAGAAAGGAAATAATCAATTTAGAGCAGAGATCGAAGAGTTAGAAACTAAAGAAACAGTAGAGTGCATCAATGAATCCAGAGGCTGGTTATTTGAAAGATTCAATAAGATCGATAAGCCACTGGCCAAATTAATCCAGAAGAAAAGAGAGAGGACCTAAATTAACAAAATTATGAATGAAAGGGGAGAGATCACAACTAACCCCAGGGAAATAGAAACAGTCATCAAAAATTATTATCAACAGCTATATGCCAATAAGCTAAAGAACCTAGAGGAAATGGATGCCTTCCTGGAAAACAATAAGACTTCCAAGACTGAAAAAGGAAGAAATGGACAACCTGAATAGACCAATGTCTAGTAATGAGATTGAAGCAGTGATCAAAAACCTCCCCCAAAAAAAGAGTCCAGGGCCTGACGGATTCCCTGGGGAATTCTACCAAACATTCAAGGAAGAAAAAATACCTATTCTCCTGAAATTGTTTCAAAAAATAGAAACAGAAGGAAAACTTGCAGACTCTTTCTATGAAGCCAGCATTACCGTGATCCCCAAACCAGGCAAGACCCCATCCAAAAGAATTTCAGATCAATATCCCTGATGAATAAGGATGCCAAGATTCTCAACAAGATCCTAGTTAATAGGATCCAACAGCATATTAAAAAGATTATTCATTATGACCATGAGGAATTTATCCCTCGGATGCAAGGGTGGTTCAACATTCACAAATCAATCCATGTGATACAACAAATCATTAAGAGAAGAAAGAAGAACCACATATTCCTCTCAATGGATGCAGAAAAAGCATTTGACAAAATTCAGCATCTGTTTCTGACTAAAACTCTTCAAAGTATAGGGAAAGAAGGAACATTCCTAAACATCATCAACTCTATCTATGAAAAGCCCACAGCAAATATCATTCTCAATGGGGAAAAGCTGACAGCCATTACTTTGAGATCAGGAATATGACAAGGATGCCACTCTCGCCACTCTTGTTCAACATAGTACTAGAAGTCCTAGCGACAGGAGTCAGAAAACAAAAAGAAATAAAAGTATTCAAACAGGCAATGAAGAACGCCCTGTCTTCGCAGATGACATACTTTAGATGGAAAACCAAAAAGACGCTAACCACACAGTAGGAATATCCACACCCCAAACGAGTAGAACTCATGTAGCAATTCAGTAATATAGCAGGATACAAAATCAATGCACAGAAATCAGTTGCTTTCTTATACACTAACAATGAAAATATGGGAAGAGAAATTAGAGAATTGATTCCACTTACTCTAGCACCAAGAATCATAAGATACCTGGGAATAAACCTAACCAAAGAGTAAAGGATCCATACTTGAGGAACTACAAAACTCATGAAAGAAATTGAAGATACAAAAAGGTGGAAAAGCATTCCATGCTGATGGATTGGAAGAATAAATATTGTTAAATTATATATACTGTCCAGAGCAATCTATACTTTCAATGTCATCCTGAATAAATTCCACCAGTTTTTTTTTTTTTCAAAGAGCTGGAACAAAGAATCCTAAAATTTGTATGGAACCAGAAAAGACCCCGAATTGCTAAGGAAATGTTGAAAATGAAAAACAAAGCTGGGGGCATCATATTGCCTGATTTCAAACCTTACTACAAAGCTGTGATCACGAAGACAGCATGGTACTGGTACAAAAACAGACACATAGACCAGTGGAACAGAATAGAGAGCCCAGAAATGGACCTGCAACTCTATGGTCAAATAATCTTTGAAAAAACAGGCAAAGATATCCAGTGGAAAAAAGACAATCTCTTCAATAAATGTTGCTGGGAAAACTCAACAGGTACATGTAGAAGAATGAAACTTGAACATTCTTCTACACCATACACAAAGATAAACTCGAAATGAATAAAAGACCTCAACATGAGGCAGGACTCTATCAAAACCCTAGAGAAGATCATAGGCAGTAACCTCTATGACATTAGCCACAGCAATTTCTTTCAGGGCATGTCTCCAAAGGCAAAGGAAACAAAAGCAAAAATGTACTTTTAGGACTTCATCAAGATAAAAAGCTTCTGCACAGTGAAACAGTCAACAGAACAAATAGGCAAACCACAGAATGGGAGAAGATATTTGCAAATGACACTATAGACAAAGGTCTGATATCTAAGATCTATAAACAACTCCTCAAACTCAACACTCACAAAACAGATAATCACATCAAAAAATGGGCAGAAGACATGAACAGAAATTTCTCCAAAGAAGGCAAACAAATGACTAACAGACACATGAAAAAATGCTCATCATCTTTAGCCATCAGGGAGCTTCAAATCAAACCCACACTGAGATACCACCTTACACCAGTTAGAATGGCCAAAATCAACAAGACAGTAAACAACAAATGCTGGAGAGGATGTGGAGAAAGGCGAACTCTCCTCCACTGTTGGTGGGGATGTATTTTGTTGCAGCCACTTTGGAAAACAGTGTGGAGATTCCTCAAGAAATTACAAATAGAACTACCCTATGACCCTGCAATTGCACTATTCGGTTTTTACCCCAAAGAAGCAGATGCAGTACAAACAAGGGCCACATGTATCCCAATGTTCATAGCCGCAATGGCCACAATAGCCAAACTGTGGAAAGAACCAAAATGTCCTTCAACAGATGAATGGATAAGGAAGATGTCGTACATCTATACAACGTAATATTATGTTTCCATCAGAAAGGATGAATATCCAAGTTTTGTATTAACATGGATGGGACTAGAAGTGATTATGCAGTGTGAAATAAGTCAAGCGGAGAGAGTCAATTATCTTATGGTTTCATTTATGTGTGGAGTATAGAGAATACCATGGAGGGTATTATGAGAAGGAAGGGAAGGGTGAATGGGATTAAATCGGAATGGGCAATGAATCAGGAGAGACTGTGGATTCTGAGCAACAAACTGAGGGTTTTGGAGGGAAGGGGATGGGGGTGGGCAAGCCTGGTGGTGGGAACTGAAAAGGGCACGTATTGCATGGAGCATTGGGTGTGGTGCATGAACAATCATTCTTGTAACACTGAACAATAAAATAAACATATTTGGGAAGAAAAAAAGAACTTTATTTATAATTCAATACTTTGTGTATGATAAGCAATAGGTACATCTCATTAACCAGAGAACTCTATTTGAGTGAAGTAGAGTTAAACAATGTAAATTACTTATAGTATATTCTCTTAACAATTAAAGAAATTGGCTGCTTGAACGCTTGTTCATTTTTTAAGGTACTAATTTTCATTCTCCCCAAATATGTTTATGTTAAATTTTCATTGTTACAAGATTGATTGTTCATGCAACACACCCAGTGCTCCATGCAATATGTGCCCTTCTCAATACCCACCACCAGACTTTCCCACCCTCACCCACTCCCCTCCAAAACCCTAAGTTTGTAGCTCAGAGTCCACAGTCTCTGATGGCTCATCAACTCTATGGTCAAATCATCTTTGAGAAAACAGGCAAAAATATCCAGTGGTAAAAAGACAGTCTCTTCAATAAATGGTACTGGAATAATTAGACACCTATATGTAGAAGAATGAAAGTTGAACATTCTCTTACACCATACAGAAAGATAAACTTGAAATGGATAAAAGACCTCAATGTGAGGCAGGACTCTCTCAAAACCCTAAAGAAGATCATAGGCAGTAACCTCTATGACATTAGCCACAGCAATATCTTACAGGACATGTCTCCAAAGGCAAAGGAAACAAAAGCAAAAATAAACTTTTGGGAATTCATCAAGATAAAAAGCTTCTGCTCAGCGAAAGAAACAGTCAGCAAAACAGAGAACCCACAAAATGGGAGAAGATATTCGCAAATGACACTACAGACAAAGGCCTGATAACTAAGATCCATAAAGAACTCCTCAAACTCAGCACTCACAGAACAAATAATCACATCAAAAATGGGCAGAAGACATGAACAGACACTTCTCCAAAGATGACATACAAATGACTAACACACATGAAAAAATGTTCATCATCTTTAGCCATCAGAGGGATTCAAATAAAAGATACTAAGTATTTTTGACTTAAAATGTGTTATACGATTCTGAGAATTAATCTGATTGTGAATGTGTATGAAATGATTTTGAAACACAGTAAAATTGATAATAAAATCTACTGCTGATAATATCTATGAACTAATGTTCTGGGTTTATTATGAATGCTACATGAGTCTAATCCTGATGAAACCCTATTCTGGAATATAATTGATATGATTATGATAATCAATGATAAAACATATCATAAACATTATATAAGTTAAAATGGTACACCAAAAATAAGAATAATTTTTTGTGATATTGGACCAAGAATTTACAGAAAAAATGTTGGACAAAAAATATTCATTAAAGAATGGAGGGTTCATTTTATGCATGGCTAATGATGCGTCTTCTGAAATGGGGAAGCAGCCTAAAGAATGATAGTTAATTGAGATTAGAGAGTGCACTTGTCGTGATGAGCACTGGGTGATGTATGGAAGTGTTGAGTCACTATACTGTACACATGAGACTAATATAACACTATATGCAAGCTATACTGGAATTTTAATATTATGATACTAAAAAAAAAAAAAACACTTTGGTAACATGAATTCCCTTCTTCAGAAGTGAAGATGTTTTCATGCAAGTGAATGATGTGGTCACATAGGTGTTGATCCCATTGCATTACCTCCATTGGTAGTGTTTGTTGCAGGAAGATTGCAAGTATTCTAGACTTTAAAGTCATCAGTTTAGGAAATAAGTGATAAAATCTATGTAATATAAATAATTTGAAATGGAGTTTGAGGTCGTTTTCCAAAGGGGCTTCACTAACTTGCATTCCCACCAACAGTAGAGGAGCGTTCCCTTTTCTCCACATCCTCTCCAGAATTTTTTGTTAACTGTCTTTTATTTTGGCCATTCTAACCAGTGTAAGGTGGTATCTCAGTGTGGTTTTGATTGTATCTCTCTGATTGCTAAAGATGATGAACATTTTTTCATGTGTCTGTCAGCCATTTGTATGTCTTCTTTGGAGAAGTGTCTGTTCATGTCTTCTGCCCATTTTTTGATGTAATGATCTGTTTTGTGAATGTTGAGTTTGAGGAGTTCTTTATGGATCTTAGATATCAGGCCTTTGTCTGTAGTTTCATTTGCGAATATCTTCTCCCATTCTTGGGTTGCTTGTTTGTTTTGTGGACTGTTTCCTTTGCTGTGCAGAAGCTTTTTATCTTGATGAAGTCCCAAAAGTTCATTTTCGCTTGTGTTTCCTTTACTATTGTGGCTATGAACATTGGGGTACATGTGGCCCTTCTTTGCACTGCATCTCCTTCTTTGGGGTAAACACCGAGTAGTGCAATTGCAGGGTCATAGGGTAGCTGTATATTTAATTTCCTGAGGAATCTCCAAACTGTTTTCCAAAGTGGCTGCACCAACTTGCATCCCCACCAACAGTGGAGGAGTGTTCCCCTTTCTCCACATCCTCTCCAGCATTTGTTGTTTACTGTCTTGTTGATTTTGGCCATTCAAACTGCTGTAAGGTCGTATCTCAGTGTGGTTTTGATCTGAATCTCTCTGATGGCTAAAGACGATGAACATTTTTTCATGTGTCTGTTAGCCATCTGTATGTCTTCTTTGGAGAAGTGTCTGTTCATGTCTTCTGCCCATTTTTTGATGTGATGATCTGTTTTGTGAGTGTTGAGTTTGAGGAGTTCTTTATAGATCTTCGATATCAGACCTTTGTCTGTAGTGTCATTTGCGAATATCTTCTCCCATTCTGTGGGTTGCCTGTTTGTTCTGTTGACTGTTTCCTTTGCTGTGCAGAAGCTTTTTATCTTGATGAAGTCCGAAAAGTTCATTTTCACTTCTGTTTCCTTTGCCTTTAGAGACATGTCCTGCAAAAGTTGCTGTGGCTAATGTCATAGAGGTTACTGCCTATGTTGTCCTCTAGGGTTTTGATAGATCCCTGCCTCATGTTGAGGTCTTTTATCCATTTCGAGTTTATCTTCGTGTATGGTGTAAGAGAATCGTCAAGTTTCATTCTTCTACATTTAGCTGTCTAATTTTTCCAGCACCATTTATTGAAGAGACCGTCTTTTTTCCACTGGATACTTTTGCCTATTTTGTCAAAGATGATTTGACCATAGAGTTGTGGGTCCATCTCTGGGTTCTCTATTCTGTTCCACTGGTCTATGTGTCTGTTTTTGTGCCAGTACTATGCTGTCTTGGTGATCTCAGCTTTGTAGTAAAGCTTGAAATCCAGAAAATTGGTGGTCCCGGTTTGTTTTTGTTTTTTAGCATTATTTAGCAATTCAGGGTCTTTTCTCGTTCCATACAAATTTTAGGATTTTTTGTTCCAGCTCTTTGAAATAAAACTGGTGGAATTTTGATCGGTATGGCATTGAAAGTATAGATTTTCTGGAAGTATAGACATTTTAACAATGTTTATGCTTCCAATCCATGAGCAGGGAATGCTTTTCCACCTTTTTGTGTCTTCTATAATTTTTTATGAGTGTTCTGTAGTTCCTTGAGTACAGATCCTTTACCTCTTTGGTTAGGTTTATTCCGATTTCTCATGGTTATTGGTGCTACAGTAAATGGAATTGATACTCTAATTTCCCTTTCCATATTTTGGTTGTCATTTTGTAGTAATGCAACTGATTTCTGCATTGAATTTGTATCCGGACACATTACTGAATTGCTGTACGATTTCTAGTAGTATGTGGGTGGAGTCTTCTGGGTTTTCCATATGAACTATCATGTCATCTGCATAGAGAGAGCGAGCTTGACTTCTTCATTGCCAATTTAAATAAGTTTTACTACCTTTCTATTGTCTGATCGCTGTTGCTAGGACTTCTAGTACAATGTTGAACAAGAGTGGTGAGATTGGGCACCCTTGTCGTTTTCCTGATCACAATGGGAAGGCTGTTAGCTTTTCCCAACTGAAAATGATATTCACTCTGGACTTTTCATAGATAGACTTATGATATTGTGGAATGTTCCTTCTATCCCTATAATTTGAAACGTTGTAATCAGTACCAATGTTGATTTTTGTCAAATGTTATTTCTGCATCCATTGAGAGGACCATGTGGTTCTTCTCAATTTTCTTATTGATTTGTTCTATGACGTTGATTGATTTTTAAATGTTGAACCATCCTTGCATCCCAGGAATAAATCCCACCGACTCATGATGAATAATCTTTATTCATTAAAAATGGAACTAATAATATTTATTAATCTTTGGATCCTATTAGCTAAGATATTATTGAGATTCTTTGCATCCATATTCATCAGGGTTATTGGTCTGAAATTCTCCTTTTGAATGAGGTCATTGCCTGATTTGGGGATCAGGGTAATGTGGCTTCATAGAATGTGTCAGGAAGTTTTCCTTCTGTTTCTATTTTTTGAAACACTTTCAGGAGAATAGGTATTATTTCTTCCTTGAATGTTTGGTAGAATTCCCCAGGGAATCCATCATGTCCTAGACTCTTGTTTTTTGAGAGGTTTTTGATCACCGCTTCAATCTCATTACTGGATATTTTCTTTTCAGGTTGTCAACTTTTACCTGTTCCAGTCTTAGATGCTCATGGATTTCCAGGAATGCATGCATTTCTTCTAGTTTGTTTAACTTATTGGCATATAGTTGTTGACAATAATTTCGGATGATTGTTTCTATTTCCTTTGGATTAGTCGTGATCTCTCCCTTTTCATTCATAACTTTGTCAATTAGCATCCTCTCTCTTTTATTTTGTATTATTTTGGCCAATGGATTATTAATCTTATTGATTCTGTCAAAAAAACAACGTCTGGATTCATTGATGCATTCTACTGTTTCTCTAGTTTCTAACTCATTGATATCTGCTTTAACCTTGTTTATTTCCCTTCTTGTGCGGGGGTTGGCTTAATTTGTTGTTGGTTTTCCAGTTCTTTAAGGTGTAAAGAGAGCTGTTGTATACACGATTTTGCAATTTTTTTGAGTGAGGTTTGGATGGCTATGTATTTCCCCCTTTGGACCGCCCTTGCCATACCCCATATATTTTACATCGATATGTCTTCATTCTCATTGGTCTCCATGAATTGTTTTAGTTCATCATTAATTTACTCATTGATCCCAGCATTCTTGAACAGGTTGGTCTTTAGTTTCCATGTGTTTGAATTCCTTCCAAACTTTTTTTGCATTTGGGTTCCAGTTTCAATGCTTTTTGGTCTGAGAAAATGCAGAGAATCATCTCAATCTTTTGGTACTGTTTTAGTCCTGATTTGTGGCCCAGTATGTGATCTATTTAGGAGAAAGTTCCATGTGTGCTTGAGAAGAATTTGTACGCTGTTGTTTTAGGGGGAAATGTTCTGTATATATCTATGAGGTCTATGTGATCCAATGTTTCATTCAAAGCTTTGTTTCTCTATTGATTTTCTGTTTAGATGATCTGTCTGTTACTGTGAGTGGTGTGTTAAGGTCTCCTACTATTAATGTATTCATATCAGTATGAGTATTTTGATTAACAGTTAGCTTATGTAGTTGGCTGCTCTTATATTGGGGGCATAAATGTTTACCATTGTTGGATGTTCTTGGAGGATAGACCTTTAAGAATGATGTAGTGTCCTTCTGTATCTGTGACTACAGTCTTTACCTTAAAATCTAATTTTTCTGATATGAGATTTGCTACTCCAGCTTTATTTTGAGGACCATTGGCATGAAAGATGGTCCTTCATTCCTTCACTTTCAGTCTGGGCGTATCTTTTGGTTCCAAATGTGTCTCTTGTATATGGACGGCATATGGATGGGTACTGTTTTTTTTTTTTTTTTTTATCCATTCTGCAACCCTGTGCCATTTTATGGGAGCCTATATGCCATTCACATTTGAGTGATTATTGAAAGATAAGTGTTTATCGACATTATGTTGCCTGTGAAGTCCTTGTTTCTATAGATGGTAAATTTCTTTTCTAAGTCACTCATGTGTTCCTTCTACTTTTATAGAATCCTCTTTAATATTTCCTGAAGTGCTGGCTTGGTGGTCATAAACTCTTTTACTCCTTGCCGGTCTTGGAATATCTTTACAATTCCATCCATTTTGAATGTGTGCCTTGCTGGATAGAGTATTCTTGGCTGCATGTCTTCTCATTTTATGCTCTGAATATATCATGCTTGCCCTTTCTGTCTTGCCAGATTTCTGTGGACAGGTCTGACATTATTCTGATGGTTCTTGCTCCATATGTAAGGGATCTCTTTCCCATAGCTGCCCTCAGGACCTCTTGTCTAAAATTATAACTTGCAAATTTTACAATGATGTGTCTCCCTGATTTTCTGACCCATTTATCATGGCTGGGGTCCTTTCCACCTCCAGGAAATGAACACTTCTTACATTCCCCAGATTGTGGAAATTTTCATTCAGAATTTGGTTAGCTATATCTTCTAGTCTTCTGTCTTTCTCTACCCCTCCTGGGATTCCAACAATTCTGATGTTGCAATGTTTCATGGCGTCATTTATTTCCCTAAGTCTGTTCTCATGATTCCTGAGCAGTTTGCTCCAGCTTTCCTCCTGACCTCTCTTCTCAACCATTTTATCCTCTAGATCACTGATTCTATCTTCTGTCTCCATAACTCTAGCTGTTAGACTGTTTAGGTTGGATTGGATCTAATGACAGCATTTTTTACATCATCTATACTGGCTTTCATTTCTTCACTTAGAGATTCTATGTTGTCATTAATATTTTTCTCCTTCCTAGACATTGCCTGGATAATTGTCACCCTGAATTGCCCTTCTGATATACTGTTTACATCCATATCCAATAGTTCTGAGGGAGAGGGTGCAGTCTCTGGGTTTTTCCTCTGTTGGGTGATCCTTCTCCTAGTCATTTTGATGAGAAGTGGATGAGAGGATGTATAGCTGGATATATTGCCCATGATCCAGGCAGGGCGCACTCTGGAAGGTTTTGAAGCAATTGGGATTCACCACCAGTAAGATGGAATAAGGATGAAAACATAGAGAGAAAGAGAAAAAGAAGAAATCCCAGCCAGAATGGGTCCCCAAAATAAGATTTAGAAGGTATGTAATCAAACACGAACGAACATATAGACCAACAAAAATATATTACAAGATATAAAAGAATCTAGTCAGAATGAACCCCAAGAATAAGATTTATATAATACCAGAACAAAAGCAAATATGTAGAAACACCAACAGAAGGATAAGATAGGAGGGTGGCTATAACTCTTCACAAGTGAGGAAGGTTATATCAGGTCTTCCTGGGTTTATGGTTGTATTAAGACTCTAGTTGTAATGTTAAGTATTAAAAAAATTAAAAGAAACCAAAGAGATGTGAAAACAAGTGAATAAAAAAAATGAACGAGAATAAGAAAAAAAAACTTGTATCTATGAAATATACTTGTTTGATGCTATTATCAGGACCTTAATATATTGATTTCCCCTGATGTTGGGAGTTTAAAATTTTAAGGGGATGCTTTGTTTATTGTCCTTTTGTTTTTTGACTTTTCTTCTGTGGGAGGGGCAAGCTGCATTGTTTTCCAGTCAATCTTGCTTGGGTTGAGTACCCTCAACCCCCAGTCAAGGGACTGAGCTCTGTGGAACCTGGTTTCTCCGTCTTTTGCTCTCTGAAAGTTTTTGGCCTTTTGTAGCTTTTTCACCTTTCCAGAGAGTCCAAGCAAGGAATCTGCCTGGAATTACCCAGACCTCAAGGTCACAGAGAAGCCTTAGTCTCTCCCTTCTGGGTGGTCCAGAACACACACTCCTCTCTGCAAAATACTGCTGACAGTGTAGCCTGTCAGGGGTGGCGAGTGACCCCATGGCCTTTCTATGGCTCCACGGGTACTCGCTGGGGAGATAAGCCTGCCTGTCTGTGTTCTCTAGGGCAAGGCTGGGATCGTCAGGACCCTGCAGTGGTCATGGACGCTCTCAGTCCAAATAGCAGGGAGTATAGAGCAAAGCTGTAGACTCATGGACCACAGCAGACTCTCTAAAGGCACTTGCAGGTGGGGGCCCAGCCCACATATTGTTGCAGAGAGTGGAAAGCTACAGGTTCATGAACCACAGACTGGATTCCCCCACCAGTCTCACTTTGGGGTGCTCCATCCTGGGAACATGGGCCCAGGCCAGTGCCTGTGACCACCCTCTTCCACTAGTTGCTCCTCAGAACCTTTTGCTCTTTTTAAGTGTTTTTAACTGGACTCTATGTTAATGCTGGTCCTCAATCACTGTGCACTTTCCTTTGGGGTATTACTGTCCTTAGATCACTTCCGGTGGCTCTCTCCCCCTTTTGTTTATCCTCCAATATCGGTTCGAGTGTTCCCACTTTGCTTTAATTCTCCATTGCTGTCTTCTGCTCTATTAGAGATCCAGACGTGAGAGATCTTGCTCCTCAGGGTGATTTCATGGGTGTTCAGTGTGTTCTGGTAGATATCCATCTCACTATTGGGGACAGCTTGCAACAGGATCTCTTACTTCTCCACCGTCTTGCGCCCCTCCTATGAAATTGTCTCACACAGCTTTTAATCACTGATCACATTTACTTATTTTTGTTATGTATTTAATATTTATTTATTATTTTAAATTTTAATTCAACTATAGTTAACCCCCAGTGTTATGCTAATTTAAGTTGTAGAATATAGTGATTCAAAATTCTCTACATTACTCAGTTGCCATCAAGATTAATTTACTCTTGGGGCACCTGGGTTGCTCAGTGTGTTAAAGCCTCTGCCTTAGGCTTAGGTCATGATCTCAGGGTCCTGATATGACGACCTGCATCAGGCTCTATACTCAGCAGGGAATCTGCTTCTCCCTCTCTCTCTGCCTGCCTCTCAGCGTACCCGTTATCTCTCTTTCTGTCAAATAAATTAATAAAGTCTTTAAAAAAAAAAGGTAAGTATACTCCTAATCTCTTACACCTGTGTGACCCATCCTTCCACCCACCTCCCCTCTAAACCATCTTTTTTTCCCGAGACTTGTTTTCTTTGTTTGTTTCATTTTTTCTTTTTTACTTTATTAATTTTGTTTCTTAATTTTCATGTATGACTAAAAATCATATGGTATTTTTCTTTCTCTTACTGGATTATAATTCTTTGACTCTCTCCCATTTACTAAATTGAATTATTCATTTCTTTGGTATTGAGTCATGTAAAATCTTTATATATTACAGACAACAATCATTTACCAGGTATCTTATTTGCAAATACATTCTCTTTTTTTCTTGATGGATTCCTTCATGTGCAGCTTTTTATTTTGATATAATCCCAGTGTTTCATTTTTGCATTTGTTTCCTTTTCCTCAAAGGAATAATGTTAAATATAGAAAAACGTTACTGTGGCCAATATCCAAGAAGTTCCTGCTGATGCTCTCACCTAGAATTAATGTTTTCAGATCCTAAATATAGGTCCATATCCCATTTTGAGGTTTTTGTTTTTGTTTTTTTTTCTGTATGGTCTACGAAATTGTTCCAATTTTTTATTTTTGCATGCAGCTGTCCAGTTTTCCTAACACTATTTGTTGAAGACACTATCTTTTCCCAGTAGATATCCTTTCCTTTTTTGTCAAATATTAATTGGCAATATTATTGTGGGCTTACTTGTGGGTTTAATATTCTGTTCCACTGATATGTGTCTATTTTTGTGCAAGTACTGTACTGTTTTAACTACTGCAGCTTTATAATAGCACTTGAAATCTGAAATTGTTACACCTCCAGCTTTGTTTTTCTTTTTCAAGATTGCTTTGGCTATCCAGGGTCATTTGTGGTTCCATATAAATTTTAGGATTATTTGTTTTAATTCTGTGAAAAATGATTTTATTTAATGCGTAGATTGCTTTGGTAGTTACAGACATGTTAACAACTATATGCTTTTCCAAATAATGTACATGGGATGTCTCTCCATGTGTTTGTGTCACCTTCAATCACTTTCATCAATATTTTAAAATTTTTAGAGAATGGCTGTTTCACCTCTTTGGCTAAGTTTATTCCTACTTATTTTATGAATTTAGTGCAATTTTAAATGGGGTTATTTTCTTAATTTCTCTTTCTGGCGCCTTATTTTTGGTGTATAGAAATGCAATGGATTTCTGGGCAGTTATTTTGTTTCCTGCCAACTATTCAAATTCTTTTAAAAGTTCTTTTAAAAATGGCTTTTTGATAAATTCCTTATGATTTTCAATATGTAGAATCATTTTCTTTGCAAAAGTATATTTTCACTTCTTCCACACTAGTTTGGATGTATTTTATTCCTTTCTCTTGTGTTGCTGTGACTAGGACATCAAGTCGTATGTTGACTAAAAGCACTGAGAGTGGACATCTTTGTCTTCTTCCTGACCCTAAGTGAAAAGCATTCTCCTCCCCGCCCCCACTGGAGTATGATTTAGCTGTGTTTCTTTTCATATATGGCCTTTATTAGAAAGCATTGTTTCCCTGAGACTACTTTGTTGAGGATTTTAATCATGAATGGATGTTGACTGCTGCCAAATGCTTTTGTGCATCTATTGAAATGATCATTTGTTTTTTATCCTTTCTTTTATTAAAGTAATTCACATATTCATTGATTTGAAATAAATTTCTGCCTTTGCACCCCCAGAATTAATTCATTGATCGTGGTGAATAATATTATTAGTTTTCTGGATGTTGAGCTTTACAGTTTATTATGTTATTTGGATACTAAGCTTTTATTAGATATATAACTTGCATATATCTTCCCATTCTATATGTTGCCTTTTGCTTTTATTTCTTTTCTTCCCCAGATACTTTTTTTATTTTTTTCAGTGTTACATGATTCACTGTTCATGTACCACATCCAGTGCTCCATGCAATCAAGAAAATGCATTGCTTTTTAGTTTTCTTGATTTTTTTTTCCTTTACTGTGCAGGAATTTTGTTTTGATAAAGTCCCAAATTTATTTTTACTTTTGTTTCCTTGCCTCAGGAGGCATATCTGATAAGAACTTACTATTGCAAATGTCAAGGAGGTTAATCCCTTTGTTCTCCTCTAGAATTTTAATGCTTTCCTGTCTCACATCTATATCTTTAATCCATTTTGAATTTATTTTTGTGTATATTGTACAAAAGTCACCTAGTTCCATTCTTTTGAGTTTTGCTTTCCAGTTTTCCCAATACCATTGAAAAGATTGTCTTCTTTTTCCCTTGGATATTCTTTACTGCTTTGTCAAAGTCTATTTGACCATATAGTTATGGATTCATTTCTGGGTTTGTTATTCTGTTCTATTGATCCATGTTTTGGTTTTTGTACCAGTATCATACTGTCTTCATCATTACTGCTTTTCATTATAACTTGAAGTCTGGAATTGTATTGCCTCCAGCTTTCATTTGACTTGATTTTATTGTTTTCAAGTTTACTGTAGCTATTCAGTTTCTTTTAATTCTTTGGGTAGAATAGACATTTTAAAATGTTTGTTTTTCCAGTCCATGATCGTGTGTTGTCTTTCCATTTCTTTGCATCATCAATTTCTTTCATCAGTATTTTATGGCTTTCAGAGTACAAAACTTTAACCTCTTTGGTTAAATGTATTCTGGTGTTTTATTTTGGCTGACCCATCCTTCACGCCAGGTGTCTGCAGAGTCTCTCCTTGCTTGATGTGGGCAGTATTTGGTCCCAGGCCTGAATACTGAGAGTTTTAACTAGGTGTGCTCTTGTCTGCTTATAAAATGAGAGCTGACATTACTTCACCAGCTCCAGGGTCCTGTCGAACTCTGTGGTGAAGAAACATGATGTGTGCAGGGATTTTGATTAGTTTTCTGGGGGAGGGGGCCGCCGTGATAGGACTGAGACAAGCATGAATGATGGACAGCCCCCCAGAGCACCGGAGTGTGGAGCTTGGGTAAGCAATAGACGTAGCAAGAGTTGGAGTTGTGCAGCAGTAGAGGAAATGGTACCAGCTAGTTCCATTGCCCCAGAGAAGTGTCTCCATGAGTGCGTCTTCTCAGATATGCATTCTAAGAAAAGTGAATAATCGTCCCTCTGTGTGCCCCCAGGATTCTTCAGATCATTGTTTCCATGTTGTCTGCCCATGGGATGTTTGCATGCCTTCTTTTCAGAAGCACTCCAATCTCTATCCCAGCCTAGACCACTGGCCTTTAGAACTCCAGGCTATAAGACCCACTGTTGACAAGAGCTCATGATACTCAGGCTTTCTTATGTTCTAAGCCAAAATCTCTGGGAAACTTTTCTCCTTGTGAGTTACACTGTGTATGCGTCTCTCACCTTTCTCCACGATCACAGCTTCCTCTCATCTTCAGCGCCCACCATCCATTTCTCCACTAAACCATGTCTCTTCACTTCCATCCTTTTTCAGTGAGGTCTTTCCCCTCCTTTTCATTGTGGAGTTTGCTCTCAGTTTTCAGGACTATTTCTTGGGCATTTATGATGATTTCACACTTATCTTGTATTCATGGGGCAAAACAAAGGTAGGATCCTCCTACTCCACTGCCATCTTCCTCTTTTGCTGTACTTTTCTGATCTTTTCACTATTTTCTGACTTTCTTTAGTGATATACCTAAATTTCTTTTCGCTTTATTTTGGTATATCTATTTTGTTTTTTGATACACCGTTACTGTTTGGTTTGTATATAACTTTTTCTTTGTATAGCAGTCTATATGAGGTTAAGATTGCTTAAGTGAATCCATTCTTTACTCTTCTTCCATCCACGTTTTAGGTGTACGGTGTTATAATGTACATACTTCTAGTTTGTGAGTCCTTTGACTGATTTTCTTAAATCTACTTATTAGTAGTTATTTGTGCTTCCTACTTATCTTACTCTTAATTTTGGTCTCCCCATACCATTTAGAGAGTCCTTTTGCATTTGCAGGGTTGGTTTAGTGGTCATGCATTCCTTTAATTTTTTTTTTATGTCTTGAAATTATTTATTTCTCCATGTATTCTGAATGATATATTTGGTGGGTGAAGATAGTATTCTTGGCCACATTTTTTTCCTTTCAGCACTTTGAATATATCCTGCCATTCCCTTCTAGCCAGCATTCTTTTTTCTGTTGAAAAACCAGCTGATAGCCTGATAAGATATCCCTAGTATGTAACTGCTTTCTTTTTTCAGACTGCTTTTAAAATTCTCTATTTATCACTATTTTGTGCCTTTTTGATAATATGTGTCTTGGTATGGACTTTATTGAGTTAATGTTCGTGGAATTTCTCTGTGTCTCCTGGATCTGGAATTCTTTTTCCTTCCCCTTATTTGGGAAGTTGTCAGTTATATTTCTTCAAACACATTTTCTGTCTCCTTTTCTCTATCTTCTCCTTCTGAGATCCCTGTACATAGGTATTTTTATACTTGAAATCATTGCTGAGTTCGCTAAGTCAATTCTCATTTTGTATTTTTTTTCTCTCTGCTGTTCAGCTCAATTACTTTAGATTATTCTGTCCTCTAGTTTACTGATTCATTCTGCTTCCTCTTGCTTGTTCTTTATTCCACCTAGCATATTTTAAATTTCAGTTATTATGTTCTTTCTCTAACTATTTCTATATTTTTCTGCGTTTTTTTATCTCTTTGTTAAGGGTCTCTTGATGTCCTCCACTCTGTAGAGGACTGTCCAGTGTATGTGTCTTTCTCTCCCCTGTCAGTGTCCCTCATTCACACACACAGTTCTTTAGGACTGTTTAGCTCTTTGCCCCTCCCACTTTATGTGATGTGGTTTCTTCTCTACATTTAGTTGTGGCGTTTGTTTTGGCAATGTTTGGGTATTTTCTGGATTATTTACACTGATGCAAATGTTATCTTGTTGTATCCACGGGACAAGTGCGTTTAGGGTCCTCCTACTCCACCATTTTCCCTAAAATCCACAATTACTAATTTTGAAAAAAAAAATTATAAAAGCCTCAAGTTCTGTTCCAATAGGGAGATTCCAGAAGATTCTGAACTTACCCCCTCCTCTCTACATCCAATCTACACCTATATATAGAACAATTCTTACTGAAGAACTGAGGGCTGAGTGAAAAGAATCTACACTTCAAAAAACAGAGAGACCACATACAGAATGGAAAGAGATTTGATAAGCACCCACCACCACCACTAATGCTGTGAAATGCAGTCAGTCGGTAGGGATAGTGCTAAGGGACCTTGAACAGATTTGTCTGCCCTGGAGCACAGAAAAAACCCACAACTTAAATGTGCAAATAGAATGTAAAATGATGTGGGCCAATCAGGCAAATGGTTAAGGAAGAATTTTTGAGTCTTTTTCAGACCAAAAAGGTGCTTTTATTGAAGAATAGGTACAGGACCCACGGGGAGAAAGAGTTACACTTGTGATTGTGAGGAGTGACTGATTATATATTTGTTAGTTTGACTTAAAGATAAGTAAATCTCTAAGGAATTTGTGTATTGAAAATGAGATTTACAAGGCCCTTGGAGGCCTGGCTATTGTCAGGATCAGGTTACCCTTCACTATGTAGTAAAGTATTAGTAATGAGACCCTTTAGAAGTGCCCTTTTCTGCATGTCTTAGATGTATACTCGCCGCCCACATGTTGTAAGGTGATCCCATTGTGGTTACATTATTCCTGCCTTTGTTTTCCTCATCACAAAAGATTCAGGACTTAATTTTCCACAAATAGCAGGGGAGCTGCTGAAACTGTCCCTGGCATGGAGAGGATGGTTAACACCAAGCTTTACATCCCCTTCCAGCTTAATAGCACGGACAGTAGCAAGGTTCCCATGTCCTACCTTGCCTGTCAATTAAATGAGCAATGGGTATTATAAAGAAGACTAAAGATAATAAGTGTTGGTCAGGTTGTAGAGAAAAGAGGATACTTGTGCACCCTGGTCCAAATGGCAATTGGTAGAGACACTCTATGAGAGAGAATGGGAGTTCCTGAAATAATTAAAAATAGAAACAAAGTATGATACTACAATCCCATGTATTTATAGATATATACCCAAAGGAAGTAAATACCATTCCTTGAAGAATATGTGCACTCTTATGATAATTGGAGCATTATTCACAAAATCTAAATTGTGAATAACCTAGAGTTAATCTACAAAGGAATGTATATAGAAAACATGGAATAGGGGCGCCTGGGTGGCTCAATGGGTTAAAGCCTCTGCCTTTGGCTCAGGTCATGATCTCAGGGTCCTGGGATTGAGCCCCGCATCAGGCTCTCTGCTCAGCAGGGAGCCTGCTTCCCCCTCTCTCTCTCTGCCTGCCTCTCTGTCTAATTGTGATCTCTCTCTCTGTCAAATAAATAAAATCTTAAAAAAAAAAGAAAAGAAAACATGGAATATATGAGAGCACTGAAAGAGGTAATACTTCCATTTGTAACAACATATATGAGACTGGAAGACATTATCCTAAGTGTAATAAGGCACATAAGGAAATACAATCAGTGCCCAGTTACCCGGGTGGGTGGTATATAAAATGGTCAAACTCTTAGAAGAAGAGAGTTAAATGGCAGTTGTCAATCCCTGATGGGAAGGAGAAATATGGGAGATTTGAGTCAAAGGCTCTAAAATCTCCATTTTGCAACGTCAATAAGTTCTGAAGATCTCCTGTACAGCAGTGTGAATATAGTTAAAGATACGTACTGTGTTATACACTTGAAATTTTCTTTAGAGTACTTTTATTTATTATTTATTTATTAGAGAGGGAGAAAGCATCTCTGTGTGAATGGGGAGGGAGCAGGGAGAGATGGAGAGGGAGAGAGGGAATCTTAAGCAGGCTCCACAATTAATGCAGAGTCCAATGCAAGACTCAATCTTAAAACCCTGTGATCATGAACTGAAGCAAAATCAAGAGTCAGTCATTTAGCCAACTGAGCCCCCGTGTTTTAATTTAATACAGGTTTTTAAATAGATAAACCAATTTCTTTGTTTTGAAATGTGTATCCTTATATATCCATCACAGAGAATACACTATGAATAAAATAACTGAGAAGAATTGTGTCAACAGACTCTTGCTTTAACAGGAAGTTTAGAGAATACTGACAACCCTGTTTTCAGAGGAGCCCATCATATGATTTTTGAGTTGCAAATAGTGTGTCATAGAAATCATTGTTAGGCACACGATGGATATTGATTTTGGTTGTGAAGTCCCCAATATCATTGTGCCAGGATTTTCTGAGAGTATGAAAGTCTTTCACTCTTCTTACTATAAATTTTTGGCTTAAAATTTGCTGAATTTATTTCTATTAGGAGATCACTTCAATCACTGAATAGTCGAGAAATCTCTAAGGGATTATATACCTTTAGTATAAAAATACCCAAATTCATAGTATATCTTCTATCACTTGGATCTTCTATTTTGGGGGGTAAAGTACCACTTTTTCCAATTGTAATATAGCAGTCATCCATCACTGTGATGCTTTAGCTAATACAGGGTTTCTTGCATGTTTTTTCTACCTTCCTTCCTTACAGTTTATGTCATGAAATAAAGAGCACAGTACATAGTGTGCTATTCTGTAAACATAGTGCTCAAGTATAGACCTAAGCTGAAGGTAATAGGAAGACCTTTGTAAGTCAGTGACTAAACATGTCTGTCTATTAAAAATAGTGATGCAGGGAGGTTAACACCAAACAGTCTCCAAATCTAGTTCAGTGGAATTATGAGAACACACAATGTATAATGAAATTCCCATAGCAGCAATGATCTTATGACCTGGTAAAGGCCATTGGGAATATACAATTTGAATGGTTTGTGAAATGACTGAGTAGTGGCTCAGATTGATTAATCTGCACTCAACAGTATGTAAAGCCCATGAAGCCTTTTAGAAAATGATTCTCATTTTTCCATAGTTCATTTGCATCTCCCCAATAATGTATTTTATAATATATATAATAATAAAATAAATTATTATTTTTAATATTATTTAAATATATAATGAAAATATATATAATGAAACATATATAAAATATATTATATATTATATAATATAGGCACTATATATTATATATATAGTATATAATATAGGGGTGCCTGGGTGGCTCAGTTGGTAAAGCCTCTGCCTTGGGCTTGGTTCATGGTCTCGGGGTCCTGGGATTGAGCCCTGCATCAGGCCCTCCACTCAGTGAGGAGCCTGATTTTCCCTCTCTCTCTGCCTGCATCTCTGCCTACTTGTGATCTCTCTCTCTCTGTCAAATAAATAAATAAATCTTTTTTTAAAAAAGGAAACAAAAACAGTGATTGAAAATATAAAATATTTTGTCAAATCTCAATTATTTAAATTTTCTGGATTAATGTAATCCCTGTCTTCAATCCTGGCATGACATTGTTCTTAATGAATGTCAAAGGAAATGGATGTACTACTAAGGCCACAGGAATAATGAAAACTTTTTCTACATTTCTACAGAAAAGAATTTCTGAATTACTCTTCTCAGGGCCCCTAACACCTCCTTGTTTCTCAGGCTGTAGATGATGGGGTTGAGTACTGGAGTCAGGATGGTGTAGAAGACAGCCAGCACCTTATCCTCTGTTGGAGATCGGAAGGATCTTGGGCGTAGATAAGTGTAAATAAAGGGTGCATAGTAGAAAGTGACCACGGTGAGGTGGCTGCTGCAGGTCGAGTAAGCCTTCTTTTTCCCTTCTGCCGAATGGATGCGGGAGATTGCAAGGTGGACACAGCCATAAGAACATGCAATGCCAATGAAAGGAAACACAAGGAAGAGGGTGGTGCTCAGAAACCCTGTGTACTCATAGACCCAGGTGTCCATGCAGGCCAGAGTCAACATGGCTGGAATATCACAAAATAAATGGTTGATGGCTCTGGATTGACAATAAGGGATATGGAAGGCATATAAAATGTGGGCACAGGAGTTGCTTGAGCCCATGATCCAAGATCCTGTTATCATCAGCACACACGCTCTTGTGCTCATATGAATAGGATAGTGAAGAGGAAGGCAAATTGTCACATAATGATCATAGGCCATAGAGGCCAATATTAATCCTTCTGCACCTGCTAATGTCAAAAAGAAAAGCTCTGAACCCCACAGCTGATTAAGGAGATGGACTTGTTTCCAAAGAGATAATCAAAAGCCATTTTGGGGACGATTGTGGAGATGTAGTCCAGGTGCACGAGGGAGAGCTAAGTAGAAAATACATGGGTGTGTGGAGATGGGTGTCCAGGAGGATGAGGATGATCATGGACAGGTTGCCAAACAGCGCCATTAGGAAAATAAGTACAATGAAAATGAAAAGAAATAGGCCAATTTTTGAAGGTGGAAACAACCCCAATAATAGGAAATCAGTTAATGTTTGGTTGTAGTTTTCCATTTTCTATTAATTGCTTTTTCTGAAGAGAAAAACTTATCTGTAGTAAATAAAGAAATGTGAGGTCTTTATCATGTTTTCCAATCATGTTAGTCTATTTATGAAATTTTCATAAAATACCTAGTTCCTTAAGAAAATAATCATTTTTTTTTATATTGAGAAAAGTGTTCTATGCTGTTTCACAAAGTCACAAGTTGAGGAGGTAGGCATTTGCATTCAGTATCTACTGTAAAGAATCCATGAAATAAAAAAGAAAAATTTCTTTACCTGAATATGAAATGAATAGTTTCATGCCCCTCGTGAATTCTCATATCAAAAATATTAAAAATTTAATTAAACTTAAGCATAATTTTTATTGCCCAGACCAAGCACAAGTTGAGTCACAATTCAAATGAATATGGGCTTGGTTCATTTATATTTTTATACCATTTAGACTAGGACTTTGTTAAAATTAAGATCTCTGTAGCATGAATAAAATCATACCCTCTAAAAGTTTATTTTAGTATTTACAAAGTAGACAATTTTCGAATGTATAAATGAAAATTAGATTAATATTTACCCACTTCTGCTTCTAGCCCCCAAAATAAAATTAACTAGCCTATACATTGTATATTTACAAAAACTCTCACCTGTATTGATTAGTTTCAATTCCTTGAAAACTTTGACATTTAAGCATTAGCATTAATTTCACTGACCACAGGGTAGAATTGATAGCACCTGTCTGAAGTGACATACTGGATGAGAGACAGAGTATGTTTTGCTCCTGGGCCATTTCCATATGTGGAAGGGAAGACACAGATGTGAACTGTGTTGACCATCTCACTAGCATCCTGGGCACGGTCAGAAATTATGTCACCCTGACAACAAGCTTCTGAGATGGGTTTCACCGTCCACACTGATAAAATAACAGACATGCATAGAATGTAAGTAACTTATCCTGAGCTAAAATTATATGTTTATCCATTACCTTATGAGGAGCAATGCATCAGAAGGAAGGATTATTTATGTTAGCCACCCCAAACTTCTACTAAAATGACTATGTAAACAAGAATTCTCTATTTCTACTAGGCAGCAGATAATGGCAAATATATTTGTTAAATTATCTTATGCCTAACTTATATTGTTTTAGAGATTAAAGTTACACATTTTATATCTTATCCTTAGGGACAAATTTCCTCAGTTCCCTTGGTTTTCCTATATTCCCACTGGCACCCGCAACAACCCAGGTGTTGACATCTGGCCTCTACACAATGGACGAAGGAAGACTCACAATATCATTTACCAATAAATAATATTACAAGAGATTCTCTCTTCCTCTCCCCTCTTATTCATGCTGTCTCTCATATAAATATATGTCTTCAAAACACACACACACACACACACAAACACACACACACACACACACAAAGAACACATCAACCAGTGTATAGCTAGGTCTAGAATTTGTATTTTTTGATTTACTATGCTAAGATCTATATTCAAGCCAAAACCAATTTAAAGTTCTTTTTTTGTTCTGCAGTAATTTTTCAGACCAGCGATAATTCTTACCAGAAGTAAGCCTGCTATAGCAAAAATAAATTATCTCTAAAAATATTTTTTGCTTTAAGATATCCTTTAAGAAATACAACAAGCCAAAGTTCATGTACATATATCAAGCATCCTACCTCCGTCATGGTGTCTAATTATGTGTCTTGTATGTAATCCTCTTTGAGCTCCCTTGTTCCACCAAAGTTTAACTCAACCAGCCCCAAAATAGCAAAAGAAAAGGATATTTCATATTTTAATACTCTGTATTTCTTGAATGATTTAAACATTTAATTATCTCATTTAACATTTAAACAAGTTACATATTCAATTACTAGTGTACAAATTGGTAATTTATATTTGTATATGATTTCATAAAATTTCACAAATTGAAACTAATTAGAATCAGAAAGTCATATGTACAGATGCATACATGCACATAGATCACTAAAACATAGGCTTCTTTTGTATTGTGTTTCAGGTTCCATTAATGCGACTACATTAAATATTCCTCATCATTAGCCATAAGGGAGATTTAAATCAAAACCACACTGAGATATATCACCTTACACCAGTTAGAATGGCCAAAATCAACAAGACAGTAACCAACAAATGCTGGAGAGGATGTGGAGAAAGGGGAACCCTCTTCCACTGTTGGTGGGAATGCAAGTTGGTGCAGCCACTTTGGAAATCAGTGTGGAGATTCCTCAAGAAATTAAAAATAGAGTTACCCTATGAACCTGCAAATGAACTACTGGGTATTTACTCCAAAGATGTAGGTGCAGTACAAAGAAGGGCCACATGTACTACAATGGTCACAGCAGCAATCGCCACAATTGCCAAACTGTGGAAAGAGCCAAGATGCCCTTCAATAGATGAATGGATAAAGAAGTTATGGTCCATATATACAATGGAATATTATGCCTCCATCAGAAAGGATGGACACCCAACTTTTCTATCAACATGGACGGGACTGGAAGCGATTATGCGGAGTGAAATAAGCCAAGCCGAGAGAATCAATGATCATATGGTTTCACTTACATATGGAGCATAAGGAAAAAGATGAAGGACATTGTGAGAAGGAAAGGAATGGTGAAATCGGAGGGGGAGATGAACCATGAGAGACTGTGGACTCTGAGCAACAAACTGAAGGTTTTGGTGGGGAGGAGGATGAGAGGTTGGGCAACCCTGGTGGGGAGTATTGAGAAAGACACATATTGCATGAAGCACTGGGTGTGGTACATGAACAATGAATCTTGAAACACTGAAAAAATAAAATAAATTAAAGTAAATTGCACAGATTTGCATGGCAAATATTCAACTTATCTGTAGCATCACTGCTCATAAGATATGCGATATTGTGCTGGTGAATTTAACTCTGTAAGCTTGCAGTTTACAAACCAAGCAAGTATAAAAATTAAATTAGGTGGGGGCACCTAGGCATCTCAGTCGCTAAGTGACCAACTCTTGATTTTGACTCAGGTCATTATCTCAGCATTGTGAGATCCAACCAGTGGGCAGGAAGAGCTCCGCACTCAGTGTGGAGTCTTTCTGAGATTTTCTCTCTTCCTCTACATGTGCTCCTAGCCCCCATCCCCCACACCCTGCTCACTAGCAGAGGCACATACTCTCTAAAAGTAAATAAATATAAAAATAAAATAAAATAAATCAGGTGATAGTGAGTGTCTAGCTTATTAGTAATATACAGATTCCTAACAGGGGGGTGGGCATGGGCGTGGTAATTTCCTTCTTCCCAGGGGACAATATGGAATATCTAGAGAGGTTTTTTTGTTGTCACTCCTGGGAATGCTACTGACATCTAGTGCATGATCATAAATATTCTGCAATGCACTGGTCACTTGCAGAACAAAAGAACTATCTGGCCAAAAATATTATTTATGTTAAGGGTTGACAAACAAAATTAATGGTAGCTTGGATCTTCTTTTTTTCCACATTTATTTTCCTCGTTTCCACATTCAACACCTACTAAGATTTTGCAATGATATTTTTTCCATTTTTGTTTCCTTATACTCCCATTTTATTCTCACAGAGGCGATGCCGCATTTTCTGTGTAATTACCATGATGCCAATTTCACTAAAGGTTGAGTGAGTGCACAGGGCAAAAGAACAGTAAGAGTCAACACTAAAGTAAACCCTTACACACTATGTAACCACATCCCCTTCACTGACAGAATTACATGGAGGAAGCAACACACTCTTGTACATTTGTTGAGGACTTGACTCTGGGTGTTATCTTGATTCCCAGGACCATCTGTGCACCCAGTTGAATTCCTTTCTCTCATGAGTGGACAATGCCCATGCCTGTTTCCGTAAGTCTTAGTCTGACCCTCTTCTCTTCCAATTTAGATGACATGTTTGTAAATTGGCTCTGAAAACAAAGGAAATAAACACAAAACTCTTGTCTGTGCTTCTTCTCCAGGCACCCTGCCTAACATTATTATATACAAAGTCATCAGTGATGACACCACCTGTACTTTTCTGAACTCTTTCTCTTAAATGAAAGAACCCCCTGAATGCCAATATTATCCCCTTAGTGATATTCAATCTCAATGAGAAGAGGGTATTTAAAAACGGAACTAAAATATATATAATCATATCAGGTGCATATATGTGACCATCTCTGTTGCCTGGAGTATAAAATACATAAGAAAAATTCACATTACAGACATTCTCACTTTTGCTGTCACCTTGGTCTGCTCCATGTCAGAGATTCTGCAGAAGGCTCTAGCCACATCGCACCAAATGCCCTTCCCCACAGTCTGGGGGTTCCCTTCCTCCGTTGCCCAATGTGTTATATCTTACTTACATGTTAATTCTTTCCCAAAAATACCCTTTTATATGAATTTATTTGGCAAGGTCAGGATAAATACATTTTTCTGCACTTGTCATTCTATTCTAGTTAACCTATACCTTTATTTTACCATCCATCACCCATATCATCAGGTTTCGAGTATCTCTATTTCTTGACTGTGGCAGCCTTGATGGTACGGCTGTGTCTTATTCCCCATATTCAGGTAAAATTTCATATGTAATATCAACCACTTCACTCTTTTTCACTAAGATAGATTGTGATCATGTAGCTATTCCTGTAATTGAAGATAATGTACGTTTTATTTATAAACAGAACTTTGTCTTTAAAAAGTTCAGAATTTTATGTGGTCTTTGAATTTTATCTTTTAATTCTATATATAGTAGTTTTATGCGCATTACATTGTGAGTATAATTTTCTTTTTGAAGTCCTTTGGTTAATGAGATGTGAATTCATCAGTGACTTATCCCAGTTCTTACCGAAGAGCAATTCTTATGTAATTGTATTTAAAGTGTTCCTACATCATTGCACGTTTCTCCATAAAAACACAAGTTAGAAAGAGAAGGGCACTGTCTTTCTCACTTCTGGGCAGTCCTACCTGGATTTCCTGAGTAAATTTTCTAGAATAGTTTTTCTGCTTTATTTTTATTTTTGTTTTTGTTGTTTTTTTAGATTTTATTCATTTAGCGGTGCCTGGATGGCTCAGTCTTTAAACCTATGGCTTGTGCTGGGGTCATAGTTCCAGATTCCTGGGATCCAGCCCCATATCTGGCTCCCTGCTCAGTGGGAAGCCTGCTTCTTCCTCTGTCAGCTACTTGCCCTGCTTGTGTTCCCTCTCCCCTGTGTTTGGGAACACAAGCTGGGGGAGTGAGAGGGAGAAGCTGGATCATAGCTGAACAGGGAGAGACCAAGGCAGAGCTAGATCTCAGGATACCAGGACCATGACCTGAACCAAAGGCAGACGCTTAATGACTGAACGACCCAGGTGCCCCCTCTGAAGTACTTTTTCTGCTTTTTAAAGAATACCAACTCACCTCTCAATTCTGTACTTGACATTTCAGATACATCTGTGAAGACATCTGCAATGATGTCTGTAGGCTTTTATACTTGGAAGTTAATCTTAACATTTGTTTTTTGGCTGAGTTCACTTGGCAATGCCCCCTGAGAGTCATTAATAATGCAGGATGGCCTCACGCCAACCTGAGGAGAGAGATAATGAAAATTTGCCAGGGGTTTTCACAGAATTTTGTCTCTGTCAGATCCTGGAGTGAAAAGCCAAGTGGCATTAATTTTAACATTAGTTATTATTGAAAAAAATCAATTTATTTTTTTCTCTAATTCTGTATTTTACATACTAACATCCAGTAAGTATATAGTCATATTGTACCCACAAATACTACTTAATTTGCTGAGTTTGATTAAATTAACCAGAACATCTAATAATTTAAAAAAATGGGATGAATTTAATTAAAGAAACATAATTTGACATATAAAATATAACATATATTCACATACTGAAATTTATTAAATTTTTAATTTAATATAAATTTTATATATTTTATATATTATATTATATATTTATATTTATATTTATATTTATCATTTATATTATATGTATGATTTATTTGGTTGTATTTTTTATTTTTAACTTTGTCTCAATTCGGTTGATACATTTTTAAAGATAGCAAGATAGCTTCTGTTTTTGTTTTTGTTTTTGAATATTGAGTTTGATAACTTCTTTATAGATCTTGGGTATCAGCCCTCCGTCTGTAACGTGATTTGCAAATATCTTCTCCCATTCCATGGGTTGCCTCTTAGTTTTCTTGAATGTTTCCTTTGCTGTTCAGAAGCTTTTTATCTTGATGAAGTCCCAAAAGTTCATTTTTGTTTTTGTTTCTCTTTCCTTTGGAGACATGTCTTGAAAGAAGTTACTATGGCCAATGTAGATGAAATTATTATCTTTGTTCTTCATTAGGATTTTGATGGATTCTTGTCTCACATTGAGATCTTTTATCCATTTTGAGTTTATCTTCGTATATGGCGTAAGGGAGTGGTCTAGTTTCATTCTTCTATATGTAGGTGTTCAATTTTCCCAGAACCACTTATCAAAGAGGCTTTTTTTCTGTTGGATATTTTTTTTTCCTGATTTGTCAAAGATTAGTTGACCATAGAGTTGAGAGTCCATATCTGGGTTCCCTATTTTGTTCCATTGATCTATGTGTCTGTTTTTGTGCCAATACCATTCTGTCTTGTTGATGATAGATTTGTGATATAGCATGAAGTCAGGCAACATGATACCTAGAGCTTTGTTTTTTCTTTTTCATCTTTACCTTAGATTCAGGGTCTTTTCTGGTTCCATACAAAAAGCAAAGTCTTAAACACACAGACCTCAGTGTTCTAGAGGACAAGAAATTTCTGTGATGAAAAAGTTGTCAAGTCCTTTCATTTGACCTATAGAAGGAAGTTAAAACAAAAATTCCATGAAGACATTTCACACTCTGCTTTAATATGACCCTTGGTGGCCTTAACCATCATTATTGGGGCCTTTTGATAAGCAGCTCCCTTTAGATGGATTTGGTGATGCTAATGTGAGGAGGCTTGTGGTCTGCATCTGAGAGCAGAGTCGCCCTGAGGGAACCATGGTGTATCCTGTACAGGGTGCTGCTCTAGGAGACTGGGCAGGTCCAGCATTGCTATGTGTTCCCAACTACAAATAGAGGCTGAAGCATGACATAGAGATGTGACATAGGCCTGGCTGGCAGCTGGAACAAACAGTGGAGGGGGAATAAGGCTGAGCTTGGAGAACACTTGGTACCAGTGAAGTGCAAGGTGGAGCCTAAAGCAACATGTGGGAGGAAATGCCAAGACACTCTTCTTTGTCCCATACAGTGCACAGGTTGTGCTTTCAGAGCCAAAAATTGAAGACAGACAAGAATGTATCAAAGTCTGATTCAAAATCGCAGTTAGGATAAATACACCCAAGGTAGCTGTGAAAACCAGGGAATGGTTTCAGACCATTAAACACTTCTCCAAGTGCACTCATGAACATGAGGCCCTTCCAAAAGGTCACTCCTGGATATTCACTGAGTCTCAGGAAGAAAGTGGGAAAAAGAAAGCAGAAGATTCTTGATATAGTAGGTATAAACTTGGGCTGACACATTGTAAATACAGAAATACTTCAATCCCTTGAAACTGAAATTTAATTATTTTTATTTTTTCTTCTGTGAGTAGAAGTAGGGTCTCATTAAATAAGACTAATTGATTTATAAAAAGTATATTCATATTTATGTATATGACCGTGGGGAAAACAAGAAGTAAAATGAACAAAATACAAATAGAAACTAGGATAATCTGGGCGCCTGGGTGGCTCAGTTGGTTAAGCGACTGCCTTTGGCTCAGGTCATGATCCCGGAGTCCCGGGATCGGGTCCCATATTGGACTCCCAGCTCTGCGGGAGGTCTGCTTCTCCCTCTGACCTTCTCCCCTCTCATTCTCAGCCCCTCTCTCTCTAATAAATAAATAAATAAAAAAAAGAAACTAGGATAATCTTAAAACACTCACTGATTATGATTATCTGTGCTATTTCCAGACAGTAGACTCAAATATAAAAATACTGTATTTCTTCATATATGAGTAATTTCAGTCACTCTTACTTAATCTTTAAATTCCATTTCATATTGTCACAGGAAAATCAGGACAAAAATCTCAAAATATTTCATTATAAAGAAATCTAAATTATATATTACTTAGGAATATATATACATATATATATATATCTATTTTTGAACAAAATTGATCTGTTCTACATTGTTTCATTATAAATATATGCAGAGGATGCTGTGAATATAATTTTTACAAGTTGAAAATAAAACAATCAATACCATCACCGTTTATTTTCCGTATCACAAAATGTTACATTATGGTGAATCATTTCTATCATAAATTAACAAGTTATCAGGAGAAAATATTATAGTAAGCTATGCTGAAGCAAGGTATTCAATGTAGCTCTGACAATAAGCAACTTCAGTGTTTTTTTTTTTTTTGTATTTGATCAGACACCATGACACAAATGGGGTGTCCTCTTTTTTTGCAGCTTCATTTTTCTGGATCATGTGATCACCAATGTCTCTATGGAAAAGTCAGAGACGGATGATTAGAAATGATTTTTTTGTTGTTGTTTCCAACCTCTTTTGCAAAGAGGTATCTCATGGCTGCAACTTAATCTATCATGGAAGCTTGGAACTATAGTAATCACATGGGTATTTGTTAAACTTTGTCTTTAGTACATATGGTGCATATAACATAAAATAAATCAACAAAGTGGGAAGATTTACTATTTTTTCTTACAAACCTGATTCTTGAATACAGAGTGTACATGTGAAGCCCTCCAGTCCTGGGTGCAGGCAAACAAATTCGTGAGGAACAAAAACCAACTTAACGTTGTCCATGTTGCCCTATAATGAAGCATTATCTTGTTTTTAGTTAAAATAGGAAGGTGATAAATCTAGGGCTTATTTTAGTCAATTTTCTTCCTTTTTTATAGGTGTAGAATGATGTGTCTTCAAGCAATATTTTAAAATATATCTATGAATGTGAACGAATAGATGAGTGTGGGTGCATAAGCAGAAAGAAGACATACAGAATATCCATAAATTACCACTTTTAGAGGAAAATTTATTTAAATCCTCATAATACCAGTATAAGAATAGTATTATTATGTAACAAACTACAGATAGTGAAAAGGACAAACTAAGATTAAATAAATTATCCAGGGGCGCCTGGGTAGCTCAGTGGGTTAAAGCCTCTGCCTTCAGCTCAGGTCATGATCTCAGGGTCCTGGAATTGACCCCCACATCGGTATTTCTGCTCAGCAGGGAGCCTGCTTCCCCCTCTCTCTCTCTGCCTGCCTCTCTGCCTACTTATGATCTTTCTCTCTATATCAAATAAATAAATAAAATCTTTAATAAAATGAGAAGAAGACATGAATAAGCATTTTCACAAAGAAGACATACAGTTGACCAAAAGACAATGGAAAGATGCTCAGCATCACTCATCAATAGGAAAATATATATCAAAACTAAAATGAGATATCATCTGACACCAATCAGAATGGCTACAATGAACAACACAAGAAACAACAGATGTTGGCAAGGATATGAAGATAAAGGAAACTTCTTACAGTATTGGTGGGAATTCAAACTCATGAAGCCAACTATGGGAAACAGTATGGAAGTTCCTCAAAAATGTAAAACTACCATATAATACAGACTTTGCACTACTGGGTACTTACCTCTACAATACAAAGGTACTAATCCAAAAGCATACTTGCACTCCAATGGTTATAGTCACATGATATGCAATGGCTTCAATCTGGAAACAGCACAAATGTCCATTGACTGATGAATGGTTAAAGAAGATATAATAAATGCACAATGGGATGTTACTCAGTCATAAAAAAGAATGATATCTTCCCATTTGCAATGATGTGGGTGGGCATAGAATATTAGGTTAAGCAAAATGTGTCAGTCAGTGAAATAAAAATACGATAGATAGCATTCATATGTGGAATTTAAGAAACAAAACAAACAAGAAAATGGAAAAAAAAATAGGAGAGAAAGGCAAACCTAGAAAATAATTCTTAACCTTCGAGGAAATGATGCTCATGAGGAAGGAGGTACATGGGTGGATGGATTAAATTAGGATTTAAAATAAGGATTTAAAGATAGGCAAAATGAAAATAGTTATAGAAATACCTTTAAATAAAAAATAAATATCTTCTGTGTGCATTTGTTTGCAGATGGCACCAGAAAATAAACACTAAACAAAATAATTTAAACTTAAGCTTGTGTAAACATGGGAATTTTATTCTTTTGCAATCATGGCATCTTGAATCATCTCCAGTGGGATTTTCATTATAGAGGAATGGGTCAGGTAATGGGACTGCCTAACTGGAAACAACTGTGAAATGTTATAAAGTCCTTAAAGACTCTTTTGTTCCCAAGGGGAAGAAGACAAATGAAAGATGTTTAATATGATTTGGTTAAAACACGAGACAATGAGATATATTTACAAATATCAAGACAGTTATTTGCAAATGTTTTTAGATATCAACTGAAGTATTTTGTGAGAATTGAGGTTGGATTAAATAACTTTAAATAAAGTTCAGCTAGTGCTTAGTTTTATTGTGCAATTAGGTTAACGGAAGCTCTGTAGAAAAGTTACCAAATATCACATGGAGCATTCCAAGGACACTGATTAAAAGTCAGTAAAGGCAACTTTAAATACTGTGCCAACTATGATTCGCCCATAATAATAATAGGGTGTTTAATTAAAATGTAGTAAATAATCATAGAAGGGATAATTTAAAATATATCCATTTTTCTTTGTTTATCAACAGTAAGACATATAATCGACCCAGATATTCCATAATTTGTTTACTTAAAGAGAATAAATATTGGCTATAGAAAATTATGGAGATATATTTTAACTTATTGGAATAATTACAAGTAATAGATATTTAGAGATTTTTTCAAAAGCAATAAACCTATTCTGCATAGGAGACATCTAAGATATCTTTTTGATCATCTGTCATGGCCTATAAAATAAATCAACACTTTAAGTATCTTTAAGTAAGTTTCTTTTTTGAGGAGGGGGGCAAGATGGCAGAGAAGTAGGAGATCCTAGTGCAAACCAGTCCCCTAAAGTGAGCTGGATATCTACCAGAACAAGCTGAACCCCCATAAAATCAACCAGAGGACCAAGATTTTTCACTTCTGGATCTCTCCGAGAGCAGAAGACAGCAGTGGAGAGGTAAAGCAAAGTGGGAACACTCGAAACTATATCAGAGGATAAACAAAAGGGGGAGGGAGCCACCAGAAGCGATCCAAGGACAGTAATACCCCAAAGAAAAGTGTCTGGTGGTGGGGACTGAGCATAAACTTAGATTCCAGTTAAAAACACTTAAAAAGAACAAAAAGTACTGAGGAGCAACTAGTGGACATGGGTGGTTGTGGGCATGGGCCTAAGCCCACATTCCCACGAAGGACACCGCTTGTCTCAAAGAGACTGTGGGGGCGGGGGGGGGTCCTGTCCATGGTTCATGAACCTGCAGCTTTCACTCCTTGCACCATATTGTGGGCGGGGCACACTCCTGCAAGTGCCTTAGAGAGTCTGGTGTGGTCCAAGAGCCTGCAGCATTTCTCTGTGTGTAGAACTGCCTGGACTGGGTGCACCCCCACAAGCTCCTAAGAGACAGAGGGAGAGTCCTAGCCAGAGGGCTCTGGGACCACAAGACATTCCCGCCAGCAGCAGGGTCTGGGCTCTCTCAGCCAGCACTGCACCAGAAAGAACTCCAGGTGGCCTAATCTCAGCAGGAATCTGAGCACATCCTGCCAGGGCCTGGAACCCAGAGAGCACTCTCAGAGCCACTGAACAGTGGCTGAGGGTGCTCACCACCTGTGACAGGCAGCAGTGTGAGTGGAATTTTGCAAAGGGGAGTGTGTGCTGTGGACCACCCAGAGGGGAGCAGACTGAGGCTTCTGTGTGACCCAGAGAACTGGGTACAGGCAGATTTCTCTCTTGGATGCTCCTAAGAGGTGAAAAAGCTACAAAAGGACAAAACCTTCAGGGAGTGAAAGACTTAGAAACCAGTTTCCACAGACTGCAGTCCCTTGATTGGGGGGCAGGGTGACTCAAACCAAGAAAAATTGATTCAAAAACAATGCTGCAGGTCACTTCCCCAGAAGACAAGCCAAAAACAAAAGGACAATAGCAAATGGGTCCCCATAAAATTTTAAATGCCCAGCATCATGGGGAATCAATATATTAAGCTCCTGATAATACCCTAAAACCTGTATATTTCATAGATATGTTTTTTCTTTCTTATTTTCTTTCATTTGTTTTATTCACTCGAGCTCACATTTCTTGATTTTTTTTTAAATTTTTTTAAACTACTTCGCATTAGAACTAGAGATTTAATACAACAATAAACCCAGGAAGACCTGAAATAACCTTCCCTGTCCATAAGGAGTTATAACCATCCTCCCATCTAATACTTCTGTCACTGTTTCTATGTATTTGCTTTGGATCTGGTATTATATAAATCTTATTCTTGGGGTTCATCCTGACTAGGTTCTTTTATTTCTTGTCATTTACTTTTGTTGATCTTAGGTTTGTTCCTGTTTGTTTATATAACTTATAAATCTTATTTTGGGGGCCCATTTTGGCTGGGATTTCCTCTTTTTCTTTCTCTTTCTCTTTTTTTTCATCCTTATTCTTTCTTTTTGGTGGTGAATCCCAATTGCTCCTAAGGCTTCCAGAGTGCACCCTGCCTGCATCATGGGCGATATATCCAGCTATGCATGCTCTCATCCACTTCTCATCAAAATGGCTAGGAGGAGGATCACTCAACAGAGGAAAAACCGAGAGACTGCAGTCTCTTCCTCAGAACTTTTGGACATGCACATAAACAGTCTCTCAGAAAGGGAATTCAGGGTAACAATTACCCAGGCAATGGCTAGTAAGGAGAAAAACATTAATAACAACATAGAATGTCTAAGGGCAGAAATGAGAACCAGTATAGTTGATGTAAAAAACAATTTCAGTGAGATCCAATGCGATTAAATAGTCTAACATCTAGAGTTACAGAGACAGAGGATAGAGTTAGTGATCTAAAAAGACCACAACGTGAGGCAGGAATCTATCAAAACCCTAGAGGAGAACATAGGCAGTAACCTCTATGACATTAGCCACAGCAACTTCTTTCAGGACATGTCTCCAAAGGCAAAGGAAACAAAAGCAAAAATGAACCTTTGAGACTTCATCAAGATAAAAAGCTTCTGCACAGCAAAGGAAACAGTCAACAAAACCAACAGGCAAGTCACAGAATGGGAGAAGATATTCGGAAATGACACTACAGACAAAGGTCTGATATCTAAGATCTATAAAGAACTCCTCAAACTCAACACTCACAAAACAGAAAATCACATCAAAAAATGGGCAGAAGACATGAACAGACACTTATCTAAAGAAGACTTACAAATGGCTAACAGACACATGAAAAAAT
>CM052809.1:1378012-1419090 GCA_028533885.1 Nasua narica | reverse complement strand
CTACCCTATGATCCTGCAATTGCACTACTCAGTATTTACCCCAAAGAAGCAGATGCAGTACAAAGAAGGGCCACATGTACCCCAATGTTCATAGCCGCAATGGCCACAATAGCCAAACTGTGGAAAGATCCAAAATGCCCTTCAACAGATGAGTGGATAAGGAAGATGTGGTCCATCTATACAATGGAATATTATGCCTCCATCAGAAAGGATGAATATCCAGCTTTTGTATCAACATGGACAGGACTAGAAGAGATTATGCGGAGTGAAATAAGTCAAGCAGAGAGAGTCAATAATCTTATGGTCTCACTTACGTGTGGAGTATAAAGAAAATCATGGAGGGCATCTTGAGAAGGAAGGGAAGGGCGAATGGGGGGAAATCGGAGAAGATGATGAATCAGGAGAGACTGTGGACTCTGAGGAACAAACTGAGGGTTTTGGAGGGGAGGGGGTGGAGGGGTGGGTGAGCCTGGTGGTGGGTATCGAGAGGGGCACGTATTGCATGAAATACTGGGTGTGGTGCATGAACAATCAGACTTGTAACACTGAAAAATTAAAATAAACATATTTGGGAAGAAAAAAAAATAGAGTTAGTGATCTAAAGGATAGAATGGTTGAGAAGAAAGGTCAGGAGCAGAGCTGGAACAAACAGCTCAAGAATGATGAGAAGAAACTTAGGGAAATAAATGATGCCATGAAACGTTCCAACATCAGAATTATTGGAATCCCAGAAAGGGTAGAGAAAAACAGAAGCCTAGAAGAAATAGCTGACCAAATTCTGAATGAAAATTTCCCCAATCTGGGAAAGGAACAAGTGTTCTTTTATAGAGGCAGAAAGAATACCCACCAAGATCTATGAGTCTAGAAAGACACCCAGACAAATAATTTTAAAATTTGCAAGTTATACTTGTAGACAAGAGGTCCTGAGAGCTAGGGGAAAGAAATTCCTTACATACAGAGGAAGATTCATCAGAATATCATCAGACCTGTCCACAGAAATGTGGCAATCCAAAAATGACTAACATGGTATATTCAGGGCACTAAAAGAGAAGAACATGTACCCATGAGTACTTGAAACAGCAAGGTTGACATTCAAAATGGATGGAGAGATAAAAAGCTTCCAAGAGTGGCAAGGATTAAAAGAGTATGTGACAACCAAGCTGGCACTACAAGAAATATTAAAGGGGGTTCTATAAAATTAGAAAGACCCAAGAGTGACATAGAACTGAAATTTACAATCTATACAAACAAGGATTTCTCAGCCAATATGTAAATAAAAACTCATCTTTCTTTTCTTTTTGTTAAAGACTTCATTTATTTATTTGACAGAAAGAGAGAGAGAGAGGGAGATCACAAAGATGCCGAGAGGCAGGCAGGAATTGGGTGGTGGGAAAGCAGGCTCCCTGCAGGGTAGAGAGCGTGATGCAGGGCTTGATCCCAGGCCCTGAGATCATGATCTGAGCTGAATGCAGAGGCTTTAACCACTGAGCCATCCAGGTGCACTAAAAACTTATCTTTCAATAATCACTCTCAACATGAACGGCCTAAATGCTGCCTTAAAATGGCACAGTGTTGTGGACTGGATAAAACGACATGACCCTTCCAAATGGTATATACAAGAGACACATTTGGAACCTAAAGATACATCCGGACTGAAAGTGAAAGGATAGAGAACCATCATTTATGCCAACAGGCCTCAAAAGAAAGCTGGGGTAGTGATTTTCATATCAGATACATGAGATTTTAAGCTAACGACTACAGTTAGATATACAGAAGGAAACTACATCATTCTTAAAGTTCTATCCTCCAAGAAGATCTAACAATTGTAAACATTTATGCCCCTAACATAGGAGCAGCAATTGTATAAGCCGACTGCTAATCAAAATAAAGAGTCTTATGGATATGGCTACATTAATAGTAGGAGATCTTACCATGCCACTCTTAGTAACAGACAGATCATCGAAACAGAAAATAAATAAAGAAACAAGAGCTTTGACTGGTACATTGGACCAGATGGAACTCATATAAATACATACAAAATTTCACCCTAAAACAGCAGAATACTCATTCTTCTCGAGTGCACATGGAACTTACTACAGAATAGACTTCATACTGTGTCACAAATTAGGACTCAAATGATATCAAAAGATTGAGATGATTCCCAGACCACATAGTCTCAGGCCACAATGCTTTGAAACTGGAAATGAACCAGAAGAAAAACTTGGGAAAGAATTTAAACACTTGGAGGCTAAGGACCATCCTGCTCAAGAAAGTTGGGATCAACCAGAAAATCAAAGATGAACTTAAACAATTCATGGAGACCAATAAGAATGAAAACACATTGATCCAAAACATATAGGACATAGCAAAGATGGTCCTAATAGGGGGAATACATAGCCATCCTAGCCTCCCTCAAAAAAATTGGAAAATCCCAAATAGAACAGCTCTCTTTACTCCTTAAAGAACTGGAAAACTGACAACAAATTAAGCCAACCCCATGCACAAGAAGGGAAATAATCAAGATTAGAGCAGAGATCAATGAGTTTGAAACTAAAGAAACAGTAGAACGCATCAATGAATATAGAAGTTGTTTTTTTGAAAGAAATAATAAGATTAATAAGCCACTGGCAAACTAATACAAAAGAAAAGATAGAGGACACTAATCAACAAAATTATGAATGAAAGGGGAGAGATCACGACTAACCCAAAGGAAATAGAAAGAATCATCAAAAATTATTATCAACAGCTATATGCCAATAAGTTAATCCACGTAGAAGAAATGGATGCATTCCTGGAAACTTATAAGCTTCCAACACTGAAACAGGAAGAATTTGGCCAACTGAATAGACCGATATGTGAATAGACAAATATCTAGTAATGAGATTGAAGTATTGATCCAAAACCTCCCAAAAATCAAGAGTCCAGGACCTGAAGGATTCCCTGGGGACTTCTAGCACACATTCAAGGAAGAAATAATACCTATTATCCTGAAATTCCTTCAAAAAACAGATACAGAATGAAAACATTCAGACCCTTTCTTTGAAGTCACCATAACCCTGATCCCCAAACCAGGCAACGACCCCATCAATAAGAAGAATATCAAACCAATACTCATAATGAATACGGATGCCAAGATTCTCAACAAGATCCTAGCTAAGAGGATCCAACAGCACAGTAAAAAGATTATTCAGCATGACCATATGGGATTGATCCTTGGGATGCAAGGTGGTTCAACATTCTCAAATCAATCAACAGATAGAACAAATCAATGATGTTCAGCATAGTACTAGAACTCCTAGCAACAGCAATCAGGCAACAGAAAGAAATAAAAGGTAGTCAAATTGGCAATGCAGAACTAAAACACTCTCTCTTCACAGATGACATGATACTTTATATGGAAAACCCAAAAGACTCCACCCCAAAGTACTAGAACTCATACAGCACTTCATTAATATGGCAGGATACAAAATCAATGCAAAGAAATCATTTGAGGTCTTATACAATAACAATGAAAGTACAGAAAGGGAAATTAGAGAATCAATTCCATTTACAATAGCACTAAGAACCTTAAGATACCTGGGAATAAACCTAACCAAAGAGGTAAAAGTTCTGTACTCAAGGAACTACAGAATGTGCATGAAAGAAATTAAAGAAGACACAAAAAGGTGGAAAAGAATTCCATGCTTATGGATTGGAAGATTTACCATTGTTAAAACTTCTGTTCTTCCCAGAGTAATCTATACTTTCAATGCCATCCCAACCAAAATTCCACTGTCTTTTTTCAAAGGGCTGAAACAAACAATCCTAAAATTTGTGTGGAACCAGAAATGACCCTGAATTGCTAAGGAAATGTTGAAAAAGAAAAAAACAAAGCTGGAGGCATCACATAGCCTGATTTCAAGCTTTACTACACAGCTGTGATCACCAAGACAATATGGTACTGGCACAAAAACAGAAACTTGGAACAGTGCTCTAGGCAGTGTAGACATTTTAACAGTGTTTATTTTTCTGATCCTTGAGTATGGAATGCTTTTCCACCTTTTTGTGTCTTCTTCAATTTATTTCATGAGTGTTCTGTAGTTCCTTGAGTTCAGATACTTTAGTTTTCGGTTTGGTTTATTCCTTGGTATCTTATGGTTATTGCTACTATAGGAAATGGAATCGATTTTCTCATTTCCATTTCCATATTTTCATTGTTATTGTGTACAAAAGCAAGTGATTTCTGTGCATTGATTTTTAATTCTGCCCAATTAATAAAATTCTGCATGAATTCTAGTAGTTTGGGGGTGGAGTCTTTTGGATTTTCATGTAAAGTGTCATGTCATTGGGATGTCTGGTTGGTTCAGTCATTGAGTGGATGAATTTAGCTCAGGTCATGATTCCAGGGTATGGGAAATGGGAAACCTGCTCATTCAGAAGCCTGCTTCTCCCTTTCCCATTCCCTCTGCTTTTGGTCCCTCTCTCATTGTAACTTTCTGTCAAATAAATACAATATTTAAAAAAAAATATCATGTCGTCTGTGAAGAGAGTTTCACTTATTCTTTGCCAATTTGAATACATTTATTTCTTCTTTTTGTCTGATTGCTGTCGCTAGGACTTCTAGTACTATGTTGAATAAGAGTGGCGAAAGTGGGCATCCTTGTCGTGTTCCTGATCTCAAAGGGAAGGCTATCAGCTTTTCCCCATTGAGAATGATATTTGCTGTGGGCTTTTCATAGATATAATTTATGAAATTGGGGAATATTCCTTCTATCCCTATACTTTGAAGAATTTTAATCAGGAATGGATGCTGGATTTTGCCAAATGCTTTTTCTGCATCCATTGTGAGGACCATATAGTCCTTCTCCCTTCTCTTATTGATTTGTTCTATCACACTGATTAGTTTGAAAATGTTGAATCAGTCTTGCATCCCTGGGATAAATCCCACCTGGTCAAGATGAATATTCTTTTTAATGTGCAATCGGATCCTATTAGCCAGGATCTTGTTGACAATCTTGGCATTCATATTCATCAGGGATATTGGTCTGATTTGCCTTTTGGATGGGCTATTTGCCTGGTTTGGTGATCAAGGTAAGGCTTGCTCCATAGAAAGAGTCTGGGAGTTTTCCTCCTGTTTTTATTTTTTGAAACAGTTTCAGAAGAATAGGTAATATTTCTTCTTTTATTTTTGGTAGAATTTCCAATGGAACCGACAAGTCTGGTGCTCTTATTTTTTGGTATGTTTTGGATAACTACTTCAATCTCATTACTAAATATTGGTCCATTAAGGTTGTTATTTTCTTCCTGTTTCAGTCTTGGAAGTTTATAGTTTTCCAGGAATGCATCCACTTCTTCTAGATTGATTAACTTATTGTCATATAGCTCTTCTTAATAATTTCTGATAATTGTTACTATATCCTTGGGGTTAGTCGTAATCTCTCCCCTTTCATTCATAATTTTGTTAATTAGGGCCCTCTCTCTTTTCTTCTAGATTAGTTTGGCCTGTGGCTTATCAATCTTATTGATTCTTTCATAAAACCAACCACTGGTTTCATTGATGCATTCTAGTGTTTCTCTAGTTTCTAACTCATTGATCTCTGCTCTAATCTTGATTATTTCCCTTCTTGTGTGTGGGATTGACTTAATTTGTTGTTGATTTTCCTGTTCTTTCAGGTGTGAAGAGAGTTGGTGTATTCTAGATTTTTCAATGTTTTTGAGTGAGGCTTGCATGGCTATGTATTTCCTCTTTAGGACAGCCTTAGTGGTATCACACAGCTTTTAACTGATGTGTCTTTATTCTTATTGGTTACCATGAACTGTTTAAGTTCTTCTGTGGTTTCCAGGTTGATCCAATCTTTCTTCAGCCAGTTGGTATTTAGCCTCCCAGTGTTCGAATTCCTTCCGAACTTTTCTTGTGGTTGAGTTCCAGTTTCAAAGCATTGTGGTCTGATAATATGCAGGGAATAGTCTCAATATTTTGGTACTGGTTGAGTCATGAATTGTGACCCAGTATGTGGCCTATTCTGGATGAGATACAATCTAAGTCCCAAGTTCACTCAAGAAGAATGAGTATTCTGTTGTTTTAGGGTGGAATCTTCTTTATATATCTATGAGGTCCATTTGGTTCAATGTGTCATTTGAAGCTCTTAATTAATTATTGATTTTCTGTTTGGATTATCGTTCTGTTACTGAAAGTGGTGTGTTGAGAGATCCTACAATTAATGCATTCATATCAATATGACTCCTTATTTTGATTAACAGTTGCCTTATGCAGCTACTGTTCCATTATTGGTAGCATAAATATTTAAAATTGTTAGATCTTCTTGGAGGATTGATCCTTTAAGAATAATTTAATGTCCTTTTGTATCTTTGACTACAGTCTTTAGCTTCAAATCTAATGTATCTGATATGAGAATTGCTACCCCAGCTATCTTTTGAGCAGAATAGACTTTTGAGTCCTGTTGGCAAGAACAATGCTTTTCCACCCTTTCACTTTTAGTCTAGGTGTATTTTTAGGTTCCAAATGTGTCTCTTGCAGAGAGCATATGGACAGGTCTGTCATTTTATCCAATGTGCAACCCTGTGTCATTTTATGGGAGGATTTAAGCCATTCACATTAAGAGTTTTTATTTAAAGATTGGTTTTTATTGACGTCATGTTGCCTGTGAAGTCCTTGTTTCTATAGATGGCAAATTTCTGTTCTAAGTCACTCATGTGCTCTTTCTACTTGTATAGAACCCCCTTTAATATTTCCTGGTGTCCCGGTTTGGTGGTCACATACTCTTTTAATCTTTGCAGGTCTTGGAAGCTCTTTATCTCTTCATCCATTTTGAATGTCAGCCTTGCTCGATAAAGTATTCTTGGCTGCATGTTCTTCTCGTTTAGTGCCCTGAGTATATCATGCTAGCTCTTTCTGGCTTGCCAGGTTTCTGTGGACAGGTCTGATGTTATTCTGATGGGTCTTCCTCCATATGTAAGGAATCTCTTCCCCCTACCTGCCCTCAGGACCTCCTATCTAAAATTATAATTCACGACCCTCACAATTATGTGTTTTTATGTTTTTCTACACTCATTGATCTTGTGTGGTGTCCTTTCTGCCTCTAGGACACTAAAACTTTTTCCACTCTCTAGATTGGGGTAATTTTCAATCAATATTTTTTCAGATATATCTTCTACTCCTCTGTCTTTCTCCACCCCCTCAGGGATTCCAATAACTCTAATGTTGGAACATTACATGGTGTCATTTATTTCCCTAAGTCTGTTCTCATGGTTTTTAAGCATTTTGTTCCATCTCTCCTCCTTACCTTTCTTCTGTATCACTTCATCCTTTAGTTTGCTAATTCTATACTCTGATTCAGTTTCCTTATCTGTTAGAATATTTTGGTTAGATTGTATCTTGCTGATATCATTTTTTTCATCAGCCATATTGTCTCTCAGTTCTGTTCTTAGAGAGTCTGTTTCACTAAAGTTTTTCTCCAACATAACCATTGCCTGCATAATTGTTACCCTGAATTCCCTTTTTGACATACTGTTTATGTCCCTATCCAATAGTTCTGAGGGAAAGGGCACAGTCTTTGGGTTTTTCCTCTGTTGGGTGCCCCTCCTCATAGTTATTCTGATAAGAATGTTTGAGGGATCTGTAAGCGAATTGATTAACCATGATTCAGGCAAGGGGTACCCTGGAAAGTTTCAGAACAATCAGAATTCACCACCAAAAAGAAAGAAAAAAGATAAAAGGAGAGACAGGGAGTGAGAAAAAAAGAAAAAAGAAATTCCAGCCAATATGAGCCCTAAAAATAAGATTTATAATGTATATTAACAAAAGCAAAGAAACATAAAGACCAGCAAAAGTAAAAGAGAAGAAATATAATAACCCAGCCAGAATGAACCCCAAGAATAAGATTTATGTGATACCAGGACAAAAACAACTGCACAGAAATGCTGAGAGAAGAATAAGATGGGGAGGTGGTTATAAATCCTCAATGTGGGTGAGGATGTTTTTTCAGATCTTCCTGAGTGTATCCTTGTATTAAAACTCTAGTTGTAATGTTAAGTATTTTAAAAAATTGAAAGACCAAGAATCGTGAATCAAAAAAGAAAAAAAAAAAGAAAAAAATGAAAAATTTTGTATCTGTGGGATGCCTGGGTGGCTCAGTTGGTTAAGCAGCTGCCTTCATTCAGGTCATGATTCCATGGTCTGGGATCGAGTCCCGCATCAGGCTCCTTGCTCGGCAGGTAGTCTTCTTCTCCTTCTGCCTCTGCTTGCCACTCTGCCTGCTCGTGCTCTCTCTCTCTCTATGTCTCTGAAAAATAAATAAATAAAATCTTTAAAAAAAATTGTATCTGTGAAATATACAGGTATTAGGACAATATCGAATTCTTAATACATTGTTTTCCACTGATGTTGGGGTTTTACACTTTTATGGGGGAACCCCATGGTTATTGTCCTCTTGCTTTTGGCTTGTCTTCTAGGGAAGAGGCCCGCAACCTTATTTTCCAGTCAATCTTGCTTGTGTGGAGTCACCCTGCTGGCTATCACTGTTCTGGGCTCTGTGGAAATCAGTTTTTCAGGCTTTTGCTCTCTGGGGGTTTTGTTCTTTTGCGGATTTTTGTGGCTTTTTATAGGGTCCAAGCAAAGAATCTGCATGTACCCAGACCTCCACCTCTGAGAGAAGCCTCAGTCAGCACCACTCTGAGAGGTCCAGAACATACAGACTCCACCTCTGCAAACTGCACTGTACACCACAGCCTCCTACAGGCAGTGCGAACCCCTGGCCACCATCCCAGTGGTCACCCGAGGACCCCACACACTCCTGCACCCCATGCCACTAAAACTACCATTGATATTGGTATGGTAAACTTCCTTCCAGTGGCTGCTATTGGCTGCACTACACTCCGGGCTTCCAGCCCACACAAGATACACTCAGATGCCTGCCTAAGATCAGACCCTGTTTTCTCAGGGGTGGGCTGGGAGTGCTCAGACCCCGCATATTTTTAATTTCTTGAGGAATCTGCACACTGTCTTCCAAGGTGGTTGCACCAACTACATTCCTACCAACAGTGGAAGAGTGTTCACCTTTCTTCACATCCTCTTCAACACTTGTTTTTTACAGACTTGTTGACTTTCACCATTCTAACTGCTGTAAGGTGGTATCTCAATGTGGTTTTGATTTGAATCTTCCAGATGGCTAAATGTGATGAACATTTTTTCATATGTCTCTTAGCCATTTGTATGTGTTCTTTGGAGAAGTGTCTGTTCAGATCTTCTGCCCATTTTTTGACATGATGACCTGTTTTGGGAGTGTGAAGTTTGAGGAGTTCTTTACAGATCCTAGATGTCAGAACTTTGTCTACTGTAGTGCCATTTGCAGATATCTTCTCCCATTCTGAAGGTTGCCTAATTGTTTTTTTTGACTGTTTCCTTTGCTGTGCAGAAGCTTTTTATCTTGATGAAGTCCCAAAAGTTCATTTTCACTTTTGATTCCTTTGTAGACATGTCTTAAAGTAGTTGCTATGGTTGATGTTGAAGAAGTGATTTCCTATGATCTTCTCTAGGATTTAGATAGATTCCTGCCTCATGTTGAGGTCTTTTATCCATTTTGAGTTTATCTATGTGTATGGTGCAAGAGAATGGTCAAGTTTCATTCTTGCATATATAGCTGTCCAATTTTCCCAGCACCATTTATTGAAGAGACTCTCTTTTTTCCACCGGATATTTTTGCCTGTTTTGTCAAAGATTATTTGAACATAGAATTGAAGGTCCATATCTTGGCTCTCTATTCTGTTCCACTGGTCTATGTGTCTGTTTTTATGCCAGTACCATGCTGTCTTAGTGATCACCGCTTTGTAGTAAAGTTCAAAATCGGGCAACATGAAGCCCCCATCTTGGTTTATCTTTTTCAACATTTCCTTAGCAATTCGGGGTCTTTCTTGTTTCCATACAAATTTTAGGATTGTTCCAACCCTTAGAAAAATGCCTGTTGAATCTTGATCAGGATGGCATTGAAAGTATAGATTGCTCTGGGCAGTATAGACATTTTAACAATGTTTATTCATGTGATCCATGAGCATGGAATGCTCTTACAACTTTTTGTGTCTTCTTCAATTTCGTTCATGAGTGTTCTATAGTGCCTCCTGTACAGATCCTTTACTTCTTTGGTGAGGTTTATAACCAGGTATCTTATGATTCTTGCCGCTATAGTAAATGGAATTAAGACTCTAATTTCCCTTTCCTTATTTTCATTGCTAGTATATAAGAAAGCAATATTTTTTGGAATGGTTTCAAAAGAATGCTTAATAACTCATCTTTAAATGTTGGATATAATCTTCTATGATGCCAAATGGCCCTGGACTTTTGTTTGCTGGGAGATTTTTGTTACTCTTTCAATTTTTTTACTGTTTATCTGTATGTTCAAGCTTTCCATATCTTACTACTTCAGTTTTTGTACTTTATATGTTTCTCAGAATTTACTTCTTATACATTGCCCAGTTTTCTTGATATATTTTTTTATTGCTATTTGTGTAACTTTGGTGTTGATTGTTGTTTATCTTCTCTCATTCATGATTTTGTTTATTTGCGTGCTTTCTCTTTTCTTTTTGATAAGTCTGACTGGTGGTTAATCAATATTTTAAATTTTTTCAAGGAACAAACTCCTGGTGTCATTGGTCCAATTTTTATTGTATGTTCTATATCATTTCTTTTCTGCTCTGATCCTTATTATTTCCCTTATTTCTTTAGCATTAGTCTTCAATTTTTTAATTTTTCTAGCCCCTATAAGTTTAAGGTTGATTTTTGTGTTTCAGACTTTTTTTCCAAAATATGTTTATTATATTTTTCAGTGTTACAAGATTGATTGTTCATGCACCACACCGAATGCTCCATGCAATGCATGCCCTTCTCCATACTCACCACCAGGCTCTCCCAATCCCCCAACCCCTCCCCTCCAAAACCCTCAGTTTGTTACTCAGACTCCACAGTCTCTCCTGCTTCATCGCCCCTTCCGATTTTCTCACATTCACCCTTCCCTTCCTTCTCACAATGCCCTCCATGATTTTCTTTATACAACACATATAATTGAGACCATAAGATAATTGACTCTCTCCGCTTGACTTATTTCACTCCACATAATCTCTTCTAGTCCTGTCCATGTTGATACAAAAGTTGGATATTCATCCTTTCTGATGGAGACATAATATTCCACTGTATAGATGTACCACATCATCCTTATCCACTCATCTGTGGACGCGCATTTTCATTCTTTTCACAGTTTGGCAATTGTGGCCATTGCTGCTATGAGCATTGGGGTAAATGTGGCCCTTCTTTGTACTTCATCTACTTCTTTGAGGTAAATACCCAGTAGTGCAATTGCAGGGTCATGGGGTAGCTCTATTTTTAATTTCTTGAGGAATCTCCACACTGTTTTCCAAAGTGGCTGCACCAACTTGCGTCTCACCAACAGTGGAGGAGGGTTCCCCTTTCTTCACATCCTCTCCAGCATTTTTTGTTTCCTGTATTATTGATTTTGGCCATTCTAACTGCTGTAAGGTGGTATCTCAGTGTGGTTTTGCTTTGAATCTCACTGATGGCTAAAGATGATGAACATTTTTTCATGTGTCTGTTCACCATTTGTATGTCTTCTTTGGAGAAGTGTCTGTTCATGTCTTTGCCCATTTTTTTGATCTGATTATTTGTTTTGTGGGTGTTGAGTTTGAGGAGTTCTTTATAGATCTTAGATATCAGGACTTTGTCTTTAGTGTCATTTGGGAATATCTTCTCCCATTCTGTTGGTTGCCTTTTAGTTTTGTTGACTGTTTCCTTCACTGTGTAGAAGCTTTTTATCTTGATGAACTCTCAAACATTCATTTTCACTTTTTTTCTTTTGCCTTTGGAGACATGTCTTGAAAGAAGTTGCTGTGGCTAATGTCATAGGGTTTACTGTGTATGTTTTTCACATAGATTTTCATAGATTCCTGCCTCACATTGATTTGTTTTTTGAATTAGGCTTGTACTGCTATATACTTCTCTATTTTTACTGTTTTGGTTACATCCCCAAAATTTTGGATTGTATAATTTTCATTTTCCTTTGTTTCCATGTATTTTTTATTTCTTCTATAATTTCCTGGTTCAACCATTCATTCTAGGACATTCTTTAACCTCCATTCTTTTGTGGTCTTTCCACATTCTTTCTATGGTTCACTTCAAGTTCCATATTTTAGTGGTCAGAAAATATGCCTGTTTTAAACTCGATGTGTTTGGATTTGTTGAAGATTGGTTTGTTACCTAATATTTTTTTTTTAAAGATTTTATTTATTTCACAGAGAGAGATCACAAGCAGGCAGAGAGGCAGGCAGAGAGAGAGAGGGGGAAGCAGGGTCCCACTGAGCAGAGAGTCCGATGTGGGGCTCGATCCCAGGACCCTGAGATCATGACCTGAGCTGAATGCAGAGGCTTTAACCCACTGAGCCACCCAGGCGCCCCATGTTATCTAATACTTTATACATTCTGCAGGATGCCCCCTGTGCACTAGAGAAGAATATGTATTCTGCAGCTTTAAGACAAAATGTTCTGAACATATTTGTTAGGTCCATCTGGTCCAATGTGTCATTCAAAGTCATTTTTTCCATGATGATTTTGTTTTGATAATCTGGGTGTGGTTTTAAAATCTCCTACTTTTTTGTATTATCAATGAGTTCCTTTATATTTGTTATTGTTTTATATAATTGGCTGCTCCCACGTTGAGAGGCCTAAATATTTGCAATCATTAAATCTTCTTGTTGGATAGCCTTTTTATTTTGATATAATGTCCTTCTTCATCATTTACTACATTCTTTAGTTTAATATGTTTTCTGATATATGTATTGCGACACCAGCTTTCTTTTGATGTCGATTTGCATGTTAAATGTTTCCCCGTCCCCTCACTTTCAATCTACAGGTGTCTATAGGAGTAAAATGTGTCTTGTATAGGCAGTGCTGTGTCTTGTTATTTGTTGTTGTTTTGTTTTGTTCTGTTCTTTTTATGTCTTCTCTCTGTGGTAACTGTCTCTCTGATGTCTTCAAAGATTTTCTCAGTCCAGGGAGTATCCTTAAGAATGTTGCTTTAAACTTAGATCAGACATACTACTTATATCTGTTTTGATTAGATTCCTGGCCATGATCTTTTCTTGTTCTTTTTTTTTGGCGGGGGATGATTTCCTCCAATTTGTTGTTTGCCAAGGTCTCTGATTTCTTCTGTGTGTTAGGAAAGTATATTATATTTCCTGTTCTTGAGAGTAATGGATCTATGAGAAAGAGGCCATATAATGTTCAAGGCCTTTCAGGTAGTTCTCTGGTATGTCCTATTTGCACTCTTCTGCTATGTTTTGGCTGCTCTGTCCCTCAGGTCAGTCATCTACAGGGGTTTCCTTGCCTGCAGTGGGCAGTGTTTGGACCTTGGCCAGCGTACAATCAGTTTTAAGTAGATGTGCTCTGGTCTGCTTGTTAAATGAGAACTGATGCGATTTTCCCTAGAACAGAGCTATGCAGAATGATAATGTCAGTAGAAGTGGTGTATGCAGGGGATTGTGCTGGTCATCTAGGGGTGGGAACCACTGTACTGGTTCTTAGGCACACTTCTCTAACAAAAACTGTCAGCTGAGCACACAGGGATAGGATTTCATGATTGGAAGTTATATAGTTATGCTGAAGGGAGGAGACAAGCCTACTATGTCACCATCTTATCTACATAAATATATATATTTACTAATTAATGAAATGGAAATTGACAGACAAAAGGAATTTTGTCACATAATCTAATAGAATGGTTAAAATTGACAAAAATTTAACATTAAGCATTGAAAAATGATGTGGAGAAGCTAGAAGCTATATACACTAATTCTAAGAACATGAATCAACACAAATGTTTTCTAAACTATTTACTGAATTTAAATGTATTGGTACCTGACAGCCAGCATTTTACATGCAATTTTATGAGAGAAAACATGTTTAAATATATATATATACACACACACATATGTATATATAGAAGAAGGTTCACAGAAATTTTGAATTTTATTCAAAGTTAAAAATGAAAAAAAAAACAAATGCTGTTTACATTACAATGGATAGATGAACTCTGGTAATTTCATATAAAATGAAATATAAAATATTGTACTAATTATTAGAAAAGTGTAAAGGAACACCACCATGTAATACTACTATCTGTACCAAAATTGTAAACTTACAAAAAATATAAAACAGGGAGCCTGTGTGGCTCAGTTGGTTAAGCAACTGCCTTCGGCTCAGATCATGATCCCAGTGTCCTGGGATGGAGTCCCACATCTGGCTCCTTGCTCAGCAGGGAGTCTGCTCCTCTCTCTGCCTCTGCCTGCTTCTCTGCCTGCTTGTGTTCTCTCTGTCAAATAATTAAATAAATTCTTAAAAAAATATAAATCAAAAAGATATACACAAAAATTAATGTGGATAGTAAAACTGGTCATTTTGAGTTCTCCCAGATGTCTCATACACTGTATATTTTACAAGTTTGGGAGAAATTTGGTATTATGTGTAAATCTAGAAAATACCACTTATCTGATAACCTCACAATTCTACCTATGGGAATAAAAAATCAGATCTCTTGGAGAAACATACCAGTAGATTTGTATAATAATCTCCATTTCAGTATTAGATATAATAGATTCCAAATAGGTAAATAGATTGTGCGAAGGTCATATAAGACATATATATGAGAAAAGGGAGACACAAGAGAAGATCTGAAAACAGAATAAAAGTTACCATCTTTAAGGTAAATTTACATTTATAAAGGCAATTTTCATTTGTATGGGTGTCTCCTTCTTCTTGCCAGTCAGGGCAGAATAACTACGTAAGAGACTCTTGAGGGAAGAAGTATGAACTGATATCTGTATAATCAATCTTACATTGATTTACCATACTTTTCCTGTTCAAATCTTTAGATATTGTTTCCCCCACAAATTTTTATTTACTGTCTTTTTCTCAAGGTAACACTTAATCCTGAATTCTTGGACATTTTGGGAAATACTCATTTTTACCTGCATATATCCCTTGTTTCCAGGTCAATAAACTTCTTTAGTTTTTCTCTTGTATATATCTTTGTTTGTTTTTACTATAAAATTATTTTTGTTTTATTTCACATATTTTATTTTTTTTGTTTCAGTATGTGATATTGAGTTATTCTGACCACCAATTAAGTGTATGCAAAATTCTTATTCATGAAATTAGGTTCATCTACTCACCAAGAAAAATACCGCAATACTCCACTCAGTCATTGCCTCCTGACAAAAGCACACGATATCTGGATAATCTGTAGTCCTTTCAGGTTCAGATATGGTTTCTTGCTCTGGCTGTGGATTCTGGTCTTTGGGACAAATCTGATCCAGTTTTGTCCATGGTCCCTGATTATATCTTTGGGGGTGATTTTAACTAGTTATTTTTTTACATCCACGGGGGTCATCTAAGCTAGGCAGTGGGGTGTCTGACTTCTCATTGTCTCCCAGAAATTTCTGTAGACTAATTCTTGAAGATCATATGACTTTGGCATCTTAAGCCTTATACACAGGATAGTAGGTTACTGACTATTATGTTCTAATCCTTTTTTTTTTTTTTTTTTAAGATTTTATTTATTTCTTTTAGAGACAGAGAAAGTGAGAGAGAGCATGAGAGGACAGAAGATCAGAGGAAGAAGCAGACTCCCCCTGGAGCTGGGAGCCTGATGTGGGACTTGATCCCGGAACTCAAGGATCATGACCTGATCCGAAGGCAGTTGCTCAACCAACTGAGCCACCCAGGCATCCTGTTCTAATCCTTTTTAACATGTTTCACTCAGGTTCAGTTCTGGATCATCAGCCACATGTTTAGTTTCTTCCTGGACTTAATTATCATTCCCGTGTCTTTTTTATACTTCCTCATAGTCATGTATATGAGTTTGAGATCACTTGATATGATTGTCCTAGGTTAAGAGATGATACTTTTTTTATGTTCTTGTCCTAAGGGTGTCTTCACATAGTTAAATCTCAGTTACATATGAGGTATTATTCATGGTATTTGTACATTATAAAGGAGTATTCTCTGTTTCTGAAAATTTTGTAGGTCATTTTTTTCGATATACTTATTTATTAATTTCAATGGTGATTTTTCCTCCTATTGTTATGATGTAGAGTCCTGGTTTATAGAATCAGAGTCCAAGGATCTGTTTAGACTTACCTAGGAAATTCTATAAAAAAAGTTAAAACAGTGATTGCAGGGGTTAAAAAAAATGGGACTAAAAATTTAGGAGATAAAATAAAAATAAAATAATTAAGAGACAAAATTAAGAGGATTTCATTATTTTTTTTTTGTTTTGCTTAAATGAGAAATAGTAATTTGATTATGCCTAAAATGTCATATTGTCCCTGTTATAAAACAGAATTCAACCTAAAGATTAAATTGAATTTATTCAATTATTCATGAATTAATTGGGCATCGCCCCATCTAGAAAATAGGAAGGAGCCCAAAAATTTGTACAAAATGGGAGAGATTTTTGGTAGAAGGGATTTTTGGTGGAAGGGAACAGAAATAAGGACAGAGAAGATTACCTCATCTTCCCTTAGGGAAATAGAATTAATCTACCAGGTGACTAACCTCAATATTGATAACTAGGAAATCTCATATTGACTGGTTTAAGATTGCACTCCTACAACCCAGTTAGGTATTAAGCCTTCTTTTGTTGACATGGTTATTAGCACAAGTGACTCCATTTGGTGCTAATTGTTTCTTTTAAAATAAGACTGTCAGCATAACTGCCAGAATGATGAACTTCCAATTGCCTCTTCTAGGTACTGCTCCAAAGTTCTCATAATTTTTGCTGATCTTCTGTTTTGTATTCCCAGATCATGACATTTTGTTGTTGTTGTTGTTGTTGTTGTTGTTGTTGTTGAATCTCTGTGATATTCCCAGGTCAGAGCCTTAGGTTCACATTTTTTGAGTCATTCATTCTTTTCTGAACTTTACCTACATCACACTACTAGGGAGACATTTATTTGGTGGTTAGCAGCAATGAGCATGCTTTTAAAGTTTTTTAGAGAATACAGCATACCACTGGTATTTTTATTATCATTATTATTATTCTCAGGTTAATTCCAAATGTTGACTACACTTCAGAGCTATGGTTACAAGACAAAAGCTGATCAAAATACAATAAGTCATGGAAGGCACCCTCTGAAGAAGTTGCCTACTTAAGCCAAGTGTTTTGCCCAGTGATCTTATGTTACTGAATTTCAACTTTCCCAGATGTGTTAATTCAGGTGCACTAGGCACAGACACCTCCCTGCTCTGCTGGAAGATCATTAGGAATTATCTTATGGAGAACAACTTTGGCCTGAGAGCCTAAGACTGTTTGTCTGTACATATTGTTTCATCAGCAGATTCTGTGATGTTTTCAAATTATGGAGATGTTCCTCATTATAAAGTTGTTTACATTTATTTATAGCTAGAAGAGCAATAACCTACTAAAGAAAGCTTATTTTGAATCATGAATATTTCCTGCTAGGTCTCATTTGAGTCCATGGCTCAGGACTGGAAAAGAGATGAACATGGAGTCCAGTACAATTTCTGGGTCTGCAGACTACACAGGTGGTTTTATTCTGGTTGTACTTGCCCAGTGCTCCTTTCATTGTGAAAAGCCTGGGTGTAAGATACCTTGGGTTTGGAGTTGTGAACCAAAAACAGGAACATGGGTCAGAGTGTCTCTAGTATTATAAACAGATCAAACTTTTTGATGACAGTATAGCAGTCTAAACATTACCCCATAGCAATGGCCTGGGAGATAATTGATGTTGGGATCATTCTTAAAAGACAATGACAGAAAAAATGAAGAAGAAGAAGAAGAAGAAGAAGAAGAAGAAGAAGAAGAAGAAGAAGAAGAAGAAGAAGGAGGAGGAGGAGGAGGAGGAGGAGGAGGAGGAGGAGGGGGAGGGGGAGGGGGAGGTGAGGAATGGGGAGTGGAGAAGAGAAGGTGAGGGGAAGGGCAACAAAATAACAAGAAAAACAAGAAGGAGAAGGAAGGGTTCCATATTTAGTTAAAATGTGAAGTCTTCTTCTGGCATCTTGGAAGGAAGTAGTTTACATTGGTGTCAACAATGTCTCTTATTAGTCAGTATGATTTGTTGGATTCCAGTCTTTGCACTGGACTCAATATCAAGTCAAACTTCCTTTAGCTATGAAATATGAGCCCAAGTTTCTAGCCACTAAGGTTTGGCTATCATTATGGTAATAAGAAATAATATACTCCTCTCCAAAAATATTTAATGACCGTCTTTGTACTTAGCAATTTCAAATCCAAAAGGTTGGGAATAAATTAGAAATGTTACTTTGTGCAGTCCTAGCCAAATACTTGAGAAATTAAAATACTGCACAAAGTCCAGTTTAAAGTTTTATAACAAAACCTCAACGATATTTAAGAAGACTAGTGTATAATATCCACTGAGGTTTAAACATAGTGTTCTCTTTACAATCATTACACTTTTCTCTCAAAGATAATCAGAGTAAAGCTACTTTGTATATATTAAATGTGACCTGGTCATATATTTAAGTCCAGCAAGGGCAGTGCCTGGCCACATATGGTCTTTTTGAGGTAAGATTGCTGGAACTTTTCATAAAGAATCTCACCTTTAACCTTTAAAATCTCTGATTTTTAGAAGTGAATAGATGGATTTCCAATCAGATTTTACCTACCAATACCATTCCAGTCAAAGCGTTGGGAATTGAGTCAAATTTTCTAATTGTGTACTGTTGCAAGGAAAACAATTTTTTTAAATTTATTTGTTTTTTGAAAAGAGAGAGAAAGATTATAAGTAGGAGGTGTGTGTGTGGGGGGGGTCAGGATCCCTTCTAAGCAGAGTGCCCATTGCAGGGCTAGATTCCAGGACTGAGATCATGACCTGAGATGAAAACAGAGGCTTCAATGCGCTGAGCCACCCAGGCATCCCTGGACAACAAATTATTACTCAACTTATGCAACTAAGTAGCTATATTTCTATGAAGAGTATATAAAACAAATTTCAAATTTGGAGGGGTCATGAAGAAAAAGTAAGCATTTCTTCTTTATTTAAAAGGTATACTTTTGGGAGGCATGGTGGGTCAGTCAGTTAAGTGTCTGCCTTCTGCTTAGGTCAAGATCCCAGGGTCCTGGGATCCAGTCCTGCACAGGGATCCTTCCTCAGCAGGAAGCTTGCTTCTCCCTCTCTCTCTATGCCCCTCCCTCTGATTGTTCTCTCTTTTGATCTGTCAAATAAAGAAATAAAATCTTTATCATAAGGTTTCACTTATGTGTGGAGCATAAGAGAAAACATGGAGGATATTGTGAGAAGGAAAGGAAGAGTGAATGGGGGGAAATCGGAGGTGGAGATGAACCATGAGAGACTGTGGACTCTCAGCAACAAATTGAAGGTTTTGGAGGGGACAGTGTGAGGGGTTGGGTGAGGCTGGTGTTGGGTATTGAGAAAGGCACATACTGCATGGAGCACTGGGTGTGGTCATGAACAATGACTCTTCGAACACTGAAATAATGAAATAAAAAATAATAATAAGGAGAGAAGATATGGAAATTCAAAAAAAAAGGGAGCCTATTATAATTTTCAGTACTACCAGGAGAAAAAAAATAAAGGGATGGCATTTGAAAAAACAATTAAATAAAAAAGGAACACTTTGGAAAGAAGTGAAATTCTCTCTCTTTGCAGATAACATGACATTTTATATGGAAAAACCAAAGACTCCAACCCCAAACTACTAGAACTCATACAGCAATTTAGTAATGTGGAGGATAAAAAATCAATACACAGAAATCAGTTGCTTTCTTATACACTAACAATAAAAATACTTATAACTAACAATAAAAATATAGAAAGGGAAATTAGGGAATCGATTCCATTTACTATAGCACCAAGAACATAAGATCCCTGGGAATAAACCTAACCAAAGAGGTAAAGGATCTGTACTCGAGGAACTACAGAATTTTAATGAAAGAAATTGAAGAAACCACAAAACGGTGGGAAAGCATGCCATGCTCATGGATCGGAAGAATAAACATAATTAAAATGTCTATACTGCCGAGAGCAAATTATACTTTCAATGACATCCTGATCAAAATTCCACCAGCATTTTTCAAAGTGTTCAAAAGGAAAACAAAGCTGGGGGCATCACATTGCCCAATTTCAAGTGTTACTGCACAACTGTGATCAGCAAGACAACATGGTAGTGGCACAAAAACAGACACGTAGACCAGTGGAACAGAGTAGAGAGCCCAGATATGGACCCACAACTGTATGGTTAAAAAATCTTTGAGAAAGTAGGAAAAATATCCAGTGGAAAAAAGACACTCTCTTCAACAAAAGATGTGTGCAATGTCCACAATAGACAAACTACGGAAAGAACCTAGATGTCCACCAACAGATGATGGATAAAGAAGTTGTGGTATACATACATATATATATATATGTATGTACATATCATATATATACATATCATATATGTATACATATATATACATATCATATATATATATGTATGTATACCACATGTGCGTATATATACACACACAGACACACACAATGGAATACTATGCAGCCATCAAGAGAAATGAAATCTTGCCATTTGCAACAATGTGTATGGAACTAGAGGGTATTATGCTAAGCAAAATATGTCAGTCAGAGAAAGACAATTGCCACATGATTGATCTGATATGAAGAATTTGAGTGGGTGGGCAGGGGTCATGAGGGGTGGGGAAGAGAAATGAAACTAGATGGGATGGGGAAGGAGACAAAACATAAGAGACTCCTAAAAGCACAAAACAAACTAAGGGTTGCTGGGAGATGGGGGGGTAGGGATATGGACATTGGGGAGGGTATGTACTATAGCAAATGCTGTGAAATATGTAAGCCTGATGATTCACAGACATGTACTCTGAGGCAAATAATACATTATATGCTAATAAAAAATTTAAAAATAAATAAATGATTCTGCGATAATTGGACAACTATATATAGAAGAATGAAATTTAACAGTCCTCTTACACCATACACAAAAATGAACTCAAAATAGATAAAAGACCTGAAGTTGAGGCAGAATCTATCAATATCCTAGAGGAGAGCATAGGCAGTAAACTCTTTGACATCAGTCACAGCAACTTCAAGACATATCTCCAAAGGCAAAGGAAACAAATGTGAAAATAAAATTTTTGGACTTCATCAAGATAAAAGTCTTACAGTGAAGGAAACAGTCAAGAAAACAATCAGGCAACCCACAGAATGGGAGAACATATTCGCAAATGACACTACAGACAAAGGCCTGATATCTAAGATTTATAAAGAACTCCTCAAACTCAACACCCACAAAACAGATAAGCACACCAAAAAGTGGGCGGAGAGACATGAATAGGCACTTCTCCAAAGAATACATACAAATGGCTAAGACCCATATGAAAAACTATTCATCATCTTTAGCCATCAGAGAGATTCAAATCAAAACCAACTGAGATACCACCTTACACCATTTAGAATGGCCAAAATCAACAAGACAGTAAACAACAAATATTGGAGAGGTTGTGGAGAAAGGGGAACCCTCCTCCACTGTTGGTGGGAATGCAAGTTGGTGCAGCCACTTTGGAAAACAGTATGGAGATTCCTCAAGAAATTAAATATAGAGCTACCCTATTACCTTGCAATTTCACTACTGGGTATTTACCCCAATGAAGCAGATGCAGTACAAAGAAGGGCCACATGTACCACAATGTTCATAGCAGCAATGACCACAATCGTCAAACTGTGGAAAGAACCAAAATGCCCTTCGACAGATTAGTGGATAACGAAGATGTGGTACATCTATATAATGGAATTTTATGCCTCTATCAGAAAGGATAAATATCCAACTTTTGTATCAACCTGGACAGGACTAGAAGAGATTATGTGAAGTGAAATATGTGAAGTGGAGATAGTCAATTATCTTATGGTCCCATTACATGTGGAGCATAAAGAAAATCATGGAGGGCATTGTGAGAAGGATGGGAAAGGTGAATGGGGGGAAATCGGAGGAGGCGATGAACTGGGATTGTCTGTGGACTCTGAGCAACTATCTAAGGGTTTTGGAGGGGAGGGGGTGGGGGGGTGGGCCAGCCTGGTGGTGGGTATTGTGAAGGGCATGTATTGCATGGAGCACTGGGTGTGGTGCATGAACAATCAATCTTTTAATACTGAAAAAATAAAAGAAACATATTTGGATAAAAAAAAATAGAAATTATTTGTGCTTATATAAACTAACAACGAAATACTTGAAAATTAAATGAAGAACACGTGTTGTTTACTGTCTTGTTGATTTTGGTCTTTCTAACTTGTGTAAGGTGGTATCTCAGTGTGGTTTTTATTTGAATCTCCCTGCTGGCTAATGATGATGTTCACTTTTTCATGTATCTCTTAGCCATTTGAATGTCTTCTTTGGATTGTTCATGTCTTCTACCCATTTTTTAACTTCACTATTTGTTTTTCCGGTGTTGACTTTGTGGAGTTCTTTATAGATCTTGCATATCAGCCCTAGGAACACTACATCAAAAACTAATGACATAATGTAGGGTGACTAACATAACGTGATAGAAATAATAATAAAAAACAAGATATTTTCCTATTAAAACATAGAAATACATACACACACACACACATACATACATACATACGTTCATAAAATTTCTCCCTGGGGAAGGAAATTGGTACCAAAACTGGACAGACATTTTCCAAAAATGACATACAAATGACAACCAGGTATATAAAAATATGCTTAATACCACTAATTATTAGAATAACAATTGTATAACAAATCCACAGTGAGTTTCATTTCATATCTGTTAAATTGGCTATCATCAAGATGACATGAATTAAGAAGTGTTGGCAAATATGTGGAAAAGGGATATCCTTGTATTCTGTTGGTGGGAATGTAAATTGATTCAGCCACTATGGAAAACAATATGGAAGCACCTCAATAATTTAAAAAGAGATTATGCTGAGTGAAATAAGTCAAGCACAGAGAGTTAATTATCATATGATTTCACTTACATGTGGAGCATAAGGAAAAACATGGAGGACACTGGGAGAAGGAAAGGAAGGGTGAATTGGGGGAATCAGAGTGGAGACGAAATATGAGAGACTGGAGATTTTGAGAAATAAACAGGGTTTTGGAGGGGAGGAAGGTGGGGAGGTTGGGTGAGCCTGGTGGTGTGTATTGAGGAGGGCACATCTTACCTGGAGCACTGGGTGTGGTGCATGAACAATGAATCTTTGAACACTGAAAAAATAAAATAAAGTAAAATAAAATAGTAAAATTAAGTAAAATAAAATAAAATATAAACAAATATAAAGAATTAGAACTTTATTATGATCTAGCAATCTCAATTCTGGTTATATATCAAGCAAAATGAAAAGAAAATTTCAATGATATCACTGTCCCATGTTCATTGTAGTATTATACACATCAGCCAAGATGAAAGACACAAACCTGAGTGTCTTTCAGTGAATGACTGAATGAATAGAATGAAAATGACACAGCATATGCTATTTGTGGTATATATATAATATTTATTCAAGAACAATCTTAAGTTAATTTGATGTAATAAAATGTATTGAACGGTATTAAATAATTCAGAAATTACTAAATCTGAACTTTGATATCACAATAATGACATTTTCTAATCACATTCTGTAGAACCCTGTACTGCTGGTATTTGATTTTCCATTAGCTATATGTGCTAAACATTGTCCTACCAGAGTACCCTAAGTCTTTGACCACTGCTACTTTCCCCACTTATTTGTCTCTTTCTTTTTATTGGAGAAGTTAGGTTTCCTCAAAAAGATTTTTCACATTTCTTTTCAATATATTGTATTTAATGATTTCACTGCTATCGTGAATGGATCTCCTTTCCATTTAAATTTCTAAGAGACAATTGATGTGTGAAGAAAAGCAACTGTGCTTTGTACCTATGTTTATGTTTTCTTTCTTTCTTTCTTTCTTTCTTTCTTTCTTCTTCTTTCTTCTTTTCTTTCTTTCTTTCTTTCTTTCTTTCTTTCTTCTTTCTAACCTTTTAAGATTCTATTTATTCTATTTATTTGACTGAGAGAGATCACAAGTAGGCAGAAAGTCAGGCGTAGAGAGGGGGGAAGCAGGCTCCCTGCTGAGCAGAGAGCCAGATGTGGGGCTCCATCCCAGGACCCTGAGATCATGACCTGAGCCAAAGGCAGAGGCTTTAACCTCACTAAGCCACCCAGGTGCCCCTGTAACTATGTTTTCTCCATATTTTACTGACCATAATTATTGGTCTCAGTATTTTTTCAGCATATCATCTTAGATTTTCTCTGTATGAAAATGTATCTTGGAAAATAATTATGTTTACATCTTCCTTTCCAACCTATGTATATGGTATTCCATTTTCTCCCATATTTCACTGACTATAGTTTCCATAAGAAGGTTGGACGCTAGTAGTAATTGTGGGCATTCCTGCCTTGTTTCTGACTTTTAGAGGATTCCTTGATTAATTTGTAGTTAATACAATAGTTATTATTGGTGTCTGCTATATTCTCATTGCCACTTCAATAAAGCTTCTTTCAATTTCTAGTAAATAAACAAACAAACAAATAAAATTAACACCCTATAAAATGTAGTGTGGTTTTTGTTACTGATAAAAACATTTGGGGGTGCCTGGGTGGCTCAGTGTGTTAAATCCTCTGCCTTAGGCTCAGGTCATGATCTCTGGCTCCTGGAATTGAGCACCACATATGGCTTTCTCCTCAGCAGGGAGGCTGCTTCCACCCTCTCTCTGCTTGCCTCTCTGACTACTACTGAACTCTCTCTGTGTCAAATAAATAAATAAAAATCTTAAAAAAAACATTTGATTAATTATAGAAACTTGATTTGTTTACAATGATTTTTAAGATGAAATGCTAAAAGACTTATAATTGTAAATCTGTGCATATGTAAAAGAAGACACAAGTTTTAAGATTTATTTATTAATACTGTGTGTTTGCTCTAGCAAAGGGTGAGCATTTTCAATTTATCACAACTAATATGTGTTTGCTTCTAGCAAAGGTTGAGCACATTCATTTTATCACAACAAATGTGTGTATGTGTTCATTTATATATTTCTCACCTGAATAACAAAGGTTTCAAAACAAGCTATTCAAGTGCACCTGGGTGGCGCAGTGGGTTAAGCCTCTACCTTCAGCTCAGGTCATGATCTCAGGATAATGAGATCAAGCCCTACATCTGACTCTCTGCTCAGCAAGGAGCCTGCTTCCCCCTCTCTCTCTGTCTGCCGCATTGCCTACTTGTGATCTCTCTCTCTATATCAATTAAGTAAATAAAATCTTAAAAAAACAAGCTATTCAGTAAAAGTGAACATTTCAAGTAGAGTTTAGCAATTTTTTCATTGTTTTTAAAAACTTCTAGGTGAAGACAGAGTGATGTATGCAGCTGTATTGGTTTTAGCTTCAATATACTTTAGACATTTTGTTTCACAAATTCCTTTTCAATTAAGCCTGAAAAGAAGCAAGAACAAAAATTGCTCATACCTGCTGAACTGTTTTTGGTCCCTCCGTACATCACTTTCTCTGTACAGATGTGTATCCATTTTGCTCAGATATTCATGATAAAAAAAAAAAAAAAAAAGGTCCAGGGTACCTGGGTGGCTCAGTGGGTTAAAGCCTATGCCTTAGGCTCAGGTAATGATCTCAGGGTCCTCACATTGAGCCTTGCATTGGGATCTCTGCTGAGCAAGGAGTCTGCTTCCTCCTCTCTTTCTGCCAGCCTCTCTGCTTACTTCTGATCTCTCACTGTCAAATAAATTTAAAAAAAAATCTTAAAAAAAAAGAGATCAGATGCAGTACAAAAAAGTGCCACATATACCCAATGTTCATAACAGCAATGGCCACAATCATAAAACTCTGGAAAGAACCAAGATACTCTTCAACAGAAGAATGGAAAAAGAATATATGGTACTTATATACAATGGAATATTATGCCTCCATCAGAAAGGATGGATACCCAATTTTTGTATCAGCATGGATGGGACTGGAAGAGATTATGCATAGAAAAATAAGTCAAACAGAGAGAAACAATTATCTTAGGGTCTCACATGTGGAACATAAGGAAAAACATGGAAGGCATTGTGAGAAGGAAAGGAAGGGTGAATGGGGGGAAATCGGTGGGAAACTGGATGAACCAAGAGACTGTGGACTCTGAGCAAAAAACTGAGTGTTCTTGAGGGGAGTGGGCGGGTGGTTGGGTGAGATTGGTAGTGGGTATTGAGAAGGGCAGGAATTGAATAGAGCCCTTGGTGTGGTGCATGATCTTGTAACACTGAAAAAATAAAATAAAAACAATGGCATTCTGATGAAAATTCACCAGTTTTTTTTCAAAGGGCTGGAACAAACAATTCTAAAATCTTTAAGGAACCAGAAAAGACCATGAATTGCTAAGGAAATGCTGAAACAGAAAAACAAAGCTGGAGACATCACATTGCCTGATTTCCAGCTTTACTACAAAACTGTGATCACCAAGACAGCACGGTACTGGCACAAAAACAGACACATAGACCAGTGAAACAGAGTAGAGAGCCCAGATATGGACCCGCAACTCTATGGTCAAATAACCTTTGACAAAACAGGCAAAAAGATCCAGTGGAAAAAAGATAGTATCTTCAATAATTGGTGCTGGAAAAACTGGACAGCTATATATAGAAGAATGAAACTTGATCATTCTCTTACACCATACACAAAGATAAACTCGAAATAGATAAAAGACCTCAACATGAGGCAGGAATATATCAAAAACCTAGAGAAGAAAGAACATAAGCAGTAACCTGCTCAACATCAGCCATAGCATCTACTTTCAGGACATATCTACAAAGGCAAAAGAAACAAAAGCGAAAATGAACTTTTGGGACTTCACCAGATAAAAAGCTTCTGCACAGTGAAGGAAACAGTCAACGAAACAAACGGGTAACCCACAGAATGGGAGAAGATATTCGCAAATGACACTACAGACAAAGGTCTGATATCTAAGTTCTATAAAAAAATGCCTCAAACTCACCCCACACAAAACAGGTAATCACACCAGAAAATGGGTGGAAGACATGAACAGACACTTCTCCATAGAAGACATACAAATGGGTAACACCGACATGAAAAAATGTTCATTATATTTAGCCATCAGGGAGATTTAAATAAAAAACACACTGACATACCACATTACACCAGTTAGAATGTGCCAAATCAACAAGAGAGTAAACAACAAATGCAGGAGAGGATTTGGAGAAAGGGGAATCCTCTTCCATTGTAGGTGGGAATGCAAGTTGGTCAGTCACTTTGGAAAACAGTGTGGAGATGCCTCAAGAAATTAAAAATAGAGTTACACTGTGACCCTGCAGTTGCACTACTGTGTATTTACCCCAAAGAAGCAGATGTGGTTCAAAGAAAGGTCACATGTACCCCAATGTTCATAGCACTGATGGCCACAATCACCAAACTGTGGAAGGAACCAAAATGCTCTTCAACAGATGAGTGGATAAGGAAGATGTGGTACATTTATACAATGGAATATTATGCCTCCATCAGAATGGATGAATATCCAACTTTTATATCAACATGGACAGGACTAGAAGAGATTATGTGGAGTGAAATAAATCAAGCAGAGAGAGTCAATTATCTTATGGTCTCACATGTGAAGCATAAGGAAAAACATGGAGGGCATTGTGAGAAGGAACGGAAGGGTGTATGGTGGGAATCAGGAGGAAAAATGAACCATGAGAGACTGCGGACTCTGAGCAACAAACTGAGGAGTTTGGAGGGGATGGTGTGAGGGATTTTGTGGGACTGGTGTTGGGTATTGAGAAGGGCACATATTGCATGGAGCACTTGGTGCGGTGCATGAACAATCAATCTTGTAACACTGAAAAAATAAAATACACAAATTTGGTGGAAAAAATGTATTTGGGGGAAAAATTTGCAAACTTCAAACCAGCCCTACAGGAAATATTGAACATGGTCCTCTCAGCAAAGAGAGAACCTAAAAGGAACATAAACCAGAAAGGAACAGAGACAATATACAATTAACCGTCACCTTACAAGCAATACAATGGCACTAAATTCAAATTTGTCAATAGTCACCCTGAATGTAAGTGGGCTAACCCATTCAAAAGACACAGAGTATCGGAATGCATAGAAAAACAAGACCCGTCAACATACTATTTACAAAAATCTCATCTTAGACCCAAAGACACATTCAGATTTAAAGTGAGGGAGTGTAAAAAAATTGACCATGCTATTGGACATACATCAAAAGAAAGCTAGGGTGGTATTTCTTATATCAGAAAAGTTAGATCTTGATCCAAAGACTATAATAAGAGACGAGGAAGGACACTATATCATACTTAAAGGGACTGTCCAACAAGAAGAGGTAACAATTGTAAATATCTATGCCCATAACATGGGAGCAGCCAACTATATTAATCAATTAATTGTAAAGTCAAAGAAACACATCAACAATAAAACAATAATAGTAGGGGTATTTAATTACCCCCTTACCAAAATGGACAGTTCATCTAGGCAAAAGATCAACAAGGAAAAAAAGGCTCTAAATGACACATTGAAATCAATGGACATCATAGATATATTCAGAACATCCAACCCAAAGCAACAGAATACACATTGTTCTCTAGTGCACATGGAACATTCTCCAGAATAGATCATTTTCTGGAACACAAATCAGTTCTCAAACGGTACCAAAAGATTGGGATCATTCCTGCATATTTTCAGACCACAATGCCATGAAATTAGAACTCAATCTCAAGAGGAAAGTTGGAAAGAACTTATTACATAGAGGTTAAAGAGCGTCCTACTAAAGAATGAATGGGTTAACCAGGAAATTAAAGAAGAATTTAAAAATTCATGGAAACAAATGAAAATGCAAACACAACTGTTCAAAATCTATGGGACACAGCAAAGGCAGTTCTGAGAGGAAAATATATAGCAATACAAGCCTTTCTCAAGAAACAAGAAAGATCTCGAATACACAACCTAACCTTACACCTTAAGGAGCTGGAGAAAGAACACCAAACAAAGCCTAAACTCAGCAGAAAAAGAAAAATAATAAAAATCAGAGCAGAAATCAATGAAATAGAAACCAAGAGAACAGTAGAACAAATCAACAAAACTAAGAGCTGATTCTTTGAAAGAATTAATAAAATTGATAAACCCTTGCCAAGACTTATCAAAAAAATACAAAGGACCCAAATTAATAAAATCATGAATGAAAAAGGAGAAATCACAACCAACACCAAAGAAATACAAACAATTATAAGAACATATTATGAGCAACTATATGTCAGCAAATTAGACAATCTGGAAGAAATAGATGCATTCCTAGAGACACATAAACTTCCAAAACTGAACCAGAACGAAATAGAAAACCTGAACAGACACATAACCAGTAAGTAGATTGAAGCAGTCATTAAAAATCTCCCAACAAACAAGAGCTCTGGCCAGATGGCTTCCCAGGGAATTCTACCAAACATTTAAAGAAGAATTAATACCTATTTTCCTGAAATTGTTCCAAAAAATAGAAATGGAAGGGAAACTTCCAAACTCCTTTCATGAGGCCAGCATTACCTTGTCTCAAAACGAGACAAAGATCCCATCAAAAAGGATAATTATAGGCCAATATCCTTGAAGAAAACAGATGTAAAATTTCTCATCAAAATACTAGCCAATAGGATCCAACAGTTCATTAAATGATTATTTACCATGACCAAGTGAGATTTATTCCTGGGATGCAAGGTTGGTTCAATTTTGACAAATAAATCAATGTGAACCAATACATTAGTAAAAGAAGGAAAAGAACCATATGATACTCTCAATTGATGCTGAAAAAGCATTTGACAATGTACAACATTCTTTCTTAATCAAGTGTAGGCATAGAGCATACATTCCTCAATATTATCAAAGCCATCTATGAAAAACCCACAGCAAACATCATTCTCAATGGGGAAAAGCTGAGAGCCTTTCCCCTAGATCAGGAACACGGCAGGGATGCCCACTATACCCACTGCTATTCAACATAGTACTGGAAGTCCTAACCTCAGCAATCAGAAAACAAAAAGAAATAAAAGGCATCCAATTTGGCAAAAAAGAAGTCAAAGTCTCACCCTTTGCAGATCATATGATACTTTACATGGAAAACCCAAAAGACTCCACTCCAAGACTGCTACAACTCATACAGGAATTCAGTAAGCTGTCAGGATATAAAATTAATGCAGAGAAATAAGTTGCATTTCTATACACCAACAGCAAGACAGAAGAAAGAGAAATTAAGGAGTTGATTCCATTTATAATCACACCCAAACCCATAAGATACCTAGGAATAAACGTAACCAAAGAGGCAAAGAATGTGTACTCAGAAAACTACAAAGTGCTCATGAAAGAAATGGAGGAAGACACAAAGAAATGGACAAATATTCCATGCACATGGATTGGAAGATCAAATATTGTGAAAATGTCTATGCTGCCTAAAGCAATCTACACATTTAATGCAATCCCTGTCAAATTACCATCAATTTATTTCAAAGAAATGGAACAAATAACCCTAAAATTTATATGGAACCAGAAAAGAACATGAATAGCCAGAGGAATGTTGAAAATGAAAACCAAAGTCGGCGGCATCATAATTCCAGACTTCAAGCCCTATTACAAAGCTGTCATCATCAAGACAGTGTTGTACTGGCATAAAAAAAAAGACACATAGATCAATGGAACAGAATAGAACATCCAGAAATGGACCCCCAAATCTATGGTCAACTAATCATTGACAAAGCAGGAAAGAATATCCAATGAAAAAAGACAGCCTCTTCAACAAATGGTGTTAGGAAAATTGGACAGCCAGTTGCAGAAGAAAGAATCTGAACCATTTCCTAACAACACACACAAAAATAGCCACGAAATGGGTGAAAGACTTCAATGTGAGACAGTGCTCCATCAAAATCCTTAAGGAGAAGACAGGCAGCAACTTCTTTGGCCTCAGCAGCAGCAAATTCTTCCTAGAAACATCCCCAGAGGGAAGGAAAGAAAGGGCAAAAATGAACTATTGGGACCTCATCAAGATCAAAAGCTTTTGCACAGCAAAGGAAACTGTCAACAAAACCAAAAGACAACTGACAGAATGGGAGAAGATATTCACAAATGACATATCAAATAAAGAGCTAGTATCCAAAATCTATAAATAACTTCTCAAACTCAACACCCAAAGAACAAATAACCTGATCAAGAAACGTGCAGGCGATATGAAAAGACATTTCTGCAGAGGACATCCAAATAGTCAACAAACGTATGAAAAAGTGCTCAACATCACGCGGCATCAGAGAAATACAAATCAAAACCACAGTGAGATACCACCTCACAGCAGTCAGAATGGCTAAAATTAGCAAGTCAGGAAAAGACAGATGTTGGAGTGGATGTAGAGAAAGGGGAACCCTCCTACACTGTTGGTGGCAATGCAAGCTGATATAGCTACTCTGGAAAACAGTACGGAGGTTCCTCAAAAAGTTGAAAATAGAGCTACCCTACAACTTAGCAATCTCACTCCTGGGTATTTACCTACAGACACAAATGTAGAGATCTGAAGGGGCACGTCCACCCAAATATACATAGCAGGAATGTCTACAATAGCCAAACTATGGAAAGAACCTAGATTTCCATAAACCGATGAATGGATAAAGAAGATGTGTTGTAAATATAAAATGGCACACTATGCAGCCATCAGGAGAAACGAAACTTTGCCATTTGCAAAGATGTGGATGGAACTAGAGGGTATTATTCTAAAAAAGAAATAAGTCAGAGAAAGACAATTATCATAAGATCTCATTGATATGAAGATTTTGAGAGGCAAGGCAGGTGGGCGTCAGACGGTGGGGGAGGGAAATGAAGCAGGATGGGATCAGGAAGGAGAAAAATCATAAGAGAGTCCTATACTTATGAAACAAACTTGGGTGTTTGGGGAGTAGGGGTTAGAGATAAGGCGGATAGGGATAGGTTATGGACATTGGAGAGGACATTGGATAGGGATAGGTTATGGACATAAGTTATGCACATTACAATGTGCTATGGTAAGTGCAGTGAAATGTGGAAGCCTAATGACACACAGACATGTAACCTGGGGCAAATAATACATTATATGTTAATTTTTTAAAAATCCTACCTAGTAGTATCCTACAGCACATTAACATGATTATCCAACATTATGAGGTGGGATTTATCCCTGGGATGCAAGGGTGGTTCAACATTTGCAAATCAATCAGTGTGATAGAACAAATCAACAAGAGAAGACAGAAGAACCACATCGTCCTCTCAACTGATGCAGAAAAAAGCATTTGACAAAATTCAGCATTTGTTCCTGATTAAAACACTTCAAAGTACAGAGCTGGATGGAACATTCCTCAAATTCATAAAATCTATATCCCAAGGACCCACAGTAAATATCAATCTCAATAGGGAAAAGCTGACAGCTTTCCCTTTGAAATCAGGTACACAAGGATGCCCACTCTTGCCACTCTTGTTCAACATAGTACGAGGTGTCCTATTGACAGCAATCAGACACAACAAAAAGAAATAAAAGGTATTTAAATTGGCAATGAAGAAGTCAAAGTCTCTCTCTTCGCAGATGACATGAAACTTTATATGGAAAACCCAAAAAGACTCCACCGCCAAAATACTAGAACTCATTCAGCAATTCAGTAATGTCAGGACACAAAATCAATGCACATAAATCAGTTGCTTTCCTATACACTAACAATGAAAATATGGAAAGGGAAATTAGACAATCGATTCCACTTACTGTAGCACCAAGAACCATTAGATATCTGGATATATACCTAACCAAAGAGGTAAAGATTCTGTACTTGAGGAACTACAGAATGCTCATGAAAGGAATTGAAGAAGACACACAAAAGTGGAAAAGCATCCCTGGGAATAAACCTAAGCAAAGAGGTAAAGGATCTGTACTCGAGGAACTACAGAATTTTAATGAAAGAAATTGAAAAAACCACAAAAAAGGGGGGAAAGCATGCCATGCTCATGGGTCGGAAGAATAAACATTGTTAAAATGTCTATACTGCCAAGACCAATATATAATGTCAATACCATCCTGATCCAAATTCCACTGACATTTTTCAAAGAGCTGGAACAAACTATCTCAAAATTTGTATGAAACCAGGAAAGACCCGGAATTTCTAAGGAAATGTGGAAAGAGAAAAACAAAACCAGGGGTATCACGTTGCCAGATTTTACCCTATACTACAAAGCAGTGATCACCAAGACAGCATGGTAGGGGCAGAAAAACAGGCACATAGACCAGTGTAACAGAGTAGAGAGGCAGATATGGACCCACAACTCTATCATCAAATAATCTTTGACAAAGCAGGAAAAAATATCCTGTGGGGGGAAAAAATCTTTTAAATAGATGGTGTTGGGAAAATTGGACAGTTATATGCAGACGAAGTAAACTTGACCATTCTTTTACACCATACACAAAGATAAAAACAAAATGGTTAAAAGACCTCAACATGAGGCAGGAATATATCAAAATCCAAGAGGAGAACATAGGCAGTAAACTCTTCGACATCAGCCACAGCAACTTCTTTCAGGACATGTTTCCAGAGGCAAAGGAAACAAAAGCAAAAATGAACTTTTGGGATTTCATCAAGATAAAATGTTATTGCACAGCGAAGGAAACAGTCAACAAAACAAACAGGCAACCCAGAGAATGGGTGAAGATATTCGCAAATGACACTCCAGACAAAGGTCTGATATCTAAGATCTATAAAGAACTCCTCAAACTCAATTCTCAAAAAACAGATACTCACTTCAAAAAATGGGAGAAGACATGACCAAGCACTTCCCTAAAGAAGACATGCAAATGGCTAACACCCACATGAAAAAATGTTCATCTTCATTAGCCATCAGGGAAATTCAAATCAAAACCACACTGAGATACCACCTTACACCAGTTAGAATGGCCAAAATCAACAAGACAGTAAACAATAAATGTTAGAGGGGATATGAAGAAAGGGGAGCCCTCTTCCACTGTTGGTGGGAATGCAAGTTGGTGCAGCCACATTGGAAAACAGTATGGGGATTCCTCAAGAAATTAAAAATAGAGTTACACTGTGACCCTGCAGTTGCACTATTCAGTATTTTCCCCAAAGAAGTAGATGCAGTACAAATAAGGGCCACATGTACCCCAATGTTCATAGCAGCAATGGCCACAATCGCCAAAATGTGAAAAGAGCCAAAATGCTCTTCAACAGATGAGTGGATAAGGAAGATGTGGTACATCTATACAATGGAATATTATGCCTCCATCAGAAAGGATAAATATCCAACTTTTGTATCAACATGGACAGGACTAGAAGAGATTATGTGGAGTGAAATATGTCAAGGGGAGAGAGTCAATAATCTTATGGTCTCATTTCCGTGTGGAGCATAAGGAAAATCATGGAGGGCATTTTGAGAAGGAAGGGTAGGGTGAATGGGGGGAAATAGGAGGGGGTGATGAACCATGAGAGACTGTGAAATCTGAGAAACAAATAGGGTTTTGGCGGGGAGGGTGGCTGGTATTGTGTGAGCCTAGTGGTGGATGTTGAGGAGCTCATGTATTGCATGGAGTACTGGGTGTGGTGCATCAACAATTTATCTTGCAATTCTCAAAAAAAAAAAATTAAAAACAAAAATAACTAATAATAGTCTAAAAAAAGTATAAAACAAACCTTACAACAAAGAACCTAGAAAAAGAAAAGCATATATAGCCTAAACCAGGATAAAGAAAGTAATAATAAAGATCAAATCAGATATAAATTTTACAGAAACAAACTACAACCCAACGAAAACAAAATGACAGATCAGTGAATTCAAGAGCTTGTTTATTGAAAAAAAATTATAAAGCTGTAGTCAAACTTACCAAAAAGAAAAGAGAAATGATTCAAATCAATATTAGTAGAACCAAAAGAGGAGAAAAAACAGTACACACCATAGAAATACAAGCAATTAGAAGAAAATATTATGAAAAATTATATGCCAACAAATTAGACAACGTGAAAGAAATGGATAAATTCCTAGAAACATAAAAACACCAAAACTCAAAAAGGAAGAATGAAAAAAATATTGAGAAAACAGATAACCAGTAAAGAAATTGAATCGGTAGCAAAAATCATCCAACAGGGGCACCTTAATGTATCAGTTGGTTAAGTGTCCTGACTTCAGCTTGCATCATGATCTTGGGGTCCTGGTATTTAGTGACAAATCAGGATTAGCCCTCAGCATGGAATCTGCTTCTCCCTCTGTTCCTCCCCCACCTGTGCTCTCTCTTTCAGTCAAATCAATCAATTGATCGATATTTAAAAAAATCCTCCCAACACACAAAAGTCCAGGACAGGATGGCTTAACAGATGAATTCCACCAAGCATTTAAAGAAGGGTTAGTTTGCATTATGTTCAATCTATTCTCAATAAGAGAAAAATAAGGAAAAGTTCTGAATTCTTCCAATGAGTCCAGCATTACCCTGGTGCCAAAACCAGATAAGGACTATAGGAAGGAAAAACTGCAGGTCAACATCCATGGTGAAAATGGAGTTAAAAATTCTCAATGAAATACTGTTAAACTGAATCCAATAACACATCAAAAAATCATTCACCATGCTCAAGTGGGATTTATTCTTGAATTGCAAGGGTAGTTAAATATTAACTTAAATTCAATACTGGAATTGAAATAAAAACTTAAAAAAACAGTATATGCTTATTTTATTTGAAGAAAAAAATTCATGTTCTCCAACAGGTAATATATCGTAAAAATAATTAAATTGTAATAAATTAAATTAATAAAGAGAAAACGTATATGGAGCACACATGGGCCAAATCATTAAAATTAATAAGTTCCTGAATTTGAAAAGTTTTAGTTTGAGATAAAATATGTTTGCCATAGTGATGTATTCTATATATATAAACTTGTTAGTAACCAGCATGCAAAATATTAAAATACTGCAAGATTGTATATTTCTTTTGCTGTTATGACCTAATGATAAGGTTGAGAACACATTATCTGAAATATGGCACCTTTCCTTATGAATATTTCAGGATGAAAAAATGTAGGGGTGTCAACTACATGAAGGACAGACTTAACTTCCCTGAATGAAGTCATAGTCTTTCCTGGTAGAGGTGCCCTCCCTCCACATGAAAGAAAGGAAAACTTTATCTCCAAGATGCAGGAAAGTGAGAGCACTCTATACCCTGGTAGGTTTCCAGTTTATTTTCAAGTATAGTGTAAGAGAATGGTCAAGTTTCATTCTTCTATATAGAGCTGTCCAATTATCCCGAGCACCATTTGTTGAAGAAACTCTTTTTTCCACTGGATATTTTTTCCTGTTTTGTCAAAGATTATTTGACCATAGAGTTGTGGGTCCATACCTGGGATCTCGACTCTGTTCCACTGGTCTATGTGTCTTTTTGTGCCAGTACCATGCTGTCTTGGTGATCACAGCATTGTAGTAAAGCTTGAAATCAGGCAACGTTATGCTCCCAGCTATGTGTTTCCTTTCAGCGATTCCTTAGCAATTCAGGGTCTTTTCTGGTTCCATACAATTTTAGGATTGTGTGTTTGCAGCCCTGTGAAAAATACCAGTGTAGGTTTTTGCCTTTGAAAATGTTTTCCATCATTGAGCATGATGAATTCAGTAGAAAATATAATGAAAAGATAAACATTCATTTTCTTCTCCTTATGTAAGATTTAGAATCTTTCTGGGCAAACGAGTTGACTGCCTAATCATGGTGGAGATTCATATTTTATTTCCAACAGCCCCTTTGGGAACACTTGGTCTCTAGCCCACAATTAAACACGTTGTATACATTGCATATGATGTCTTTTTAGAGCTGAGGTCAGTGTGCCAAAAGAAAATACAATTATTTCCTAGAAAAAGCTCAAATATATTTACTATAATGAAAATAAATCACCAGAGTTGTCTGATAGGGATTCCAGAAATATTACTTCGGTATAATTTACATTTAAAATATGCATATAAATCGCTGTCCACATAATTAATAACTGTCTATATAAAGTTTGATTGCTTTTGTGTGCAAAATAGGTAAGAATTTCTTAGGAATGATATGACACAGGGTTATCTACCTAAGCAGTGCATTTTCTTTGATACAGCAATCTTAACAATATTAGCATAGTTATGGAAGTAGGACTCAGGTTTTCAAAATTCAAAAAGGAGTAAATCATGTACAGGCTCATAGAGAGTAATTGAAATAATAGCATGGTGTTTGCCTTATCTTTTTCTATAGCAATAATATTTATTTAATTCTTAAATTAATAGAAAATAAAATGAAGTTGTATTTTAACCTGCCAACCTCTTAATTTCATCAGATTATATAGGGCACACTCCTGTACTCAGATGTAAAATGAAAATGATAAGAAAACAAACAAACAAACAATGCTGAAATAACGACCATATGATTTCACTTACATGTGGAGCATAAGGAAAAACAAATGATGGGGACTAAGCATACATTTATCACCATGAGCACTGAGTATTGTATAGAATTGTTGTATCACCATATTGTATATGTATAACTAATATAATACTATAAGTTAACTATAATAGGGGGACATTGCAAGAAGGAAAGAAAGGGTGAATTGGGGGAAATCAGAGAGGGAGATGAACCATGAGAGACTGTGGACTCTGAGAAACAAACAGGGTTTTGGAGGGGAGAAGAGAGGATGGTGGGTGAGCCTGGTGGTGGGTATTGAGGGCACATATTGCACGGAGCACTGGGTGTGGTACATGAATAACGAATCTTGGAACACTGAAAAAATATAATTAAATTTTAGAAAAGAACCAAGAAATAGACCGTTTTTATTTAGAAATATTTTATTGATGAAATATTGTAAGAGTAATTTTACACATGAGTAACAACTCAAACTTATAAATTGCAAAATCTATTCCAGTGCTATAATTTTATATAATAAATAAATAAACATTTAAGTACATAAATATATAAATAATGTTTCATGGGGAAAAAATAGTCAAGGCAATGTAGTTCAGCGTTGAAAGAGAACATACACATGCACTGCTGGTATTTGCCCCAAAGATACAGATCCACTGAAAAAAGAATGGCCTTATCTACCCCAATGTTCACAGCTGCAATGGCCACAATTACCAAACTTTGGAAAGTGACAAGATGCCCTTCAGCAGACGGATGGATAAAGAAGATATGGTCTGTATATACAATGGAATTTTAAACCTCCATCAAAATGGATGAATACCCAACTTTTGTATCAACATTGAAAGGACTGGAAGAGATGATATTGAGTGAAATAAGTCAAGCAGAGAAAGTCAAATATCATATGGTTTCACTTACTTGTGGAGCATAAGAAATAACATAGAGGACATTGGGAGAAAGAAAGGAAAAGTGAATTGGGGGAAATCAGAGGGAGAGATAAAGCATGAGAGACTATGGACTCTTATAAACAAACTCAAGGTTTTGGAAGGGAGGGGGTGGAGGGACAGGTGAACCTGGTGGTTGGTATTAAGGAGGACAGGTATGCATGGAGCAATGGGTTTGGTTAATAAACAATGAATTTTGGAACACTGAAAAAAAAAAAAGAACATACACAGATCTACTTTACACCGATCTTATTTTGAATGTAAGATATCTCAGTGAGTTAAGGTTAAAATGAGGGTATATCTTCTATCCTCACTCCCCCTATCATTTTTCATATAAAATTTAGTTGAGCATATTGACTCTTAATTTTCTATAAAATAACTTAGTTGCAAAAAGGCTTTCTCCACAAAGAAAACGTCAGTAATAAATGATGCATGCTTGTCCTCAGAGGGGGAAAAAAAAAAGAATCATGTAATTCAGATCTCAGATTTTAAATAAAGTTTGAGTTCCATAAGTAATCAACACAGCTTGAGTCCCATAAGTAATCAATACATTAATGTTAGTCATTGGTGGAAATAAATTAAGACTATCATGGGACAAAACTACAATTTTAGAATCCTGAAATGTACAGTATTTGGTTCTTACTTAGGAAAAAATATAATGTTCCATTAAGATAGGATCTTTGGAAGGGTCTGTACAAGCCAGAGGCCCTACAGCTGATGCCTTTATTACCTGTAAAATAATTCCCAGTGTCCACAGTCTCTCATGGTACATCTTCTCCTCTGAGAAGCAATCCGAGGGTTTCGGGGGGGTGGGTGGAGGGATGGGCTAGCCCAGCGATGGGTGTTAAGGAAGGCATACATTGCATGGAGCACTGGGTGTTATACACAATGAATCATAGAACACTACAGCATAAACTAATGGAGGGAGCCTGGGTGGCTCAGTCCTTGGGCATCTGCCTTTGGCTCGGGTTGTGGTCCTGGGGTCCTGGGATCAAACCCCACTTTGGGCTCCCAGCTCCACATTGGGAAGCCTGCTTCTCCCCCTCCTGCTCCCTCTACTTCTGTTCCCTCTCTAGCTGTGCTCTCTCTGTCAAATGAATAAATAAAATCTTAAAAAAAACCCACTAATGATGACTAACATAACACAATAAAAAAAATTCAACATCTAAATTTAGATCTAAACATTTTAGTAATGGTGGTAGTATTATTTTTGTTGTTTAAACTTGAAATTGTTTGAGAAAATTATTTTATACCAACAAAAGTAAACTACTTAGGATTGTTATGAAAAGATCAAAATCCAGCTCAAAAGAAAACAAAACAAAACCTCCCTGTATTATAGAAATGGATATATTCCCTTAGTTTTCCAACATTTAGCAAAAGAGTCAAAGTGGAATGTGCTGATGGAATGGAACTAAGGGAGAATGGCTTACCTGCATAAATAGGATAATCAGAATTGTTTTTTTTTTTTTTTTTTCCGAGGTTTGCTCCTACTTTTCTATTGTGCCTGGTGATGGTACATAGAGCTGAGGATATGTTTGGATAATTAAATTAGTAAGTAAAGGCAAGCAATTCACAACACTGTCTGACACAGAACACCCAATACATATTAGTTTTTGTTTTGAGTGTTATTTTTGCTTTGATTACTCTCCTTTTTTGATTACCATTCTGCATAAACAAAGATGGATTCAGAATGGAGGCATGTCCTTCACTGATTTGCTCTAGAGTGTAGGCAAACCTTCAGTAGCTGTCTTAGTGCAACCCAGTTCTATTTTATTTATTTATTTATGACAGAGTGAGAGATAGAACATGAGTGGAGGATGTGGAGAGCAGAGGGAGAAGGAGGAGCTGACTCCACACTGAGCAGAGAGCCAGACTTGGGGTTCAATGCCAGGGTCATGGGATCATGACCTGAGCAGGAAGCAGACACTGACCTACTAAGTCACCCAGGTGCTGTTGAAATACAACTTATATGTCTGTAAATTTAGTGGGAACATTGTTTTCAAGGCTAGAATCTTTTTCTTCCCCCATCAAAGACATGGTGTAGTGATGGCAAAGAACAATCATTCACAGAACCAATCACTGATCCATGAAATAACTGTTTAGCCTGCTGATTCCACTGAAGTGAGTTAGAAGAAATTGCAGTGCCTCAATGAATTTATTCATGTTTACAAGTAAAACCTTCCAATAGTCTTAGACATTATATTTTTTGTAATAAACTTTATTTTATTTTTTCAGTGTCCAAGATTCACTATTAATGCATCACAACCAGTACTCCATCAATACATATCCTCCTCAATATCCACCACCAGGCTTCCACAACACCTCCCCTCCAAAACCCTCAGTATGTTTCTCAGAGTCTACAGTCTCCCATGTTTCAAGTCCCCCTCCGATTTCCCCCCAATTCACCTTTCCTTTCCTTGTCCAAAAGTCCTCCATGTTCTTCCTTATGTTACACATAAGTGAAGCCATATGATAACCGACTCTCTGCTTGACTTATTTCACTCAGCATTATCTCCTCCAAACCCATCCATTTTGATACAAAAGGTGGGAATTCATCATTTCTGATTGAGGCATAATATTCCATTGTATATAT
>CM052809.1:1351666-1377512 GCA_028533885.1 Nasua narica | reverse complement strand
TTTTTTTTTTTTTACAAATATGACTGTTTTATATTTTCAGTGTTACAAGATTAATTGTTCATGCACCACACCCAGTGCTCCATGAAATATATGCCCTCCTCAATACCCACCACCAGGCTCACTCAACACCCTACCCCCTTCCCTCCAAAACTCTCAGTTTGTTGCTCAGAGTCCACAGTCTCACAGAGTTCATTGTCCCCTATGATTTTCCGCCATTCACCCTTTCATTACTTCCCATGATGCTCTCCATGTTTTATCTTATGCTCCACACGTAATTGACCATAAGATAATTGACTATCTCCGCTTGACTTATTTCACAACACATAATCTCCTCTAGTCCCATCCATGTTGATACAAAAGATGAATATTCATCCTTTCTGATGGAGGCATAATATTTCATTGTATATATGGACCATACCTTTTATATCCATTCAACTGTTCAAGGGCATTTTGGTTCCTTCCACAGTTTGGAGTTTGTGGCCATTGCTGCTATGGATATTGGGGTACATGTGACCATTCTTTGTACCGTGTCTCCATCTTTGGTGTAAATACCCAGTAGTGCAATTTCAGGATAATAGGGAAGCTCTATTTTTAATTTCTTGAGGAATGTCCATACTGTTTTCCAAAGTGGCTGCACCAACTTCCATTCCCACAAACAGTGTAAGAGGGTTCCCCTTTCTCCACATCCTCTCCAGCATTTGTTTACTTCCTTATTGATTTTGGCCATTCTAACTGGTGTAATGTGGTATCTTAGTGTGGTTTGATTTGAATCACCCTGATGGCTAAAGATGATGAACATTATTTGATGTGTCTGTTAGCCATTTGTATGTTTTTGGAGAAGCGTCCGTTCATGTCTTCTGCCCATTTTTTGATGTGATTATCTGTTTTGTGAGTGTTGAGATTGAGGAGTTCTTTATACATCTTAGATATCAGACCTTTATCTGTAGTGTGATTTGCAAATATCTTCTCCCATTCTGTGGGTTGCCTGTTTGTTTTGTTGACTGTTTCTTCCACTGTGCAGAAACTTTCTATCATGATGAAGACCCAAAAGTTCACTTTCGCTTTTGTTTCCTTTGCCTTTGGAGACACATCCTGCAAGAAGTTGCTGTGACTAATGTCATAGAGGTTACTGCCTATGTTCTTCTCTAGGGTTTTGAGAGATTCTTGCCTCACGTTGAGGTCTTTTATCCGTTTTGAGCTTGTCTTCGTGTATGGTGTAAGAGAATGGTCAAGTTTCATTTAACATATATTTGTCTAGTTTTCCCAGCACCATATATTGAAGAGACTGTCTTTTTTCCACTGGATTTTTTTTCCTGTTTTGTCAAAGATTATTTGACCATAGAGTTGTGGGTCCATCTCTGGGCTCCCTATTCTGTTCCACTGGTCTATGTGTCTGTTTTTTGTGCCGGTACCATGCTGTTAAAGCATGAACCATGTTTATTAACAGGCCCAATTTTATTTTTTGTTTCTTTGTATTAAGGAAGCCAAAAGTAGATAAACATATGCTCTGTAATTAATGATTCATTATTGGGAAATGATCAGAATATTTAATGAATTTTACTCATCTCATCTAACTCAGCAATACTTTACAGTTTAGATTACCAAAAGTCTTTGGAAGACTATTAAAAGTGTAACAATTTTTGGGCGCCTGGGTGGCACAGTTGGTTAAGCAACTGCCTTTGGCTCAGGTCATGGTCCCGGACTCCCAGGATCGAGTCCCACATCAGGCTCCCAGGTCCATGGGGAGTCTGCGTCTCACTCTGACCTTCTCCCTTCTCATGCTCTCTCTCACTCTCTCTCTTTCCTAATAAATAAATAAATAAAATCTTTAAAAAAAAGTGTAACAATTTTTAAAATATTTTATTTAAAGCTATTTAATTTAATTCTTAACAATTATGCTTAGATTATCCATAAAACTACTTTGAGATATGAAATTTACTCATTCTCCCAGGCTATTTTTTTGAAAGGAAATATTTTGGAACACAGGTCAATCACGTCATTTGCCTTAAGTAAAGCCATACCAAATAAAATTTTAATTTTAATACTGAAAACTCTAAATAGGTACCTATTTTAATTAAACCGACAAAAAATATTTTCCTAAATCAAATGAACTTAAAAAACAAAACAAAAAACATATTTAGGTTAGTTTCTATCTTTCTGAATGTTTTACAGAGACTGATCTTTACAAGTGTGCATCCTCAAATCAAATAAAGAGATCCCCTGACAAATTAAATTTAGCAGTTCCATTTGGAGGTAGATAAATATCACATTTATTATATCTCTCTATCTAGATAAAGATATAGAATATGTAGGTACAGCTATTTACTATATATGGATATATGCAATATTTTAGAAAAGTATAATATAGATATTTTCTATAAAGATATAGATATAGTAATGTATAATACATATATATGTATATATCATATACTATATATACATGTGTGATATTTGTATACATATGCATATGTGTACCTATTTTGTGATATCTGTACCATGCATATATAAAATATTGTATACAATTTGCCGTTTATACATGTACAAATACTATGTATATACCATATATACAGTATGATATATATCATATTATATATACTATATTATAGTACAAATAATCTAATAGTATCATATATATGTGTGTGTGTGTATATATATAGATACATAGATCTATCTATCTATCTATATATATACCCAATGGTTATTTGTGGAGAATATTTTAAATATTATATATGTCCCTGGAATTAATCTTTTTTCAAATAATTTATTTTTTCAGTGTTCTAATATTCATTGTTCATGCACCACAGCCAGTGCTCCATTCAATACATGCCCTCCTCAATACCCACCACCAGGCTGACCCAACCACTTACCCCTATCTCCTCCAAAAACCTCAGTTTGTTTCTCAGAGTCCACAGTGTCTCATGGTTTATCTCTCCCTCTGATTTTGCCCAATTCACCCTTCTTTTCCTTCACACAATGTCCTCCATGTTTTTCCTTAAGCTCCACACATAAGTGATACCATATGATAATTGACTCTCTCTGCTTGACTTCTTTCTTTTTTTTTCCCCAAATATGTTTATTTTATTTTTTCACTGTTCCAAGATTAATTGTTCGTGCACCACACCCAGTGCTCCATGCAATACGTGCCCTTCTCAATACCCACCACCAGGTTCGACTTATTTTCACTCAGCATAATCTCTTCCAGTCCTGCCCATGTTGATACAAAACTTGTATACTCATCCTTTCTGATGGAGGCATAATATTCCATTGTATATATGGACCATATCTTCTTTTTCCATTCATTTGTTGAAAAGTGTCTTGGCTCTTTCTACAGTTTGGTGATTGTGGTCATTGCTGCTATGAACATTGGGATACATGCGGCCTTTCTTTTCACTACACGTGTATCTTTGGGGTAAATACCCCGTAGTGCAATTGCAGAGTCATAGGGTACCTCTATTTTTAATTCCTTCAGGAATCTCCAGTGTTTTCCAAAGTGGCTGCACCAACTTGGATTCCACCCATTAGTGGAAGAGGGTTCCCCTTTCTCCATATTCTCTCCAACTTTCGTGATTATTGTTTTGTTGATTTTGGCCATTCTAACTGGTGTAAGTGGTATACCAATGTGGTTTGAATTTGAATCTCCCTGATGACTAATGATGATGAACATTTTTTCAAGTAACTGTTAGTCACTTGTATGTCTTCTTTGGAGAAGTGTTTGCTTATATCTTCTGCACATTTGTTCACATGATTGTCTGTTTTTTGAGTGTTGAGATTGAGGGGTTCCTTATAGATTTTATTTTTTAATTTTTTCTCCCCAAATATGTTTAATTTTTCAGTGTTACAAGATTGATTGTTCATGCACCACACCCAGTGCTCCATGAAATACGTGCCTTTCTCAATACCCACCACCAGGCTCGCCTACCTTCCAAAACCCTCAGTTTGTTGCTCAGAGTCCACAGTCTCTCCTGGTTCATCACCCCCTCTGATTTCCCCCCCTTCATCCTTCCTTTGCTTCTCACAATGCCCTCCATGATTACCTTTATGCTCCACACGTGAGACCATAAGATAATTGACTCTCTCCGCTTGATTTCTTTCACTCCTCATAATCTCTTCTAGTCCTGTCCATGTTGATACAAAAGTTGGATATTCATCCTTTCTGATGGAGGCATGATATTCCATTGTATAGACTTTCCACATCTTCCTTATCCATTCATCTCTTGAAGGGCATTTTGGTTCTTTCCACAGTTTGGCTATTGTGGCCATTGTGGCTATGAACATTGGGGTCCATGTGGCCCTTCTTTGTACTGAATCTGTTTCTTTGGGGTAAACACCGAGTAGTAGATATCATAACTTTGTCCATTGTTTCATTTGCAAATATCTTCTCACACTCCTTGGGTTGCCTCTTTTTTTTGTTGACTGTTTCCTTTGCGGTGCAGAAGCTTTTTATCTTGATGAAGTCCCAAAAGTTCATTTTCTCTCTTTTTTTTTTTTTTCCTTCACTTTTGGAGACATGTCCTGAAAGGAGTTGCTGTGGCTAATGTCATAGAGGTTACTGCTTATATTCTCCTCTAGGATTTTGATACAGTCATGCCTCCCATTGAGGTCTTCTATCCATTTTGAGTTTATCTGTGTGTATGGTGTAAGAAAATGGTCCAGTTCCATTCTTCTACATACAGTTGTCCAGTTTTCCTGGTTTTCTTTATTAAAGAGTTTATCTTTTTTTTCCACTGGATATTTTTTCCTCAGAGATCTCCAATTTCTCGGAGATAATTTGAGCATAAAGTTGCAGGTCCATATATGGGCTCTCAACCTGTTCCAATGGTCTATGTGTCTGTTTTTGTGCCAATAGCATGCTATCTTGGTTTATCTTGACTATCACAGCTTTGTAGTAAAGTTTGAAATCAGGCAATGTGATGTCCCCAGCTTTGTTTTTCTTTTTCAACATTTCCTAAGAAATTTGGGGTCTTTTCTGGTTCCATACAAATTTTAGGAATGTTTGTTACAGTCCTATGAAAAATGCCAGTGGAATCTTATCAGGATGGAATTGAACGAATAGATTGCTCTGGGAAATATAGACATTTTAACAGTGTTTATTCTTCTGATCCATGAGCATGGAATGCTTCTCCACCTTTTTGTGTCTTCTTCAATTTCTTTCATGAGTTTTCTGTAGTTCCTGGAGTACAGACCCTTTACATCTTTGGTTAGGTGTATTCCTAGGTGTCTTATGGTTCTTGGTGCATAGTAAATGGAATCAATTCTCTAATTTCCCTTTCCATATTTTCATTGTTAATGTATAAAAAAGCAACTGATTTCTGTGCATTGATTTTGTATCCTGCTACTTTTCTGAATTACTGAATGAGTTCTAGTAGTTTGGGGGTGGAGTCTTTTGGGTTTTCCAAATAAAGTATCATTTGATCTGTAAGACAGAGATGGAATTTATCTTTCAAAGAAGGTGTTAGAGTTTCAGCACAAGAGCCCTTTTAGCACTGTGTATTTTAGAACGCCACCCCTTACTTTTTTGTTAGTCTCACATGACAGTGGTATTTATTTATTTATTTATTTATTTATTTATTTATTTTTCCCCAATTATGTTTATTTTTTCAGTGTTATGAGATTAATGTTCATGCACCACACCCAGTGCTCTATGCTCTATGTGCCCTCCTCAATACCCACCGCCAGGCTGGTATTTATAATTCAAAGACCTAATAAAATGTGTAAGCTTAAGAGACAGATAAAGATCCAAAGTGTCTCCGAAGAGAACTTTGATTTCTAAAACCAATAATATTTAAAACTTTTAAGAGAAATAGGGTTTTTTTGTGGTTTGTAAAGACATAGATGAAAATTGAATTGCCTCTGGAGCTGAGTATTTGGTTCTTAAAGCAATATAAAATAAGGGTAGTTGTTTTCAATTCCTCAAAGAATTGGATTATAACTTAAATGACATTGTAGGTTGACATACCTATACAATTACATTTTTGGCTTCCTCCTTCCCCTCTGGACACATAGTTCTAATTTTGTATATTTCTGGCAGTATTTAATAACACATAATTTGTGTAAGAGGGTTCCAGAAATTGAGTACAAAGAATATTACCATCTCAAGATACACAGTTGCTTCCAAAGTTAGCCAAAAGAGCCAAAAATCTGCATGTTTCAGGTAGGCGCTAAGCTAAGTTAATGAGACAAGTACTAAGGCAAAATTCTCTCTGGGAGAGCAAAGATCAGTAATGAGTGGGTCTGGGTTTGGAAAAGAAGTGGGAAAAAAAAAAAGAAGTGGGTCTGTATGGAATTTTAATTCCGATTTGGAATTGCTGATTCAGGGAAGAATTTTTTGTTTGTTTGTTTTGTTTTACATTTGCTGTTTTCTGCCAGTTTCTCCATGAATTCATCGGCAGGTTCTGATATCTACTACAGTTTACCCTGGACTGTTTAAATGAATACGTTGCCAGTTTAACCAGAAAATCCCTCAGTTTTGCCAACTCTGAAAGGAGCAGATATGGGGTCTCCTTTTAAGGTAGTTATGGAGATATCTGTAAGGCTATTAATTTGGCAGCTTTTCAGAATGGAAGAACAATTTAGACAGGATTTGGAGAATAAGTACTCAAAGGAGGAAAGAGGGGAGCAGTAGGGGTTATGTTTGCCTTATTGTCTTTTGTTTTGGGTATCTCTTCTATGTTTAATTTTCCATTTGCTTTTTGCAATGAATCTTACAATAAAGCTATTTTGCGATTTTGAAATCTTTTGGAGGCTTGTTCCTGCCAATTAAAACAGGTATCTCATTCTATTTAATTTGGAAACACTTGTCTTGAGGTACAGTTTCTTAATGATCTTATTTTATTGAAATATTTCTTATAATGGTGATTGTATTCCTATATCATAATTCTAATGACAGTTGTGAGGAATTTTGTAAGATTCTACCTCCAAATGCAATTAATTCATATTTTTGTCCAGCCATAGTTTCACTGCAAATGGGATTCAATTCAGATTCCTGCCTGGCCTTATTTGGGGTCCCTCAACCTAATGCTTACCAAGGTAAGCTCCTCAGGAGATAAAACAAGCTTGGTAGGATTGTGCTGTTTTTCTAGATATCTACAACTTTTAGGAGTATAGTTCTAAACATAAAATAAGCAGCTGGCAGTGCAGGAAGATGGCAAGCTTCACTGTAGGATTTAAAGATCCCATTAGCTATGTCTTTGAGTTTATTCCATCCAAACTAATACCTGAAAAGGATGTACCATGGGGTAGTGGCTGAGCATATTTTACAGTATCCTTATTTATATCCTTATTTTGAGGTTGGTGGTGACCTAGTATCAATTTTGCCTATTTCGTGACCATCTTATTGTGTCATAGCAGTCATCTTGAGGTAGTGAGGTTTCTAATAGCCTTTAAATGCTCAATCTATGCATACAGTTGTGTTGATTTTAGTCTCTGAGATGCTTGCTACCAAATATTCTTTCTCTATATAAAACAAGACAAACAAAAGATGTGCACTGTAATATATCAACCCCTTAATGAATCAGTACTAAGCAAGAGATGTTATTGTTGCCAGGCAAAAAAAAGAAAGATAAAAGGAAAGGAAAGGAAAGGAAAGGAAAGGAAAGGAAAGGAAAGGAAAGGAAAGGAAAGGGAGGGGAAAGTAAAGGGAGGGGAAGGGCAGGGAAGGGGAGGGAAGGGAAGGAATGGAAAGAAAAGGGAAGGGAAGGAAAGGAAAGGAAAGGAAAGGAAAAGAAAGGAAAGGAAAGGAAAGGAGGAAAAAAAATCCTTGAGCTTTAAACACAACCAAGTCTTGTAAAACCTTGCTGAAGTTTTCAACTCAGGGGATTGTGATCTGAATGACCTGGCTCTGGAAAGACCTTCTGTTAGTTCAGTTGATCTTTGGGAAAAACATGTCAGCTCAAATGGGCTCTAGATAAGACCATTGGGCAGCTCAAGGTGACCCTCACTGTGGAGAAAAGCCAATTTGATTGGAAACACTAACTCAAAAAGATCAGAGCTCAGAACCAAAAAGAACTTAATTACAGCTCACAGAGTTGTGAGAAAAACAGTGAACTCAAGGGCTTGTGGGTACCATTCATGTGTTTCTCATTTTCCTGAATACTGATTGAAAGTTTGCTTTGGGTTCATTGCAGCCATCAAGTGTACTAAATAACAAAAAAATTCTACTGAGTATATTTTGATGATACAATTGCCTTTATCATTCAATTGCTGAATTGGTCAGCATCCCATCTAACATGTAGAGGGGTGCTCCAAATGTCTACAGATATAAAAACTTTCTAAAAGTAGAGAAAAGTGGGAAAGAGGAAATTTTAGCAAACAACCCATTGTTCTAGACAAGATCACCTTCTTAAGGGAAATAAAATAAGTCTATCAGTAAATTTCTTAGTTCTGACCAGGAAATTTCCACAGTTACTGGTTAAAGTTTTCATTTCTGAGCAGTTAAAGCTGCAACTCGGTTAGGTATTAAGTCTAGCTTGCAGCCTTAACCTAAGTGACACCATTTTGGCCCGTGGTTTTCTTTTAAAACTACAAAATATCTTACCAATACTCGACAATGTCATGGTCATTAAAAATGGGAATTCTGAGAAATACTCACTACCAAGAGGAGCCAAAGGAATCGCTACAACTAAAAATGATGAGATATTCTGAATGAAATTAAATTAAACTAAATAAAAAGTAAATACAATAAAATGATAAAATTAATGAGATATTCTGGACCAGATCCTGGGATAAATAAGTGACATCTATTAAAAAACTAAGGCAATATGAATAAATTATCTATTTTAGTGAATAATAACATATTAACATGAATTTGTCCATTGTGACAAAACTACCAAATAATACAAAGTGGTAATTATGGGAGTAGATATTGAGCATATGCGAAGCCTCTACTATTTTCTCAATACTGTAAATTTATAATTCTATAAAAAAATAAATACTACTTAAAAGAAAAAAAAACTTTCTTTCTGTTTAGTTAAACTTTATACTTTTCCATTTTGCTAAAAAGTGTAAATCCTTAATTTCATAAAGTGATTCAAAGATTGGTATTCTGGTATTGTTATTACCTAGTTTTCCTCTATGTTAATGTAAATAAAGTGTCAAGGACAATTAAGATAATGTTTTTGATTTTTTTTAAATAAATTGTTGTGGCTCCATTACTTAGATATTTTAAAAAAAAGCTCGTGGGAATTACTTTAGCTTTGGGATTCATAATTATAAGTGCAATTTCTATTTTTCTTTTCCATGATGAGTGGTATATTCATCATGAATTGGAGGAAATCTATACTAGTGTTATGAATAAAATCCCTAAAAGGAAAGAAAAAAAAGGAAGAGAATCAGCTTTTTTATAGTAAGTTCTCTTTCATAAGTAACTTTATAGTAAATAATTTCAAAAAATATATATATTATATATTCAAGAAATAGATGATAGTTAAGTAGTTAGATAGATGATAGATAGGTGATAGATAGATGGCAATTCAATATGACTGGATAAGAGGACTCCAAACCTACCTTCTCCATGGAGACATCAAATCTACAACACCATATGGAATAATCCTTACTGAAAAGAAGTGAGAAGTAGCTGAACAGCTTTCTCCACATCAAAGGATATGTTTATCAAGATGGGTAGGATAGGCAGACATGTGATCTCTCTAACAACTCCACCTCTGGCTAAACAATGAACAATAAGGATCTCATGGGTACACAGCCTCTCCCTGAGGAATAAGTGATGTGTACTCTCCACATTGGGCATCCCAAACTTTGGGACGATCACTGGGTTAAAGAGATCCCCAAGTTATCTGGCTTTGAAAATAAATGGGGCTTATGTTCAGGGTACCTGGGACATTTTGGAGATCTGAGATACTCCTTTAGAGGAACTAAGTCACAGACACATCCCAGGACACAGTGGAAAGGCAACAACTTGAAAGATAACAGGATTGCATGTGAAGAAGACTCATTTGACAATCTAAACATCTGATGAAGGTACAGTTTCCAGACAGGACTCTCTTTGGGGATGGAGGCTCTGGAAAGTGGTGATTTTACACTCTGCTACTTTGCTAACACCAGCGGTGCACGGGGACATAGTCTAACTAACGCTGAGAGTATGTTCCACCCCACGTGTTCTTTTACATGGCTAAAGCAACTAACAAAACCTCCCCCACCATTTTTTCCTTCACTTGATAAAGCTTTGGATATATATTGCCAGGAACACTTTCCATGCACCACCAAACCTACAGATGTGTCCCACTTTCATAATCTCCACAGCTTTCTTAAAGCCAATGGTAAGTGTGTCCACACTTGATAATACTTTGATTTCCTAACTCAGGAAGCCAAAGGAGCTTGCATTCCTTGGCTACATGAAACTATAACAATCAGAAAGACAATTCTGAGAAGATAACCACATGCAAGGCACTGTACAGACAGAAGATTAAAACATACTTCCAGTACACTTGGAGAAAAAAAAAAAAAAGTTCCTTTACTTGTGCTGAAACTTCAACCTGAAAAACAGGCCTCAGACTTGCAGTATATCTAGATGCTACAAAGATGCTCTCAGGTAATACAAACAGTGAGACACAATCTTTAAGCCTTTCTTTGTTCTCACCCCAGCTCATTGGTACCTCCAACATTTCTGTACACTCATCTGAAGACTTAATTTTTGCAATTGCCATGCAGAGACACTTCTAGATTTCCAGGTCTGGAAACCAGCAGAGTGTGTAATTGCAATCCTGAGGAACTGTATTGATTTGTATGATTAAAAGTTTCTACCTAAAGATTTTGCCTACAATCAACATAAACCTATGTGCTGAGTCAGAGTATTCACATTGGAACACTGGTAAATCTTAACACATCCTCAACAAGTGGGACCTAACAAGAATAAATTGTGTTATTTATGCAATCAGAATGTTTTGAGAGAACTAATAACTAGAAAAACGTGAACAATAAGTATTAATTCCTATACAAAACCACTTCTTCATGGTTGGGAGACATAACTGATTTGCCTAATGTATAGAATCAAACACAAAGAGCCAAACAAAATGAGGGAACAGGGGAATATATTTCAAAAGAACAAGATGAAACTTCAGAGAAAGTACTTAATGAAATAGAGATAAATAACCTACTTCACAAGGAGTTCAAAATAATGATCATAAAGATGTTAACAGAGCTCAGGAGAAGAATGAATGAACACAGCAAGAACTTCAACAAAGATATAGATAAGAATAAGAAAAATATCACAAAGATGAAGACTACAATGACTGAACTGGAAAATGCACTAGCAGAATAAAAAAGATGAAGCAGAATGAATAAGTCACCTGGAAGACAACGCAGTGAAATTCAGCCAAAAAGAGCAATAAAAAGGAAAAAAATGTATATATATATATATATATATATATATATATATATATATATATATACATAAATTACATATATACTTATACACATAATTTGCATATATACAGTTTAGTAAATGAATATACTTACCTTTGGGGTAACATCGAGTGGAATAAAATTTTCATTACAGGAGTTTGAGAAGGAAAAGTAAGAAAGAGTCAAAAATCTTATGTGAATAAATGAAGGCAGAAAATTTTCCTAAGCTAGGGGAAAAAAAGACATGCAGTCCCAGGAAGTACAGAGTTTCAAATACGATGAATTTTAGGAGATCAACTTCAAGACTGATTATAATTAAATCATCAAAATATAAAGATAGAAAATCTTGAAGTCAAGTGGCATAATACATTCAAAGTGTTAAAAAAACAAAATAGAAACAGCAACAAAAGATACAACTAAGAATATTGCATCCTGCAAGGTTACTATTCTGAATTAAAGGAAAGATAAAGCATTCTGAGGCAAGCAAAAGTTAAAGGAATTTATCACCACTATATTGTCCTTAAAAGAAATGTTTAAGGGGTGCCTGGGTGCCTCAGTGGGTTAAAGCCTCTGCCTTCGGCTCAGGTCATGATCTCAGGGTCCTGGGATCCAGCCTCACACAGGCTCACTGCTCAGTGGGGAGCCTGCTTCCCCTTCTCTCTCTGCCTGCCTCTCTGGTTACTTGTGATATCTATCTCTCTCTGTCAAATAAATAAGTAAAATCTTAAAAAAAAAGAAATGTTTAAGGAAATTCTTTCAATGGAAAACAAAAGGCACCGACTAATAACAAGAAAATATAAAAGTAAAAATCTCACTAGTAAAAAGTGAATATATAATAAAGACAGTGGGTTAACCCTTACAAAGCTGTGTGAAAGTTAAAACACAAATGTAGGAAAATTAATTACAACTACAATAATTAGTTAAGGGATAAACAAAATAAAAACATGTAAATCATGACAAAAAGATAAAACATATGGAGGGAAAGAAAAGTACACTTTTTAGAATTCATTCAAATTTAAGTTGCTATATATGTGTACCAGTCTAGTTATATAGGTATATTGTCTAGTTATACAAAGAGTTATTTATACAGTTGAATGCACATCATATATATATTATATATAATTTTATATATATTTTTAACTACACAAAGCAAAAACTTATAGATACAGAAAGGATAATTAGAAGAGAATTTAAACATAACACTAAATAAAAGCCTGGAACCATAGGGCAAGAAATAAAGGGAAGAAGAAAGGAGCAAGGAGGATGTGTACAACAGCAAGAAAAAAAAATAATAAAATGGAAATAAGTACATGGCTATCTATAATTACTTTCAATGTAAATGGACCATATTTTTCTAATCACAAGAAATAGAGTGACTGAATGGATAAAAGAGAGGATTAAGTTACATGTTGCCTCCAAGAGATTAATTGCAGATGTAATAGCAGGAACGGACTATAAGTATATGGATGGGGAAAGATATTCCATGCATATAGAAACAAAAAGATATCTGATGGGTTATACTTATATCAGACAAAACAGACATTGAAACAAACACCGTAATGGAAGACAAAGAAAGATATTACGTAGCGATAAAGAGGTCAATTCAGCAAGATAATAAAATATTTGTAAATATTTATTCACTCAATGTAGGAGCACATACGTGTTTAAAGTAAATATTAAGAGACCTATGGAAGAAAAAGAGCAAGATGATAATAGTAAGAGATTTTTAATACCTCACTTAAATCAATTGCCAGATCACCCAGAATAAAAAGTCAATAAGGAATATTAGCCTTCAAGAATTCATTAGGGAAGCCTGGGTGGCTCAGTTGGTAAGCATCTGCATTCATCTTAGGTCATGATCCCAGGGTCCTCACATCAAGCTGTCTGCTTGGCGGGAAACTTGTTTCTCCCTCTCCCACTCCCTCTGATTGTGTTCCCTCTTTCAATCTCTCTCTGTCAAATAAATAACATCTTAAAAAATATATTAGACCAGATGGACTTCATGCATATATAAAGAACATCCCATTAAAAAACATCAGAATATGCATTTTTCGTAAGTGCATATGGAGCATTTATAGGACAGATCAAATGTTGGATCATGAAACAAGTCTCACTAAATTTAAGAGGACTGAAAAATCAATTCAAGCACCTTTTCTGATCATCATCGTATAAAGCGAGGTATCAATTACAATAAGAATTCTAGAAAAGTCACAAATAGTTGGGGTTTAAGTAGCATACTACTGAATAACCAATGGATCAGTGATGAAAAAAAAAGGGAAATTTAAGAAAATGCCTTCAGTAATTAGAAATGGAAATACAACAATCACGAATCTGTGAAGTGCAATAAAAGTAGTTCCAAAAGTGACATTATTAGTGATATAAGCTTACCTTACAGAACAAGAAAAATCTGAAATACTATAAGATTATTACACATAAAAAATCCAAAAAAAAAAAGAGAAATAAAACCCAAAATCAGTATAAGAAAGAAATAATAAAGATTAAACAGAAGAAATAGATACCAAAAAATAATAGAAAAAAAATTTAGGAAGAGGAGCAAGATGGCAGAGAAGTAGGAGACCCTGTTTCAACTGGTCCCCTGAATTGAGCTAAATATCTACCAGAACACTCTGAACACCCATGAAGTCAGACTGAGATGGAATATTTTTCACTTCTGGATCTCTACAGAAGCAGAAGGGAGCGGTGGAGAGGTATAGCAAACTGGGAACACTCAGACTGATATTGGAGGATAAACAGAAGAAGGGGGAGGGAGCCACCAGTAGTAACCAAAGGAAAGTAACACCCCAATGCAAAAGTACCCTGTAATTGGGGACCAGCATTAACTTGGAGTCTGGTTAAAAACATTTAAAAAGAGCAACAGATCTTGAGGCAAAACTAGTAGAATTGGGTGGGCATGGGCACAGGCCTAAACCCATGTTCCCAGGAAGGACACCACCACAGGTGGCCAACCACATTAGAGAGAGACCACAGGAAAGGGGGGGGTGTTCAGTCCTTGGTCCATGAGCCTGAGGCTTTCCTCTGCTTGCACCACCACTCAGGTTGGGTGCACACTCTCAAGTGCCTGAGAGCCTGGTGTGACCACCAGCTGGTGGTCTATAAGGCCTCTGGCATTTGCATCTTGCCTCTGGGTCTGGGACCTCCCAGCTCATGCCTGAAAGGACCCTGCAAAATCTCAGGACAAGATCCCTCCACAGCCTACAGGACCAGCAGGGTCTGAGCACATCTGGCATGTGCCTGGAACCTGGAGAGCAGAACTGGCGATGGAAGTCACTGGAAGTGGGTTACCCGGACCAATATTGTTTGCTGTATTAATGGCATGGGGATGCAGAGACAAGCGGGATCCTCGGATGACCACTGGCATTGTGGCTGGGGTGTGCACTAGGTGGGAGGCTAGGATGTGCAGCAGAGTTTGCAAAGGTGGAGTCTGTCTATTCTGGACCACCCAGAGGGGAGCAGACTCAGGCTTCTCTCTGAGGTGGTGGTCTGGGTACAGGCAGATTCCTTGCTTGGACCCTCAGAAAGGAAAGTCACAAAAGCCACAAAAGAACAAAAACCTCCAGAGACCAAAAGCCTGAAAAACTGGTTTCCACAGAGCCCAGCCCCTTGATAGGGGGCAGGACTAATCAACCCAAGCAGGATTGACTGGAAAACAACACCACAGGCCTTTCCCCCAGAAGACAAGCCAAAAACAAGAGGACATAACCACAGGGTCCCCATAAAACTGTAAAACGCCAACATCAGGGGAAAACAATATATTAATCTCTGGGTATTACTCTAAAACCTGTATATTGCATAGGTACAAGGTTTTTTTTTTTTTTTAATTCGATCTCATGATTCTTAGTCTTTTATTTTTTTTTTATACTACTTAACATTACAAGTAGAGTTTTAATACAATGATGTGCTCAGGAAGATTCAAAATAACCTTCTCCCACATTGAGGATTTTTAACCACTCTCCCATCTTATTCTTCTGTCAGTGTTTCTGTGCATTCATTTTTGTTCTGGTATTATATAAATCTTATTCCAGGGGTTCATTGTGGCTGAGTTCTTTTTTCGTATCATTTACTATTCTTGGTCTTCTTTTGTTCGTATTTGTTTATATGCCTTATAAATCTTCCTTTTGGGAATCATGTTGGCTTGGATTTCTTTTCTGTTTTTTTTTTTTTTTCTCTTTTTTTTAAATTTTTTTTCTATCCTTTTGGTGGTGAATTCCATTTGCTCCAAAACTTTCCAGGATGCACCTTGCCTGGATCGTGGTTGATATATTCAGCTATACATCCTTTCAACCACTTCTCATCAGAATAACTAGGAGGAAACACTGAACAGAGGAAAAACCCAGAGACTACACCCTCTCCCCCATAACTGTTGGATATGGAAATAAACAGTATGTCAGAAAGGGAATCCAGGGTGACAATTTTCCAGGCAATGGCTAGATTGCAGAAAAATATTAGTGACAACATAAACTCTCTAAGGGCGAAATAGAAAGCCGATCCGGCAGAAGTTAAAAATGCTATCAATGAGATCCCCTCTAATCTAAATTCCCCAACAGCAGAGTAACCTAGGCAGAAGATAGAATTAGTGATCTAGAGGACAAACTGATAGAGAAGAAAGTTCAGGAGAAGGGCCTGGAACAAACTGCTTAGAAGCCATGAAGACAGAATTAGGGAAATAAATGACACCATGAAATGTTCCAATGTCAGAAATTTTGGAATCTCTAGAGGGTGGAGAAAGACGGAAGACTAGAATATATAGCTGAACAAATTCTGGATGGAAATTTCCCCAATCTGGGGAATGGAACAAGTATTCCTGTCTTAGAGGCAGAAAGGACACCCCACAATATCAATGAATCTAGAAAGACATCAAGACACTTGACGGTGAGATTCACAAATTATAATTTTAGACAAGAGATTCTGTAGGCAGCTAGGGGGAAGAGATTAGTACAGAGGAAGTCCCAACAGAATAATGTCAGACCTGTCCACAGAAAACTGGCAAGCCAGAAAAGAGTGACAAGACATATTCAGGTCACTAAATGAGAAGAACATGCAGCCAAAAATACTTTATCCAGCAAGGCTGACATTCAAAATGGATGGCGAGATAAAGAGCTTCCAAGACCGGCAAGGTATAAAAGAGTATGGGACACCAAGCTGGCATTAAAAGAAATATTCAGGGGGATTCTATAAAAGAAGAAAGAACCCAAGAGTGACATAGAACAGAAATTTAAAAGAAAATCTATAGAAACAAGGACTTTACAGGCAACATGAAGTCAATAAAAATTTATCTTCCAATAATTAGTCTCAACGTGAACGGCCTAAATGCTCCCATAAAATGGTAGAGGGTTGAAAACTGGAAAAAATGACAGGACCCATCCATATGCTGTCTATAAGAGACACATTTGGAACCTAAAGATACATCTAGACTGAATGTGAAGGGATAGAGAACCATCTTCCATGCCAACAGGCCTCAAAAGAAAGCTGGGATAGTGATTCTCATATCACATAAATTGTATTTTAAGCTAAAGACTGTAGTCAGAGATACAGAAGGACACTACATCATACTTAAAGGGTCTATCCTCTAAGAAGATTTAAACATTGTAAATATTTGGGCCCCAATATAAGAGCAGCTACTACCTAAGGCAACTGCTAATCAAAATATCATATTGGTATGAATACATTAATTATAGGAGATCTTATGGAAATTTCTCCAGAATAGACCACATACTGTGTCACAATTCAGGATTCAACCAATACCAAAAGACTGAGATAATTCCCTGTCTATTCTCTGATCATAGTGCTTTGAAACTTCAACTCAACCAGAAGAAAAATTTGGAAGGAATTCAAACACTTGGAGGCTAAAGACCAACCTGTTCAAGAATGTTTGGATCAACCAGGAAATCAAAGAAGAATGTATACAATTCATAGAAACCAATGAGAATGAAGACACATTGGTCCAAAACCTATGGAATAAGGCAAAGATGGGTCCAAAGGGGGGAAATACATAGCCATCCAAGCCTCACTCAAAAACATTGAAATATCTGAATACACCACCTCTCTTTAGTCCTTACATAACTGGAAAATCAATAACAAATTAAGCCAACCCCACATACAGGAAGAGAAATAATCAAGATTACAGCACAGAACAATGAGTTAGAAACTAGAGAAACAGTATAATGCATCAACGAAGACACATGGTGTTTTTTGAAAGAATCAATAAGATCGAAAACCACTGGCCAAACTAATCCCAAAGATAAGACAGAGGACCCATATTAAAAAATAAAATTATGAATGGAAAGGGGAAAGATCATAACTAACACTAAGGAAACAGAAACAATAATCAGAAATCAATATCAACAGCTATATGCCAATAAGTAAAGCAACCTAGAAGAAATGGGTACATTCTCAGAAACCTATAAACTTCCATGACTGAAACAGAAAGAAATTGGCAACCTGAATAGACCAATATCTAGTAATGAGATTAAAGCAGTGATCAAATGCCTCCAAAAAACAGGAGCCCAGGAACTGACGAATTCCCTGGGGAATTCTACCAAACATTCAAAGTGGAAATAATACCTATTCTCCTGAAGCTGTATCAAAAAATAGAGAAAGAAAACTTCCATAAACTTTCTATGAATCCAGCATTACCCTGATCACCAAACTGGGCAAAGACCCCATCCGAAAGAAGAATTTCAGACCAATATCCCTGATGAATATGGATGCCAAGATTCTCAATCAGATCCTAGCTAATAGCATCCAACAGCACATTAAAAAAATATTTATCATGACCAGGTGGGTTTTATCCTTGGGATGTAAGGGTGGTTCAACATTTGCAAATCAATCCATGTGATAGAACAAATCAACAAGAGAAGAAAGAAGAACCACTTGGTCCTCTCAATTGATGCAGAAAAAGCATTTGACAAAATTCAGCATCTGTTCCTGATTAAAATCATCAAAGAATAGGGATAGAAGGAACATTCCTCAACATCATAAAGTCTATCTATGAAAATCCCACAGCAAATATCAATCTCAATGGGGAAAAGCTGACAGCCTTCCCTTTGAGATCAGGAACATGACAAGGATGACCACTCTCGCCACTCTTGCTCAACATAGTACTAGAAGTCCTAATGACAGCAATCAGACAACAGAAAGAAATAAAAGGTATTCAAATTGGCAATGAAGAAATCAAACTCTCTCTCTTTGCAGATAATATGATTGCGATTGTAACAATAAGTGGAAACTGCAGTAGCTGGTTTCCATTGTCACGTATTTTACCACTTGGATATAAATAAGCACTGTAAAATAAAATATGATCATGTAAATACAAATTGAATCTTATAAAACAAGTGATTCTGTTAAATTAAGTTGAAAAAGAAAAAAAAAAAAACAGCTGAATTTAACCGTGCAGTCCATCATTTTATTACTGTCTTTGACTAACTCTTATCTCTAAATAACCCACTATTCTAAAATTCATTCATTCATTTATTTATCTATATATCTATTCGTCTATCTATTTAATCCTAATGTGCTTAACATACAGTGTTATATTAGTTTCCGGTGTATAATTCGTGATTTAACACTTCTATACATCACCCAGTGCTCATCATAAGATGCATATTCTTTAATCCCTATCACTCATTTTACCCATTCCTCCACCCACCTTCCCTCTGCTAGCCATCAGTTTGTTCTTTGTAGCTAAAAGTCTGTTTCCTGATCTCTCTCTCTTTTTTTGTCCCTGCTCCTTTGTTTTCTTTCCTAAACTCCACATGAGTGAAATACGGCATTTGTGGTTTTCAGACTAACTTGTTTTCTTTAGCATAATACCTTCTTACTCCATCTATGTCATTTCAAATGATAAGATTTCATTCTTTTCCTTTGGCTGAAGAATATTGCATCCACATCTTCTTTATCCCTTTGTCAATTGATGAGCATTTGGGATGCTTCTGTAATTTGGCTATTGTAAATATTACTGCAAAAAGCAAAAGGATACATGCATACTTTTGAATTAGTAATTATGTAGTTTAAGGATATATACCCAGTAGTACAATTGCTAGATCATAGCATAGTTCCATTTTTAATTTTTGAGAAACTTCCATACTGTTTTCCCCTGTGGTTGTACCAGTTTGCTTTGGAAACTTTTTCTACACATCCTCTCCCAACACTTCTTTGTTCTTGTATTTTTTTATTTTAGCTATTTTGACAGGTGTAAGGTGATATCTTATTGTAGATTTGATTTGATATTATCTGATTATGAGTGATGTTGAGAAGCTTTTCATATGTCTGCTGGCCACCTGCACATCTGTGGAGAAACTTCTGTTCATGTCTTTGGCACATTTTTAATTGGATTACTTATTTTCTCAATGTTAAGTTGTATGACTTGTTTATATATTTTGGATATTAACCTTTTATCAGATATGTGATGAGCAAAAATCTTCTACCATTCTGGAGTTTGCTTTTCAGTTTTGTTGACTGTTAATTTCGCTGGGCAGAAGCTTTGCATTTTGATGTAGTCCCAAAGGTGTGTTTTTGTTTTATTTCCCTTGCCTCTAGAGAGATAGCTAGAAAGTGTTACTGTAGCCCATTTCAAAGACATTACTGCCTGTGTTATCCTGTAAGGATTTTGTTTTCAGATCTCACATTTAGATCTACAATCCATTTTCAGCTGATTTTTTATTACAGTGTAAGAAAATGGCTCAGTTTCATCCTTTTGCATGTAGCTGACCACTTTTCCCAACACTATTTGTTAAAGAGAGTGTCTTTCTGTCATTCGTCATTCTTTCCTCCACTGTTGATGATAGATTGAGCATATGATTTTTGGTTTATTTGGGGTTTTTCTACTCCAATTCATTTACCCATGTGTCTATCTGTATGCCAGTGCCATACTCTTTTGATTACTATAGCTTAGTAATATAACTTAGTTTGGAATTGTGTGACTTCTGATTTGTTTTTCTTTTACAAGATTGTTTTGTCTACAACGGGTCTTTTGTGGTTTGATATAAATTTAAGGATTATTGAGTAAAACCAGAATAAAAAATTGGAAAGATCACAAATACCTGAAGGTTACACAAATGCTACTATGTCACTATGTCATGAATGGATCAACTGGGAAATTAAAAAAGAAATAAACGAACACATGAAAACAAATGAAAATGAGGGGTGCCTGGGTGGCTTAGTGGGTTAAAGCCTCTGCCTTTGGCTCAGGTCATGATCCCAGGGTCCTGGGATTGAGCCCCAAATCGGGCTGTCTGCTCAGTAGGGAACCTGCTTCCCCAATCTCTCTTTGCCTGCCGCTCTGCCTACTTGTGCTCTCTCTCTCTCTGTCAAATAAATAAAATCTTATAAAAAATAGAAAACAAATGAAAATGAAAACATGAGAGTCCAAAATCTTTGGGATACAACAAAAGCTGCCCTAAGAGGGAAATGCATAGCAATACAAGATTATGTCAAGAAGGAAGAAAAAACTCAAGTACATAGCCTAAACATCCATTTTAAAAAGCTAGAAAAAGAACTACACATGAAGCCTAAACTAAGCAGAAGGAGATAAAAAATATTATAGCAGAAATAAATAATGTAGAAATAGAAGTAAAAGAGTAAAACAAATCAATAAAACCAGGAGCTGGTTCTTAGAAAAAAATAATAAAAGTGATAAACTCGTAGTCAGACTTATAAAATTAAAAAAAAGAAAGGACCCCTATAAAATCACAAATAAAAGGGAAAAAAATCACAGCTCACACCATAGAAATAAAAACAACTATAAAAGAATATTATGAAAAAAGAATATTATGAAAAAGTATATGCCAATAAATTAGACAATCTTGAAGAAATAAAGTTCTTAGAAACAAATAAACTATCAAAACTGTAAAAGGGAGAAAAATTGGAAGAGAACCATATCCAGCAAATAAATTGAATCAGTAATCAAAAATCTCCCAACAAACAAAATCCAGTCCCAGATGGCTTAACAGGGGAATTCTACCATATATTTAATGAAGAGATAATACCTATTCTCAAACTGTTCCAAAAAAAATAATAAAAAGGAAAAAAAAATTTCCAAACTCATTGTACAAGGCCACCATTACCTTCATCCCAAAACGAGCAAAGACACCACTAAAAAGGATAATTTCAGGTCTATAATCCTGATGAACACGGATACAAACATTCTCACTAAAATGCCATCAAATCAAATTAAATAGTACATTAAAAAATATTCACCAAGAGATGCCTGGGTGGCTCACTGGCTTAAGTGTCTGCTTTCAGCTCAGGTCATGATCCAGGTCCCTGGGTTCAAGTCTGGCATCAGGCTCATTGCTCAGCAGGGAACATTCTTCTCAGAGAGGGAGGTGAGCCATGAGAGGCTGTTGACTTTGGTAATTATCTTAAAGGTAGTAAAGACATAAGCTTTAGGGCCTCTGGCTTGCACAGACCATTCCAAAGTTCCTATCTTGATTAAACATTATATATTTTTTCTAAGTAAGCACCAAAAACTATATTTCAGTCTTTGAAAACTGTAGTTTTGTTCCATGATAGTTTTAAGTTTTTTTCACCAAAGACTACCCTTAATGTAAGTGTTGATTAGTTATGGGACTCAAACTGTATTTAAAACTTGAAATCTGTATTACATAATTTTTTTTTCCACTGAGGACAAGCATGCATGATTTATTGTTGACATTTTCTTTGTGGAGAAAGCCTTTCACAACTAAGTTATTTTACAGGAAATTAAGAGTCAATATCCTCAACTAAATTTTACATGAAAAATAATAGGGGGAGTGAGGATAGAAGTTATACCCTCATGTTAATCTTAACTCACTGAAATATCTTACATTCAAAATTAGAAAAGGGTAAAGTAGATCTGAGTATGTTTTTTTTTTTTTTTCAGTGTTCCAAGATTCATTGTTTATTAACCACTCCCAGGGCTCCATGCATACCTGCCCTTCTTAATACCAACCACCAGGCTCACCTGTCCCTCAATACCCTCCCTTCCAAAACCCTGAATTTGGTTCTCAGAGTTCATAGTCTCTCATGCTTCTTCTCTCCCTCCAATTTCCCCCAATTCATTTTTTCTTTCTTTATACCGATGTCCTCTATGCTATTGCTTACAATCCACAAGTAAGTGAAACCATACGATAACAGACTCTCTCTGCTTGACTTATTTCACTCTGCATAATCTATTACACTCCTCTTCATGTTGATACAAAAGTTGGGTATTCATCCTTTCTGATGTAGGTGTAATATTCCATTGTATATAAGGCCCATATCTTCTTTAACCATTCGTCTGTCGAAGGACATCTTAGCACATTCCACAGTTTGTGATTGTGACAAATGCTGATATGAACATTGGGGTACATATGGCCCTTCTATTCACTGCATATGTATCTTTCGGGTAAATACCCTGTAGTGCATGTGTATGTTCTCTTTGAACCATAAACAACATTACCATGACTTTTTTATGAAACTTTATTGATTTTATTATTTATTTATTTAATAAAATTATTGCAGTTGAATATTTTTTGCAATTTATAAGTTTGAGCCATTACTCATATGTAAAAGTACTTATAATGACTTGTTAATTATAAAATATTTCTAAATAAGAAGGGTGTATTTCTTAGTACTTTTTAAAATTTAATTATATTTTTTCAGTGTTCCAAGATTCATTGTTCATGCACCACACCCAGTAATCCATGCAATATGTGCCCTTCTCAATACCCACCACCAGGCTCACCCACCCCCTCCAAAACCCTCAGTTTGTTGCTCAGAATCCGCAGTCTCTCATGGTTCATTACCGCCTCAGATTTCCCCCAATTCACCCTTCCCTTCCATCTCTCAATGTCCTCCTATTATAGTTAACATATAGTTTCATATTCATTATACGTATACAATATAGTTATTCAACAGTTCTATATAATACTCAGTGCTCATTGTGAAAAGTGTACTCTCAGTCCCCATCATCTGTTTTTCCTTATACTCCACACATAAGTGAAACCATATGGTAGTTAATTCAGCATTGTTTGTTTATTTTATTTTCCTTTTCTTTTTTATATCTGAGTACAGGAGTGTGCCCTATGTCATCCAATGAAATTAAGAGATTGACAGGTAAAATACAACTTAATTTTATTTTCTATTAATTTAGTAATTAAATAAATATTATTGCTATAGGAAAAGATAAGGCAAGCACCATGTTATTTTTTTCAATTACTCTCTATGAGCTTATACATAATTTACTTCTTTTTGAAATTTGGAAACCTGAGTCCTACTTCCATAACTATACTGATATTGTTAAGATTGTTGTATCAAAGAAAGTGCACTGCTTAGTTACATATCCCCTGTGTCATATCATTCCCAAGAAATTCTTACCTATTTTGTACACAAAAGTAATCAAACTTTATGTAGGCAATTATTAATTATGTTGAGACCAATTTATATGCATATGTAAAAGTAAATTATAGTAAAGTAATATTTCCTGAAGTCCTATCAGACTACTCTGGTGATTTATTTTCATTTTAGTGAATACAGTTGAACTTTGGCCAGGAAATCAATTTTATTTTCTTTGGCACACGGACCTCAGCTCAAAAAACATCATATGCAATGTATACAATGTGCTTAATTGTGGACTAGAGGCCAAGTGTTCCCAAAGGGGCTGTTGGAAATAAAATATGAATCTCCACCATGATTAGGCAGTCAACCCATTTGCCCAGAAACTTTCCAAAACTTACATAAGGAGAAGAAAATGAATGTTTATCTTTTCATTATATTTTTCTACTGAATTTAACATGTTAAATGATGGAAAACTTATTTTCAAAGGCAAAACCTCACCAAGAAACTGAAACACTGATAGTATATTAACATTTCCTAAAATGTGTTTCAAATTACAGGCTTAAGCAGTTTTGGTTTCTTTTGGAATTTTTTTTTTTTTTTGTATTCTTCAGATATGCCACATTCAATAACTCAATTGCTCAGAATATATGTGATTCTGCCTGTGTAACTCTTTTATATAGATGATCAACAAATACTATACTTTTATTAAGGAAGGAATTGTTGCCACTCTGTAATTATTACCCTCATGTCCGTGTTAGGAATCTTTTCTACATATACAATCCCAGATATACCTTTCATTCTATTTTTGACATTTTATTTTAAGAACAAAATTCTAGAAGAAAGAAATACAGCCCTATATAAGGGGCTATAAGCCTTAAGGGAAATTATATTTAATGATTTTATAAAATTAAGGACAATTTGTATGTTTTATCATCTAGAAAGAAACATAGTGTTTTACATTAATATCTTTTTCTTTAGTTTAGCATGGCTTGGTGGAAGATGTCTTCAAAGTAACAATCACTCACCCATCAAAAGATATTTACTCTACTGAGACAGCTGAAGTAAGTCAAAAGAAATTACAATGCCTTGATGAGTTTAGTGCAACTTACATTAAAAAGAAAACATGAAATTAATGAAATTAGTCACAGCTTACTATTTATTTATACTATTTATACTACTTATGTACATGTATTTCATTTTGATGATTATGTAAATACTCTTATGCTTCTGAAATGTGTGTATTTTCAATTGGGACTATTTCTAAGATGGCTATGCAATTACCATATTTTTCAATGATTTGTAAAAGAAACATAGAGGTAAGTATTTGAGGTTTTTTTTTACTAATATTCAATCTGAATCATCACAGGTTTACAAGCACAAAGTGGCTAGAGGGCACCTTGCTACAATGAGGTAGGACATGAGTTTCTTGGTAGTGTGTATCTCTTACTTAAGGGAACATGACCTTTGAATATCCTTGTATTCTTGATTGGGCTAGTGAACATGTATATTCTTTTTCATTTAAATATTAACATTTTGCATTATGCTTAACACTAATTTATTTCCAATGATACTTTTGAAATACTTAATGTGTGTAAAATAGGTAAAGTACATCAGAATACAAAAATACATAGTGGGAATTTTATACAGTTTTATTACAATAAAGTATTTTGTAAGTTCTATGTTTTCAGCTGAATCCTGGTTATTATTAATACTTCCATTTTGTTGGTCGATGAAAAAAATACTTCCATTTTGATGTTTATCTTATCACTGCCTGTAATATGAAGGAGATAACATAATTTCTATATGCTTGGGTTCCATTGCTTCTCATTTATTAATTTTTTACCTGTTGATATTATTTATCTGACACTTTTGAATTAAACAAATTAGCATTAAATATTTTAAAAAAGTAAAATTTAAAATTCAGGGAAAGTTGGAGAATGACAATGTGGGATATGTATCAGCTGTTATAAAAATTAGAAGAGGTAAAAAAATTAGAAGAGATTTTATTATGATGAAAATAAGTATAAATATAATTGTTTTTTTTTAAAGATTTTATTTATTTCTTTATTAGGAAAGAGAGGGAGTGAGAGAGAGCATGAGAGGGAGAAGATCAGAGTGAGAAGCGGACTCCCCATGGAGCTGGAAGCCCGATGTGAGACTCGATCCCGGGACTCCG
>CM052809.1:1231359-1351166 GCA_028533885.1 Nasua narica | reverse complement strand
ATACAATGGAATATTGTGCCTCCATCAGAAAGGATGAATATCCAACTTTTGTATCAACATGGACAGGACTCGAAGAGATTATGTGGAGTGAAATAAGTCAAGCGGAGAGAGGCAATTATCTTATGGTCTCACTTACGTGTGGAGTGTAAAGAAAATCATGGAGGGCATCGTGAGAAGGAAGGGAAGGGCGAATGGGGGGAAATCGGAGGGGGTGTTGAACCAGGAGAGACTGTGGACTCTGAGGAACAAACTGAGGGTTTTGGAGGGGAGGGGGTGGGGGGTGAACCTGGTGGTGGGTATCGAGAGGGGCACGTACTGCCTGGAGCACTTGGTGTGGTGCATGAACAATCAATCTTGTAACACTGAAAAATTAAAATAAACAAATTTGGGGAGAAAAATATATTTTGTGTGATATATATGCTCCTATCCCAACTTTCTCTTTACTTCCATTTACTTCATAAATATATTTTTTTATCCCACTAATTTCCATCTGCACGTGTCCTTAGGTCTGAAGCAATTCTCTTGTAGGCTGCGTATAGATGGGTCTTGTATTTTTATGCATTCTCTCACCCTTTTGTTTGTGCCTTTTATTTGTGCATTTACTCCATTTACATTCAAATTAATTTTCTTATTTATTGTCGTTTTATTACTTTTTATAAAGATGTTATTTATTTATTCGACAGAGAGTGAGAGAGATCAAAAGTAGGCTTAGATGCAGGCAGAGAGAGAAAGGGAAGTAGGCTCCCTGCCAAGCAGAGAGCCCGATGTGGGGCTTGATCCCAGGACCCTGAGACCATGACCTGAACGGAGGGCTACGGCTTTAACCCACTGAGCAACCTTGACAGGTATTTTATTTGTGGTTACTATCTGGTGGCTATATAATATCCTATGCCCATAGTAATCCATATTATGTTGCGGTCAATTAAGATTGAAAACTTTCTAAAAGTACTAAATTTTTATTTTATTTCCCCATGCATTATGTATGCAATATTGTGTTGAATATCCTTTTATTTTTTTTAAGATTTCATTTATTTATTTGACAGAGAGGAGGGAGATCATATATAGTCAGAGCCAGGCAGAGAGAGAGGGGGAAGCAGGTTCCCTGCTGAGCAGAGAGCCCTATGCAGGGCTAGATCCCAGGACCCTGAGATCATGGCCTGAGCTGAAGGCAGAGGCTTTAACCCACTGAGTCACCCAGGTGCCCCTGTATATCCTTTTATTTTTTTAAATCCCTTGACTGATTTTTATAAATATAATTGATTTTCTCCATTTGTGCTTTTAACTTTTTACTGCTTTATAAGTGTTCAATCTACTCATATTTAAGAGCGTTTACCAGTGATTTTTTTCCTTCTATAATTTGATTTGTCATGATTATGGCCTTTCCCCACTCAAATTATTCCCTTTAATGTTTTGTGTAAACATAATATAGTGATGAACTCACTTTACTTTTATTGGTCTAAGAAACTATCTCTCCTCTTCTGAATGATTGCCTTCGTAGTAAGATTATCATCTCTTTCAAGAGTTTTCTTATTGTTATTTTTGTTCTTTTGTTTTTCTTTTGGAACATTGAATACATCCTGTAGCTGTCTTTTGGTATGCATAGTTTCCACTGAAAATCAGCCTTTAACCTCCTGGTGAATTCCATTTTATGCAACTTTTTTTTTTCTCTTGCTACTTTTAAGTTACACTCTTTATCAATATTTCTTTTTTTTTTAAAGATTTTATTTATTTATTTATTAGGAAAGAGAGAGAGAGTGAGAGAGAGCATGAGAAGGGAGAAGGTCAGAGCGAGACACGGACTCCCCATGGAGCTGGGAGCCCGATGCAGGACTCGATCCCGGGACTCCGGGATCATGACCTGAGCCAAAGGCAGTCGCTCAACCAACTGTGCCACCCAAGCACCCTTTTATCAATATTTCTTACCATTTTAATTCTGATATGACATTATGTGGACTTCCTTGGGATGATTGGTTGGAAGTTTCTACCACCTCAATCTTAAGGTCTATTTCTTTCTCCAGATTAGGAAAGTTTTCAGTTATTAATTCTCAAAATATTTTTTTTTCCTTTTTCTCGCTTTTCTTCCTCTGGGATCTTTATAATGCAACCACAATTATATTTGATGATGTTACTGAGTTTCCTTAATATATTTTCATTTTCATATTTATATTTTATTTCTCTTCAGCTTGGCTGTTTGCCATTATTTTGTTCTCCAACTCACTAATCCATTCATCTGCATCTTCTAGTCTACTATTTATTCCAATATTTTTAACTTCAGTATTTAGTTCTTTATATCTGATGAAGGACTCATTGAGATTGTCCACTCTTTTTTCATGTCTAGTAAGTATCCTTATTACCATTAATTTGAATTAGTTATCAGTGACACTGATTATGTCTGTTTCACTTAGCTCTTTGCCTTGATATTGTTCTGTTCTTTGAGACACATTTCCCTATCTCTTCAGTTTGTCTAATGCTGTGTTTCTCTTAATGTATTAGGAAAGTCACCTATGTCTCCTCATCTTGAAAGGAGTTCTCTTATGAAAAAGAGACAAGATAGTGCCTTGCAATGCAATGCCCTTTGTGCACCAGAACCAGGTTCTACAAGGTAACTCCCATGTGGGTTACATGGACCCTAACATTGCCATTGAGCTGAGTTTGCCTTCAGTCCAGTCGAATGAACTGTATGATTCGTTTTCTGTGTTTTTAGGAGGTTTGGTCCTTGTACTGTTAAGAAGCCAGTCTGGGATACTGTGGGATTTTAGTTGGGTGGTAGTAGCTGTCAAAGCAGATGCCTAACCACTGTGTATCTGCTGGGCCTGCAGAGCACTGACCTCTAAGGTGTTCATTCTGTATTGTTCAATGAGTTGCTGTTGTTGATGTGCAGATGGTGCAGTCAAACAAGATATCTCCACTCGTCCATCTTGGGGGATGGAGTGGTAACAACCTGGAGCATGCTGTGACTTCCTTACTAGCTGAAAGGCTTTTATTATAGGGTGGGTCCAGCTGTTATACCAGAGGCATACCCCCTGGTTTCCCTAAGGCCGATAGATGCACTGATTGACAGGGTACTTTCTCTGTACTGCCAATTTTATGGTGCAGTTGCTGTGAGAGAAGTGTGTGGGTGGTTATCTTCCCATCTAACCAGGGTGGGAGCCACTTTGGAAGGATGTCTGCTTAGTCGGGCTGGTTCTGTGGGCCAGGTCCACAGGAGAATTTGGGTGTAGAGCACATGTTGCTAACAAGTCATATTGCTCATGATGGTTTCGGCAAGTGTCAGGCTATCTAAGTAGTAAGAGTGCAGAGATAAATAGGGATTGCTATTTCTTTTGATCTGGAAAAGTCTCATAAAGATCCCTGCCTCTGAACTGCATGTTCTGAGGTTAAAATATAAATCTCCTAAATATATACCCTAAGTACTTTCCAAACGTCTGTTTTTTCTGCTGTATCTCAAAAGGGCTGTTTGTCAGTATGGCTCCTTCAGTGGTGAGAACTCAGGTTCCATTTTTGTCAATCTCTCCCAGTGCTATGCTGCTGTCTTTCAAAGTACTTGGAATTAAGCTCAGATTATTGTAAATACTTCCTATTTTTTAAAGTCGAATATTATGGGGACTCATCTTCCCATGGAAGATTGCCTATGGCTGGTGTGCCAGGGTGGGGTGACTTCCCTCCTTCTGTCCCAGCTTAAGAGGCCCCCCCATATGGAGTTAGTCTTACTGAGAGTTTGGTTTCTGACTGAATTTAGGTCCCTCCAATACCTTTTGCCGTGGATTGCACACTAGGATTAAGTGTGGACATTGTGTTCTGCCAGATATTAGGTCATTTTTGAGTTAGTTACATTGATGTGTCTTTTATCCAGTTTGTCCGTAGGATCAAGCGTACTTAGTATCCTCATTCTTCACCACCTTCCATATTTGATATTTCTTGATGTACTTAATATTGTGTAATGTTTTGTAGCATATTATTTGTTTACACCTATATTTTCTTTTTTTTCCCAAATATGTTTATTTTCTCAGTATTACAAGGTTGATTGTTCATGCACCACACCCAGTGCCCCATGCAATACATGCCCTTCTCAGTACCCACCACCAGGCTTGACTAAGCCCCTACCACCCTCCCCTCCAAACCACTCAGTTTGTTGCTCAGAGTCCATAGTCTATCCTGGCTCAATTCCCCCTCTGATTTCCCCCCATTCACCCTTCCCTTCCTTCTCACAATTCCCTCCATGATTTTCTTTATACTCCACATGTAAGTGAGACCATAAGATTTTTGACTATCTCTGCTTGACTTATTTCACTCCACATAATCGCTTCTAGTCCCATCCATGTTGTTACAAAAGTTGGATATTCATCCTTTCTGATGGAGGCATAATCTTCCATTGTATAGATATACCACATCTTCCTTATCCATTCATTTGTTGAAGGGCATTTTGGTTCTTTCCACAGTTTGGTGACTGTGCCATTGCTTCTAAGACCATTGAGGTACATGTGGCCCTTCTTTGTACTGCATCCACTTCTTTGTGGTAAATACCCAGTAGTGCAATTGCAAGATCATAGGGTAGCTCTATTTTTTAATTTCTTGAGGATCTCCATACTGTTTTCCAAAGTGGCTGCACCAACTTGCATTCCCACCAACAGTGGAGGAGGGATCCCCTTTCTCCAATCCTCTCCAACATTTGCTTTTTACTGTCTTGTTGATTTTGGCCATTCTAAGTGGTGTAAGGTGGTATCTCAGTGTGGTTTTGATTTAAATCTTCCTGATGGCTAAAGTTGATGAAGATTTTTTCATTTACCTGTTAGCCATTTGTATGTCTTCTTTAAAGAAGTGTCTGTTCATGTCTTCTGACCATCTTTTTATGTGCTTATCTGTTTTGTGAGTGGTTAGTTTGAAGGGTTCTTTATAAATCTTAGATATCAGACCTTTGTCTGTGGTGTCATTTGTGAATATCTTCTCCCATTCGGTGTGTTGCCTGTTTGTTTTGTTGACTGTTTCCTTTGCTGTGCAGAAGCTTTGTAACTTGATGAAGTCCCAAAAGTTCATTTTTGCTTTTGTTTCCTTTGCCTTTGGAGACATGTCCTGAAAGAAGTTGCTGTGGCTGATGTCAAAGAGGTTACTGCCTATATTCTTCTCTAGGGTTTTGATAGATTCCTGCCTCACAATGAGGCCTTTTATCCATTTTGAGTTTATCTTTGTGTATGATGTAAGAGAATGGCCATGTTTCATTCTTCTACATATAGTTGTCTAATTTACCCAGCACCATTTATTGAAGAGACTGTCTTTTTTCCACTGGATAGTTTTGCCTGTTTTGTCCAGGATTATTTGACCATAGAGTTGTGGGTACATCTGCTGGTTCTCTATTCTGTTCCAGTGGTCTGTTTTCGTGCCAGTACCATGCTGTCTTGGTGATCACAGCTTTGTAGTAAAGCTTGAAATCAGGCAATGTGATACCCTCGGCTTTGTTTTTCTTTTTCTTTGATTTTAGCAATTGTGGTTCTTCTCTGGTTCCCTACAAATTTTAGATTTGTTTGTTCCAGCCCTTTGAACAACATTGGTGGAATTTTGGTCCAGATGGCATTGAAAGTACAGAATGCTCTGGGCAGTACAGACATTTTAACAATGTTTATTCTTTCGATCCATGAACATGGAATGGTTTTCCACCTTTTTGTGCCTTCTCCTATTTCTTCTATGAGCGTTCTTTAGTTCCTCAAGTACAGATCATTTACCTCTTTGGTTAGGTTTATTCCCAGGTATCTTATAGTTCTTGGTGATACAGTCAATGGAATCAATTCTCTAATTTCCCTTTCCATATTTTCATTGTTAGCGAATAGGAAAGCAACTGATTTCTATGGATTGCTTTTGTATCCTGAAACATTACTGAATTGCTGTATGAGTTCTAATACTTTGAGGGTGGAGTCTTTTGTGTTTTCCATATCATCTGCGACATTTTCCAGGTCATCTGCGAAGAGAGAGAGTTTGTCTTCTTCATTGGCAATTTGAATGCTTTTTATTTATTTTTGTTGTCTGATTGCTGTCGCTAGGATATCTAGTAATATGTTGAACAAGCCTGGTGAGAGTGGGCGTCCTTTTCATGTTCCTGATCTCAAAGGGAAGGACTATCAGCTTTTCCCTATTGAGAATATTCCCTGTCTGCTTTTCATAGATAGGCTTTATGATGTTGAGAAATGTTCCTTCTATTGCTATATTTTGAAGACTTTTAGTCAGGAATGGATGCTGAATTTTGTCTGATGCTTTTTCTGCATCAATTGAGAGGACCATGTGGTTCTTTTCTCTTCTCTTCTTGATTTGTTTTATCACATTGATTGATTTGAGACTGTTGAACCACCCGTGCCTCCCAGGGATAAATCCCACCTGATGGTTATGATGAATAATCTTAATGTGTTGTTGGATCCTTTAGCTTGTATCTTTTTAAAAAAATTGGCATCCATATTCATCACGAATTTTGGTCTGAAATTCTCCCTTTTCATGGGGTCTTTGCCTAGTTTGGGGATCAGGGTAATGCTGTCTATATAGAAATAGTCTGGTGTTTTTCCTTCTATTTCTGTTTTTTGAAACAGTTTCAGGAGCTTAGGTAATATTTCTTCCTTGAAAGTTTGGTAGAATTCCCCAGGGAATCCGGCAGGTCCTGGACCATTGTTTATTGGGAGGTTTGATCACTGCCTCAATCTCATTACTAGATATTGGTCTATTTAGTTTTGGTTCTAAATGTGTCTCTTGTTGAACGTATATGGACAGGTCCTGTCATTTTATCCATTCTGCAACCATGTGCCATTTTATAGGAACACTTAGGCCATTCACATTGAGTGTGATTATTGAAAGATAAGTGTTTAGTGACATCATGTTGCCTGTGTTGTCCTTGCTTCTATAGAATGTAAATTTCTGTTCTAAGTCACTCATGAGTTCTTTCTATTTTTATACAAGCCCCTTTAATATTTCTTGTAGTGCCAGCTTGATGGTCACATACTCTTTTAGTCCTTGCTGGTCTTGGAAGCTCTTTATGTCTCCATCCATTTTGAATGTCAGCCTTGCTGGATAAAGTATTCTTGGCTGCATGTTCTTATCATTTAATGCCCTGAATATATCATGCCTGCCCTTTCTGGTTTGCCAGGTTTCTGTGGACATGTGTGACATTATTCTGATGGGTCTTCCCCCGTATGTAAGGAATCTCTTCCTCCTAGCTGCCCTCAGGACATCTTCTCTAAAACTATAATTTGCAAATTTTATAATTATGTATCTGTGTGTCTTTCTATACTCATTGATCTTAGCATGTGTCCATTCCACATGTAGGACATGAAATGTTGTTCCATTCCCCAGATTGGGGAAATTTTCATTCAGAATTTGTTCAGCTATATCTTCTAGTCTTCTATCTTTCTCTAGCCCTTCTGGGATTCCAATAATTCTGACATTGGAATGTTTCATTGGATCATTTATTTCCTTAAGTCTGTTCTAATAATTCCTGAGCAGTTTGGTCCAGCTGTTCTCCCAATGTTTCTTCTCAACCATTTTATTCTCTTGATCACTAAATCTATCCCCTGTCTCCATGACACTCACTGCTAGAGTATTTAGATTAGAGTATATCTCACTGATAGCTTTTTTTACACCTGCTATACTGGTTCTCATTTCAGCCCTTAGGGATTCTATGTTGTCATTAATGTTTTTCTCCATCGTAGACATTGCCTGAATAATTGTCACCATGAATTCCTTTTTTGACATACTGTTTATATCCATGTCCAATAGTCCTGAGGGGGAGGGGAAGTTATTGGTTTTTTCCTCTGTTGGGCATTCCTTCTCCTAGTCATTTTGATAAGAAGTGGATAAGAGAATATATAGCTGGATATATCACTCACAATCCAGGCAGGGTGCACCCTGGAAGGTTTTGGAGCAATTGGGATTAACCACCAAAAAGAAAGAATAAGGATAAAACAAGATAGAGAGAAAGAGAAAAAGAAGAAATCCAAGCCAGAATGGGCCCCAAAATAAGAGTTATAAGGTATGTAAACATATGAAAAACCTATAGACTGACAAATTTAAGTGATTAGAAATAAAAGAACCTAGTCAGAATGGACCCCAAGAATAAGATTTATGTAATACCAGAACAAAAGCAAATACATGGAAACACTGACAGAAGGATAAGTTAGAAGGGTGGTTATAACTCCTCACAGGTGAGGAAGGTTATCCTGGGAGTTGAGTCCATTTACATTTGTACCCAAAATCATAAGATACCTAGCAATAAATATAACCAAAGAGCCAAAGAATCTGTACTCAGAAAACTATAAAGTACTCAGGAAATGAATTGAGAAAGGCATAAGAAATAGAAAAACACTCATGCTCACTAATTGGAAGAGCAAATATTGTGAAAATGTTTATGATACCTAAAGCAATCTACACATTTAATGCAATACTATAAAAATACCATCAAATCTTTTCATATAAATGGAAATCCTAAAATTTATATAGAACAAGAAAAGTCCCTGAATAGCCAGAAGAATGTTGAAAAAGAAATCCAAAGTTAGTGGCATCACAATTCCAGACATCAAGCTCTATTACAAAGCAGTAATCAAGACAGTATTGTACTGCAACAAAAACAGACACTTAGATCAATGGAAAAGAATAGAGCACTCAAAAATGGACCCTCAACTCTGTGGTAAACTAATCTTTGACATAGCAGGAAGGAATGTCCAATGGAAAAATGGCTTTTCAATAAATGGTGTTGAGTAAATGAAGAATAATGAAACTGGACCATTTCCTTACACTACACACAACAATAAACCCAAAATGGGTGAAAAACCTCAAGGTGAGACAAGAACTCTCAAAATCCATCAGGAGAACACACACTACAGCCCCTTCAACCTCAGCCACAGCAACTTATTCCTGGAAACAGCGCCAAAGCAAGGAAAGCAAGGGCAAAATGAACTCTTGGGACTTCATCGAGAAAAAAAGCTTTTGCAGGGCAAAGGAAACAGTCAACAAAACCAAAAGTCAACCCACAGATTAGGAGAAGATATTTGGAAAGCATATTAGATGAAGGGTTAGTATCCAAATCTCTAAAAAACTTATCAAACTCACCACACACAAAACAAATAATCAAATCAAGAAATGGGCAGAAGTCATGAACAGACATTTCTGCAAAGAAGACATTCAAATGGCAAGGAGAATCTTGAAAAACTGCTCAGCATCACTTGACATAAGGGAAATGCAAATCAAAACCACAGTGAGATACTATCTCACACAAGTCATAATTGATATTTTTTTCTCCCCAAATATGTTTATTTTAATTTTTCAGTGTTACAAGATTGATTGTTCATGCACAACACCCAGTGCTCCATGCAGTACGTGACCTTCTAGATACCCACGACCAGGCTCACCCACCTTCCCACCTCCTCCCCTCCAAAACCCTCAGTTTGTTGCTCAGAGTCCAGAGTCTCTCCTGATTCAACACTCCCTCCGATTCCCCCCCATTCGCCCTTCCCTTCCTTCTCACAATGCCCTCCATGATTTTTTTATACTCCACATGTAAGTGAGACCATAAGGTAATTGACTCTCTCCGCTTGACTTATTTCACTCTGCATTATCTCCTCTAGTCCAGTCCATGTTGATTCAAAAGTTGGATATTCATCCTCTCTGATGGAGGCATAATATTGCATTGTATAGATGTACCACATCTTCCTTATCCATTCATCTGTTGAAGGGCATTTTGGTTCTTTCCACAGTTTGGCTATTGTGGCCATTGCGGCTATGAACATTGGGGTACATGTGGCGCTTCTTTGTACTGCATCTTCTTCTTTGTGGTAAACACCAAGTAGTGCAATTGCAGGGTCATAGGGTAGCTGTATATTTAATTTCCTGAGGAATCTCCATACTGTTTTCCAAAGTGTCTACACCAACTTGCATCCCCATCAACAGTGGAGGAGGGTTCCCCTTTCTCCACATCCTCTCCAGCATTTGTTGTTTACTGTCTTGTTGATTTTGGCCATTCTAACTGGTGTAAGGTGGTATCTCAGTGTGGTTTTGATTTGAATCTCTCTGATGGCTAAAGATGATGAACGTTTTTTAATGTGTCTGCTAGCCATTTGTATGTCTTCTTTGGAGAAGTGTCTGTTCATGTCTTCTGCCCATTTTTTGATGTGATTATATCTTTTGTGAGTGTTGAGTTTGAGGAGTTCTTTATAGATCTTAGATATCAGACCTTTGTCTGTAGTGTCATTTGCAAATATCTTCTCCCATTCTGTGGGTTGCCTGTTTGTTCTGTTGACTGTTTCCTTTGCTGTGCAGAAGCTTTTTATCTTGATGAAGTCCGAAAAGTTGATTTTCACTTCTGTTTCCTTTGCCTTTAGAGACATGTCCTGCAAAAGTTGTTGTGGCTAATGTCATAGAGGTTACTGCCTATGTTCCCCTCTAGGGTTTTGATAGATTCCTGCCTCACGTTGAGGTGTTTTATCCATTTCGAGTTTATCTTCGTGTAAGGTGTAAGAGAATGGTCAAGTTTCATTCTTCTACATATAGCTATCCAATTTTTCCAGCACCATTTATGGAAGAGATTGTCTTTTTTCCACTGGATATTTTTGTCTGTTTTGTCAAAGATGATTTTTTTTTAAGATTTTATTTATTTATTTATTAGGAAAGAGAGAGAGTGGGAGCAAGCATGAGAGGGGAGAAGGTCAGAGTGAGAAGCGGACTCCTCATGGAGCTGGGAGCCCGATGTGGGACTTGATCCCAGGACTCCGGGATCATGACCTGAGCCGAAGGCAGTTGCTTAACCAACTGAGCCACCCAGGCACCCTCAGATATGATTTGACCATAGAGTTGTGAGTCCATCTCTAGGCTCTCTATTCTGTTCCACTGGTCTATGTTCCTGTTTTTGTGCCAGTATCATGCTGTCTTGGTGATCACAGCTTTGTAGTAAAGTTCAAAATCAGGCAATGTGATGCCCCCAACTTTGTTATTCTTTTTCAACATTTCCTTAGCAATCGGTGTCTTTTCTGGTTCCATGCAAATTTTAGGATTGTTTGTTCCAGCTCTTTGAAAAAAACTAGTGGAATTTTGATCAGGATGGCATTGAAAGTAAAGATTGCTCTCGGCAGTATAGACATTTTAACAATGTTTATTTTTCTGATCCATGAGCATGGAATGCTTTTCCACCTTTTTGTGTCTTCTTCAATTTCTTTCATGAGTGTTCTATACTTCTTCGAGTACAGATCCTTTATCTCTTTAGTTAGGTTTATTTCCAGGTATTTTATGGTTCTTGGTTCTATTGTAAATGGAATTGATTCTCTAATTTCCCTTTCCACATTTTCATTGTTAGCGTATAGGAAAGCAATTGATTTTTGTGCATTAATTTTGTATCCTGACATAGTACTGAATTGCTGTATGAGTTCGAGTAGTTTGGGGGTGGAGTCTTTTGGGTTTTCCATATAAAGTCTCATGTCATCTGCGAAGAGAGAGAGTTTGACTTCTTCATTGCCAATTTGAATACCTTTTATTTCTTTTTGTTGTCTGATTGCTGTTGCTAGGACTTCTAGCATTATGTTGAACAAGAGTGGTGAGAGTGGGCATCCTTGACGTGTTCCAGATCTCAAAGGGAAGGCTGTCAGGTTTTCCCATTGAGAATGATATTTGCTGTGGGCTTTTCATAGATAGACTTTATGAGGTTGAGAAATGTTCCTTCTATCCCCATACTTTGAAGTGTTTTAATCAGGAACGGATGCTGAATTTTGTCAAATGCTATTTCTGCATCTATTGACAGGATCATGTGGTTCTTCTCTCTTCTCTTGTTGATTTGTTCTATCACATGGATTGATTTGAGAATGTTGAACCACCCTTGCATCCCAGGAATAAATCCCACCTGGTCATGATGAATAATCTTTTGAATAATCTTTTGAATATCCTATTAGCTAGGATCTTGTTGAGAATCTTGGCATCCATATTCTTCAGGGATGTTGGTCTGAAATTCCCCTTATTGATGGGATCTTTACCTGGTTTTGGGATCAGGATAATGCTGGCTTCATAGGAAGAGTCTCGAAGTATTCCTTCTGTTTCTATTTATTGAAACAGTTTCAGGAGAATAGGTATTATTTGTTCCTTGAATGTTTGGTAGAATTCCCCAGGGAATCCGTCAGGAGCTGGATTCGTGTTTTGGGAGGTTTTTGATCACTGCTTCCATCTCATTACTAGATATTGGTCTATTTAGGTGGTCAATGTCTTCCTATTTCAGTCTTGGGAGATTATGGGTTTCCAGGAATGCATCCATTTCTTCTAGGTTGTTTAGCTTATTGGCATATAGCTGTTGATAATTTTTGATGATTGTTTCTATTTCCTTTGGATTAGTCGTGATCTCTCCCCTTTCATTCATCATTTTGTTAATTAAGTTCCTCTCTCTTTCTTCTGGATAAGTTTGGCCAGTGGTTTATTGATCTTATTGATTCTTTCAAAAAACCAACTTCTGGATTCATTGATGCGTTCTACTGTCTCTTTAGTTTCTAACTCATTGATCTCTGCTCTAATCTTGATTATTTCCCTTCTTGTGCATGCGGTTGGAAGGATTTGTTGTTGATTCTCCAGTTCTTTAAGGTATAAAGAGAGTTGGTATATTTGGTACTTTTCATTTTTTTTGAATGAGGCTTGGATGGCTATGTATTTCCCCCTAAGGACCGCCTTTGCCGTATCCCATAGGTTTCCAATCAATGTGTCTTCATTCTCCTTGGTCTCCATGAATTGTTTAAGTTCATCGTTGATTTGCTGGTTGATCCCCGCATTCTTGAGCATATTGGTCTTTAGTCTCCAAGTGTTTGAATTCCTTCCGAACTTTTTCTTGTGATTGAGTTCCAGTTTTAAAGGACTGTGGTCTGAGAAAATGCAGGGAATCATCTCTATCTTTTGGTATCGGTTGAGACCTGATTTGTGGCCCAGTATGTGGTCTATTCTGGAGAAAGTTCCATGTGCATTTGCAAAGAATGAGTATTCTGTTGTTTTAGGGTGGAATGTTCTGTATATATCTATGAGGTCCATGTGGTCCAATTCGTCATTCAAATCTGTTTCTTTATTCATTTTCTGTTTAGGTGATCTGTCAGTTGCTGAGAGTGGTGTGTTAAGAACTCCTAGTATAAAGGTATTCATATCAATATGACTCTTTATTTTGATGAACAGTTGGTTTATGTAGTGGGCTGCTCTAATATTGTGGAGGAAAATGTTTACAATTGTTAGATCTTCTTTGAGGATAGACCCTTTAAGGATGATGTCGTGTCCTTCTGTATCTGACTACAGTCTTAAGCTTAAAATCTAATTTATCTGATATGAGACTTGTTACCCCAGCTTTCTTTTGCGGTCCACTGGCATGAAAGATGGTTCTCCATCCTTTCACTTTCAGTCTGGATGTATCTTTTGGTTCCAAATGTGTCTCTTGTAGACAGCATATTGTCGGGTCCTGTCGTTTTATCCATTCTGCAACCCTGTCCCGTTTTATGGGAGCATTTAGGCCGTTCACGTTAATAGTGATTATTGAAAGATATGTGTTTATTGACATCATGTTGCCTGTGAAGTCCTTGTTTCTATAGGTGGAAAATTTCTGTTCTAAGTCACTCATGTGTTCTTTCTGCTTTTATAAAACCCCCTTTAATATTTCCTGGAGTGCCGGCTTGGTGGTCACATACTCTTTTAATCCTTGCCGGTCTTGGAAGTTCTTTATCTCTCCATCCATTTTAAATGACAGCCTTGCTGGATAAAGTATTCTTGGCTGCATGTTCTTCTCATTCAGAGCCTTGAATATATCATGCCAGACCTTTCTGGCTTGCCGATTTTCTGAGGACAGGTCTGACGTTATTCTGATGGGCTTTCCTCCGTATGTAAGGAATCTCTCCCCCCTAGATCCCCTCAGGACCTCCTGTCTAAAATTATAATTTGCACATTTTAATATTATGTGCCTTGGTGTTTTTCTCAATTTATTGATCCTGGCAGGGGGCCTTTCTGACTCTAAGACACGAACATTTGTTCCATTCCCCAGATTGGGGAAATTCTCATGTAGAATTTTGTCAGCTACATCTTCTAGACTGCTGTCCTTCTTTACCCCCTCTGCGATGCCAATGATTCTGACGTGGCAACGTTTCATGGTGTCATTTATTTCCCTAAGTTTGTTCTCATGATTCTTGAATAGTTTGTTCCAGCTCTCCTCTTGACCTTTCATATCTATCATTTGATCCTGTAGATCACTAATTCTATCCTCTGTCTCCACAACTCTAGCTGTTAGACTATTTAGATTGGATTGGATCTCATTAATAGCGCTTCTTACCTCTGCTATAATGGACCTCATTTCTGCCCTTAGCGATTCTATAATGTTTTGCTGCATCCTAGCCATTGCCTGGATAATTGTCACCCTGAATTCCCTTTCTGACATACTGTTGATGTCCATGTCCAATAGTTCTGAAGGAGAGAGTGTAGTCTCTGTGTTTTTCTTCTGTTGGGTTTTCCCCCTCCTAGTCATTTAGATGAGAAATGGATGAGAGGATGTGTAGCTGAATATAACGCCCCCAATCCAGGAAGGGTGTAGTCCAGAGGGTTTTGGAGCATTTGGGATTTACCAGCAAAAAGAATGAATAAGGATTAAAAAAAAAGAGAGAAGGTGAAAAAAAGGAAATCCCAGCCAGATTGGGCCCCACAACTAAGGTTTATAAGGTATGCAAACAAGCACGAAAAAACATATAGACCAAAAGGAATAAATTACAAAAAGTAAAAGAACCTAGCAGAATGAACCCCAAAATAAGATTTATGTAATACCAGAACAAAAGCAGATATGTAGAAACACTGATGGAGGGATAAGATGGGTGGGTGGTTTTAACTCCTTGCAGGCGAGGAAGTTTATTTCAAGTCCTCCTGGGTTTATAGTTGTATTAAACCTCTCTTTGTAATGTTAAGTAGTTAAAAAAAAAAGATAAAAGAAAAAGAAATGTGAAAGCAAGTGAATACTAAAATAAAATAAAAAAGAGAGAGAATAAGAGAAATCAAAAACAAAAAGAAAAAAACTTGTATCTATGAAATATACAGTTTTGAGGGTATTACCAGGAGGTTAATATATTTATTTCCCCTGGCGTTGGGGGTTTAAAATTTTATGGGGACCCTGTGGTTATAGTTCTTTTGTTTTTTGGCTGGTCTTCTGGGGGAGGGGCCTGCTGCATTGTTTTCCAGTCAGTCTTGTTTGGGTTGAGTCACCCTGCCCCCTGTCAAGGGGCTGAGCTCTGTGGAAACTGGTTTCTCAGTCTTTTGCTCTCTGAAGGTTTTTGGCCATTTGTAGCCTTTTCACCTTTTCAGGGAGTCCAAGCAAGGAATCTGCCCAGAAGCACTCAGACCTCCGAGTTGCAGGAAGCCCAAGTCTCTGCTCCCCTCTGTGTGGTTCAGAACACACACTCCCCTCCATGAAATTTCTGCTCACAGTGCAGCCTGTTTGAGGTGGCGCGCGACTGAAGCTGCCTTTCTACGGTTCCCAAGTTCGGACCCGGTAGGCCTGTGGTGGGCTGGGAAAATCCATGTGCCCCCAGCTGCTTTTCTGTTGCTCCGCGAGGAGCGCCCCAGAGGTTAGGCCGCTTTCCCGCGTTCTCTCCATGGCCAGTGGGGTTCGTTCAGGCTCTGCAGCACACCCCGAATGTCGCGGTGGCAGGCGCACACAGGCAAAAGCTGTGGCTCGTGGACCACCACAGACTCTTTACAGGCATCTGCAGGTGCACGCCTGGCCCATAGTATGTTGCAGAGATTGGAAATCTGCAGGTTCAGGATTCACGGACTGGATCCTCCCACCAGTCTCACTTTGGGGTGCTCCTTCCTGGGAGAGTGTGTCCAAGCATCGGTGCCCGTGACCACCCCCTTCCACTAGTTAGTCCTCAGAACTTTTTGCCCTTTTTAAGTGTTTTTAACAGACTTTACATTAATGCTGGTACCCCGCCCAATGGGCACTTTCTTTTGGGGTATTACTGTCCTTGGTTAGCTTCTGGTGGCTCCCTCCCCCTTTTGTTTATCCTCCAATATCAGTTCCAGTGTTCCCACTTTGCTTTTACCTCTCCACTGCTGTCATCTTCTCTCAGAGAGATCCCGGGTTTAGAAATCTTTCTCCTCAGGGTGATTTCATGGGTGTTCAGTGTGTTCTGGTAGATTTCCAGCTCACTTTTGGGGACCGGTTGCTGCAGCATCTCTTACTTCTCTGCCATCTTGCCTCCCCTCCATAATGGCTAAATTTAACAAGTCAGAAAAGGAAAGTAGTTGGCGAAGATGCAGATAAAGGGGAACTTTCCTACACTGTTGGTGGGTGAAGGGTAAGGTATAGTGTGCCTGGGTTATGGACATTGGGGAGGTATGCACTATATGAGTGCTGTGAATTGTACATAACTGATGATTCACAGACCTGTACCCCTGAAGCAAATAATACATTACATGATAATCTTTAAAAAATTAAAAAAAAAAAAAACCTCAGAATGATTTGAAAGATATCCAGCTAAATTTGAGGGATTACATAAAACGTGGTCCCTACTCATTGTTTCTTGCCCCAAGAAACAATGTTTTCTAATGTAAGTCCTCTGGAAATATCCACACTGTACACAGATATGAGTATAGGGTGATTTTTTTTTGCTTTTTTTAATTGAAAAATTAATAAATCTTACTATCTACAACAAATAGATAAATGAAAAAAGAACAGGTGGTATATATACACAGTGGAAAATTACTTAGCCATTGTGATTTTGCCATTTGGAACAATATAGATGGACCCATAGCTCATACACTTAAGTGAAATAGGTTAGACAAAGAAAAACAAATACTATAAGATATCACTCCTATGTGGAATCTGAAAAGCAAAACAATGAATAAACAATAACAAAAAGCAGAATCAGACCAGTAAATACAAGAAACAAACAGACCATTCTCAGGTGAGATGAGGGACTCATGGGAGATATGGTTGAAAGGAAGTAGGAGACACTGACTTTCCCCTATGGGATGAATAAGTCATGGGATGAAAGGCACAGCATAGGTAATGTGGTCAATGGTATTGTAATAGCATCTCTGGTGACGGATGGTAGGTACACTTGTGGTCATCGTAGTATAAGGTAAAAACTTGTATAATCACTATAATGTCACCTGACGTTAACACAATATTGTGTGTCAATAATGTTTCAAAAAAATGAGTCACAAAGAATGTACATATAAGACAGAATTAGGTTTTGAGGAGGGAACGTATTGCATGGAGCCCTGCATGTGGTGCAGGAACAATTAATCTTGTTACACTGAAAAAAAATAAAATAAAAGTATTTGGGGAAAAAAAAGATTTCAGCAACCTTGTCTACAACATAGGCAGTAATAGAAGAAAAATTAAAGATTTCATGTTCCTACTCCACAATGTTTGGGTTACTGAAAAAAATGGTTATAGATGCAGAAAAATTAAAAGACTATAGGAATATATAGTGATGCAGTAAAAGATATTAATTCTTGTTTGGAAAATTATCAATGATTATTTATGTTTTTATAAAAGATTTAAAATGTATAAATATGTCCTATAATATACTTTCAAAATCAGAAAAAAGCTCACTCTTAAAAAAAAATGAAAAAAAAAACAAACAAACAAAAACAGAATTAAGTTTATCAGAGAGTGATGGAAACAGAGAGCCAGTCCAGCTGGAATTAACCTCATTCAGCCTGCCTGGGGCCAAAGGTAACTGGGCTTTTAAGAACACCCTACTATTCACTTCTGTGATAATTTTCCTTTAGTTCCTTCTTTGATGATTTCTGTTTCAGGTTCTGTTGTCATCTTTCTCCTGTGTACCCCTTTGGTTGGTGTTCAGTCCTAGTCTACATGCTCTTCTTCTTTTCACCGTCCACATGGGGAAGCCCATATACCCCCTGGTTTCAGAGAGCCCCTCTCTGCCCTTATTCTTCTCTTCCCTGAAATCCAGAGCCTGTGTATCTGCTCAAGGATGAGACAGCTCCATCTGGCAGCTCACTCTTTCAACAAGTAATTAATGGGAACTTCCTATGTGCTGATGGGAAATAACTATTGAAGGTTCCTGAGGACATGGCTTTTTTTTTTTTTTTTAATTAGTTCCAGAGGTACAATTTAATGATGCATCAGTTGCATATAATACCTGGGGCTCATTCTATCAAGTTCCCTCCTTAATGCCCATAACCCAGTTACTCCATGGTCCAGCTACTCCCCTCCAGCAACCCTCAGTTTTTTCCCTACAGTTGAGTTTCATACGGTATGCTTCCTTTTCTATATTCATATTGTTTAATTTTTAATTTTTTTAACTTTCCTATCCCTATGTGCATTGGCCATGTTTCTTAGATTACAGTTATGAGAAATCATATATTTATCTTTCTCTACTGACTTATTTCACTTAGCATTATCCCCTCTAGTTCCATCCACATCATTGCAAATGGCAAGATTCCATTCCTTTTGGTGGCTGAGTAATATTCCATTGTATGGATCTACTACATCTTCATTATCCAGACATTGAAAACTTTTGATTTTGCACCCTTCTGTTTATAGTACTTTGTGGTATCTTTCTCAAGCACACTCCCTCCCCTCCACTCTGTCCTCACCTATGTCACACCAGATTAACTTCCCCATCCTCCAGCCTTCCAGATGGTGGACACTTTCTTACTTGTAGCCTTGCAGACTTTATATTCTCACATCTCTGATTGATTTCCTGGGTGTTCAGAATAATTTGATAGGTATGTGGTTGTATTTAAGGGAGGAAACAAACTTAACTCTTCCCTTAAGAACTTTCTGATTAGATGCTGAACATTAAGACTATGAATATGGTGACAGGCTGGATTCTTTGTTTCCTTTCTATGAGAGCTTAAAGTCATTTTGGCAAGAAGATAATTACTTGTGACACAGTTTCTTCCCTCCCAGGTTTCGTTTTATTGAGGGAAGATGCACTAAACATAGTGGCTACCATTTTCTCTACTTAGATTTAACCTTCAATGGATGAGTTGAGAGTAGCATTTTCTCTATTGCCATGTTGTCCGACTTACCCACAACTGGGACCTTTCATGAGGTCTAATGGTTCCTGTCTTCAGTAATATCCATGTCAGTGTTAAAATTAATGGTACCTCTAAGAGATACATTTACCTCTGTACTGGTTGAGTCTTTCAGCCTCACCATGACCATTACTATAAAAACAAGCCAAACATTAACTTTCCATCTTGAAGGACAGTTTATATCTTTTCCTTTAAAACTTGGTTTCCAGGTGATGATATCAGGCGTGTCACTGAGAAGCCATCAAAAATTGACCAACTGACCTGCCTGGTGATTGGCCACCAGAATGAAGCTAATCTGAGAAATCCCTGATGATTGGCCAGGGCATAGTAGTGACAACATGTGGTGGTGACTTCACATGATGAAGGCATTGTGATGCCCTGGGCCAGTTATAAAAGCTCGGCAACAGCCCAGGCTGTACTGAGAGAGATGGCACTTCAGTCATAGCTCTTCCTGCTCTTCATTGACTTCTCTGTCCTATTCTCTTTCCCTGCCCTTGGCAAGTCCCCTGCCCACTCCTGCCCTGGGCCTCTCAATGACACTCTATGCACCACATTCATGTTAGCACCTAACTTTGAGCCCCTTTGTGGTCCTGAGAGTACTTGAACCTCCATACGGTGACTCCATTTCACACTGAGGATATCCCAGGTCCTCCAGGACACATTCTCATTTGGCACGTGGGAATGGGACACTGGAAATCAGAGTACCATGGATTCTCAGCCAACTGAGCCCCACACTTCTGGGGTCACAACTTTGCTCAGTGCAAGAAAGCTGAGTCCATGTCCTGAGGGAAGAGTGCAAACACTACTACTCTGGAACGCTCCAATTCAGCTTAGCACAGGGCACAGAAATGCCCTGAATACCCCACAGACACAGATGTGCATAATGTGTACAATACCTCAAGACACCTGGCAGAGAGGGAATTTTACAAAACAAGTACTGGGAGAAGGATGGACAGCATCGCTGGATGCCGTGTGAGCCATTGGAACACAAGTCCTCAGACCATGAACTGTCTGAACCAGCTCAGCAGTAGACAAACTAATTCCCCAGAAACCTGGTCAACCCGGAGCCCACAGACCATGAACCCTCAAACACAGCATAACAAAGAGAAATTCAGTCCTCAGAAAAGAGCACACACCAGGAACTCAGAGACTGGGATCCTTCTGATCCCATTTGACACTGGGAAGAAGAGTCACACGGAACTCGGTGGACAAGGAGCCCACATACCTCAAGTGGGCCAGCCCAGGACAGCCCAGGGCAAATAAGTTCAGAGAACAGGCTCACCAAGTGCCAAGAAACCATGAGTCCTACATCCCAGGACTGTATTAGGTAAATGAATCACCTGAACAGAAGCATTACCATGTGCCTTTGGACCTGGAGTCCAAAAACGCAGCTCTCTACTAGACTGAGTGTGCACCTGGATAGTAGGCACAGCATGTGCCCCTTGGACCAGAAGGCCAACAACTCAGATCTCTGCTCAGCCAAACAGGTACCTGAAAAGTTGGCTCACCATGTTCCCATGGACATGGAGACCAAATAATCAGTTCTATATTAGGCCAAACAACTACCTCAATAGCAGGCTCACCATGGGCCCTTGGACCTGGAAACTGACATCTGAGCTATCTGATAGGCCACATGGGCATCTAGTAAGCAGACTCAGCATGTGCCTTTGGACCTCGATACCAACAACTCATCTCTTTGCTTGGCCAATGGAGGCACCTTGACAGCAAGCTCATCATGTGCCCTTGGACCAGGAGACCAAAAATTGAACTGTCTGATAGTCTAAGCAGGCACCTTGACAGCGGGCTAACTATGTGCCCTTAGACCCTGAGCCCAGGAGAGGAGCTCTATGCTACAGTAAGCAGGCACCTAGATAGGAGGCTTACCATGTGCCCTTGTACCTGCAAACCAATAACAAAGCTCTCTGCTTGGCCAACGAGGATCATGAAAGTGAGCTCACCCTGTGCCCTAGACCTGGAGACCAATAATGCAGCTCTGCAAGAAGCCATGCAGGCACCCAGACAGAAGGCTCACCAAGGGCCTTTGGACCTGGAAACCAACAACTCCACTCTTTCCTTGCCAAATAGGCACCTTGAGAACAGCCTCAATATGTGTCATTGGACTTGGAGACAAACAACTGAGCTGTCTGATAAGTTAGGTAAACTCCTTGACAGTGCACTAACCATGTGCCATTGGACTTGGAGACTAACAAATCAGCTCTCTGGTATGCCATGTAGGCAGCTGGACCACAATCTCACCTTGTGCCTTTGGTCCTGGAGACCAAAAATGCAATTCTGCACTAGGCCCAGCAGACACCTGGAATGCAGTCTCACAAGAAGCCCTTGGACCTGGCAACCAATAAAGGAGCCCTGGGCTAGGCCAAACAGACACCTTGAGAGTGGGATTACCATTAACACTTGGACCTGGACCAACAAAACAACACATTGCTAGGCCAAGAGGGCACCTAGACAGCAGGCTCACCATATGCCCTTGGACCTGAAGACAAACTCAGTTGTCTGATAGGCCAAGCAGTCATCTGGTAAGCAGGTTCACCTTGGGCTCTTAGACTTCAAAACCAACAACTCACCTCTGTGCTCAAGCAAGTAGGCACATTGATAGCAGGCTTACTGTGTGTCTTTGGGCCCAGAGACCGATAACTCAGAATTCTAATAGGCCAAGCAGATACATGTTAAGCAGCCTCACCATGGGCCCTTTGGCCCAGAGACCAAAAAATCAGCTCTGTGCTAAGCCAAGCAGGCACTGTGACAGTGCGCTTACAATATACCTTTGGAGGGGCGCCTAGGTGTCTTGGTCGTTAGTTGTTTGCCTTTGGTTCTGGTCATGATCCTGGGGCCCTGGAATGGAGCGATATGTCTGTACACAAGTATTTCTACATAAAGCATTTGGCAGGTGACCAAATTTAGCAGATTTTTGCTAAATTTTAGGTTGGACCCTGATGGTATGGCTTCAGACTATGGCCACGATCACAGATGTTTCTCCATGACAGGTTCCTGTGTGATGCACTCCTTGGAATAACAAATGTGACAAGACCCAGGAAGCAGGGTGGTGAGAGTTCAGAGGCATGGGATGATTCCCTGTCTGTGGGTGAGGAGGTTTGGGGTCAGGACGATAGGCAGAATGGTATGAGGGGCCATGGTGGTGGACTCTGTTCTGACCATAGAGTAACTTCAGGAACTGGGGGAGGCATGTGAGATTCATACTGGGTGCTTTATGTGCCTGGGTGTCTGCACAGAATAAGTCACAGTGGGAATGAGGTTAAGACAGGTTCACCTTGGAGACTGTAGGGTCTACTTGGGCATGAATAAAGGGGCCAAATTCCAAGAGGCAGTGCTGATATTCTGATAAATTGGATACTAGGTGTAATAAAGGAGTTGGAAGGTGAGATTCCTGGCTGGTCATTCCTGGAAAATGGTCCATCTTAGCTTCAGGGATGTGGAGTGGTAGTGCAAGTGTGGTGCCAATCCCAGTGACCTGGGGTCTACTTTTGGCTCCAACTGAGATGGTAGGGGAAGTGCCTAGAGCTGTGGCTTCTGGGCTGAACTCAGTCATGGCAGTGAGATAATAGTACCTTGGCATGGAGATGGTTACCATGAGGAAGCTCCCTCTGGGACTGGAGAGTGAACTTCAGGAGGACACAGGACATGAGAGGCTTACATCTCTAAGATGGACGATGTCTGATTTTATTTGAGGGTGCTACTTTCAGGAGCCAGTGTGGAGGCTGGAAGAGTCCCGGTCACTAAAATGTAAGGGGGATATGCGTTGATTATGTGATCATAGAACTTGGAACCTCCAGTGCTGAGCTGCTCAGAGGATGCTCACCATACCCTGGGTTCCACAAACAACAGGCTTGGGAGTGGGCTGGCTCCCCAGAGATGCTTACCCCTTCATTCCACATCCTTTACATCTAAAATGGCAGTATATTGGTGGGAGGTGGTTGTGTGAGCAGGACGCAGGAGAAGGCAGGGTTGGGGAGGGGATCTACAAGGACAGGGACAGATGCAGTCTAGAGGAGGGAGGGAAGAAGGAAGGTTAGACTATGAGCCAGGTCTTTGTCCTGTACATTCCTCCCGAAAGTCAAACAGCATCTTTGGGAAGGTAGCAGTGTTAGAGTTGCCTCTGTCCCATACCCGACCTTCTCTGTCCCTTAGATCTACAGGGCATCACAGCACAGCCCCTGCCAAATCACAGGCCAGAACCAGACCCATCCTGCCTCCTTCAGTGCTGCTCAACACCCACAACATTGGGTTCTGTGGTCTTTAGGGAGGCTTGGAGCTCCAGCGAGCCAGGGTGGAATTGCCAGTCTCAGGCATGTGCTGACAGGTAGAACACTACTACAGATAGACAGGGAGGTAGAGAGGTAGATTTATAGACTCACAGAAGCTGCAGGTATTTAAGAAGGTCCCTTCACAGAGGTACTCTTCCCCCATTTTGGCTTTTTCCATTCTTTTTAGCAGTTACAAATAAACCTACAGTGGACAACTATGCCATGTTTCATGGCGCCTAAAGTTTTCATTTTCAGGGTCCAGGAGTGTGCTTGCTAGGTTATAGGGTTTATGTTTTGTTTCTGTAGAACATATCAAATGGTATTTCCAGAATGGCTCTTCCATTTACCTTCCTACCAGCCCTGTAAGAGACCTGTCTCTTTCCCACATTTAATGTTTTATACTAACCAGCTGTCCTAACACCTGGTGTTAGGTGGGTAGTAGTGATAACTCTGTCAGGTTTTCATTTGTGTTTTTCTCATGGCTAGACAAGTTGAAAATCTTTTTCTTACACTTATTTGCCCTCTGCACATTCTTTTTGATGTAATGTCTGTTCATGTCTTCCTGTCTATTTTCTGTTTGGATAGTTTGCTTTTTCCTGTTGAATATTGAGAGTTCCTTACATGTTCTACATAGAAGTTCTTTGTCAGGGGGCGCCTGGATGGCTCAGTTATTTGAGCAACTGCCTTCGGCTCAGGTCATGATCCCAAAGTCATGGGATCGAGTCCCACATCAGGCTCCCAGCTCCATGGGGAGTCTGCTTCTCCCTCTGACCTTCTCCCTTCTCATGCTCTCTCTCACTGTCTCTATCTCAAATAAATAAATAAAATCTTAAAAAAAAGTTCTTTGTCAGATATGTGATTTGAAAATATGTTCACCTAGCCTATAACATGTATTTTTTGTGCTCCTAATATGAGCAAAGTTCTTAGTAGAGTAAAAGTTTTCAGTATTGGTAAAGTCCTGTTTATCAAATGTTTTCTTTTATGCAGTGTGCTTTCAGGGCTACGGTTAAGAACCTAACAAACAACAAAAGTAAAAATAAACTTTTGGGATTTCATCAAGATAAAGAGCTTCTGCACAGCGAAGAAAACAGTCAAGAAAACAAACAGGCAACCCACGGAATGGGAGAAGATATTAGCAAATGACAGGACAGACAAAGGTCTGATATCTAAGGTCTATAAAGAACTTCTTAAACTCAACACTCACAAAACAGATAATCACATCACAAAATGGGCAGAAGGCATGATCAGACACTTCTCTACAGAAGACATACAAATGGCTTACAGACACATGAAAAAATGTTCATCATCTTTAGCCAGCAGGGAGATTCAAATCAAAACTACACTGAGATACCTCCTTACAGCAGTTAGAATGGCCAAAATCAACAAGACAGTAAACACATGTTGGAGATGATGTGGAGAAAGGGGAACCCTTCTCCACTGTTGGTGGGAATGCAAGTTGGTGCAGCCATTTTGGAAAACAGTATGGAGAGTTTTCAAGAAATTAAAAATAGAGCTACCCTGGTTGGTAGATCACTCTGATTTTAGTTTGGATTTCCCTCATAATAAGTGATGTTGAGAATTTTTTTCATTTGTCTTTTGTCCATTTGTAGCTCTTTCCTTGGAAAATGTCCGTTCATGTCTTCTTCCCATTTCCTGAGTGGATTATTTGTTTTTTGGTTGTTGAGTCTGAGAAGTTCTTTATAGATTTTTGATACATACCCTTTATCTGAAAAATCATTTGCAAATATCTTCTCCCATTCTTTGGGTTGACTTTTTGTCCTTTTGACTGTTTTCTTGGCTGTTCAGAAGCTTGTTATCTTGACAATGTGCCAATAGTTCATGTTTGCTTCTCTTTCCCTTGTCTTGAAAGATATGTCTACCATGAATTTGGAGCAGGTGAGCCCCAAGAGGTTGCTGCCTATGTTCTGCTTAAGGATTTTGATGGATTCCTGTTTCAAATTTGGGTCTGTCATCTATTTTGATTTTGCCTTTGTGTATGGTGTATAGGAATGTTCCAGTTTCATTCTTCTGCATGTGGCTGTCCAATTTTCCCAACATCACTTTTTGAAGAGAATATCTTTTTTCCATTTGATATCCTTTCCTGCTTAGTTGATGATTAGTTCACCATAGAGTTGAGGGTCCATTTCAGGGTGGTACATGCTGTTCCTTTAATCTTATGCCTGTTTTTGTGTGAGTATTGTACTATCTTGATGACTTCAGCTTTCTAATACACCTTGAAGTCAGGCATTGTGATCACAGCTTTGGTTTTCTTTTTCAATGTCCCTCTGGTTATTTAGGGTCTTTTCTGGTTTCATACAAATTTGAGGTTTGTTTCTCCAGCTCTGTGGAAAAAAGCTGATGGTACTTTGATAGGGATTATATTGAATATCTAGGATGTTTTTGGCAATATGGATATGTTAACAATATTTTTCTTCCAATCCATGAGCATGGAATGTTTTTCCATGTCTGTGTGTCTTCCTCAATTTCCTTCATAAGTGTTCTGCAGAATTCAGAGTACATCTCTTGACCTCTTTGGTAGGTTTATGACTCAATAACTTATAGTTTTTAATATAATTATAAATGGAATTGATTTCTTGATATTTCTTTCTGCTGCTTCATTGGTAGTGTATAGAAATGCAACTCACTAATGTACATTGATATCATATCCTGTGGGTTTGCTGGAATCCTATATGATTTCCAGCAATTTTTGGTGGAACCTTTTCAGTTTTCTACACACCCCATCATGTCATCTCAGAAGAGTGAAAGTTTGATTTCTTCTTTACTAGTTTGGATGCCTTTTATTTATTTTTGTTGTATGATTGCTGAGACTTGGACATCCAGGACAACATCAAACAAGAGCGGTGAGAGTGGACATTCCTGTTATGGTCCTGACCTTGGGGGAAAAGCTGTTAATTTTTTTCTCATCAAGCATGATCTTTACCCTCTGCCTTTCATATGTGACTTTTATGATATTGAAGTATGTTCCCTCTATCCATATACACAGAAGGATCTTTTCAAGAAAATATGCTGTGTTTTGTCATGTACTTTATCTGCATTTATTGATAGGATCATATGGTTCTTGTTCTTTCTTAATTAATGTGGTGTATCACATTGATGGGTATGAGGATATTGAATCATTCCTAGAGAACAGGAATTAATCCCTCTTGGTTGTATTGAATACTCCTTCTAATGTACTATTGGATTTTATTGCCTAGTATCTTCGTGGGAATTTTTACATCCATATTTATCAGGGATATTAGCCTATAATTTTCCTTTATGGTGAAGTATTAATCTGATTTGAAGATCCAGATAATATTGGCTTCGTAGAATGAGTTTAGAATGTTGGTTGGCATGTAATTCCTCATAATATTCTCTTATAATTGTTTCTATTTATGAGGGGTTGGTTGTGAACTCTCCTCTTTCATTTATGACTTTGAGTTCTTTCCCTCCTTTTGATAAGTCTGGTTAGCAGTTTTTCACTCTTAGTAATTCCTTCAAAGAACCAGCTCTTTTTTCATTATTTTTATTTCTATATATTGTTTTCTGCTCTAATTTTTATCATTTCTCTTCTGCTGTTGTATTTTCACTCTCATTGGTGTTATTTTTCCAGCACCTTTATGTTACATTGTGTATTTCAGACTTACTTTGTTGCTTAAGGAAGCCCTGTACTGCTTTATACTTCCCTTTTCATACAGCCTTTACTGCAGCCCAGAGCTTTTGTCCTAAATTTTTTTCTTTTCATTCCTTTCCAAATATTTTATTTTTTTTTTTAGGTTTTTAAAGATTTTATTTATTTATTTGACAAACAGAGAGAGAGATCACAAGTAGGCAGAGAGAAAGGTAGAGAGAGGGGAAAGCAGGCTCCCTGATGAGCAGAGAGCCCAATGCAGGGCTTAATCCCAGGACCCCGAGATCATGACCTGAGCCAAAGACAAAGGCTTTAACCCACTGAGCCACCCAGGAGCCCCTCTTCTGCCCATTCTTGATTGCATTATTTGTTCTTTGGGTGTTGAGTTTAAGAAGTTATTTATAGATTTTGGATACTAACCATTTATCTGATATGCCATTTGCAAATATCTTCTCCCATTCTGTCAGTTGTCTTTTGGTTTTGTTGACTATTTCCTTCCCTGTGCAAAAGCTTTTGATTTCGTTAAGGTCCCAATAGTTCATTTTTGCCCTTTTTCCCTTGCCTTTGGTGATGTTTCTAAGAAGAAGTTGCTGTGGCTGAGGTCGAAGATGTTGCTCCCTGTGTTCTCCTCCAGACCAGATTTCGTTGGAGTCCTATCTCACATTGAGGTCTGTGATCCATTTTGAGTCTATTTTTTGTGTGATGTAAGGAAATGGTTCAGATTCATTCTTCTGCATGGGGCTGTCCAGTTTTCTCAACACCATTTTTGAAGACTGTGTTTTTTCCATTGGATATTCTTTCCTGCATTGTCGAAGATTAGTTGATCATAGAGTTGGGGGTCCATTTTGGGCCTCTCTATTCTGTTCCATTGATCTATGTGTCTGTTTTTGTGTCACTACCACACTGTCTTGATGATCACTGCTTTGTAATAGAGCTTGAAGTCTGGAATTGTGATGCCGCCAACTTTGGTTTTCTTTTCAACATTCCTCTGGCTATTTGTGGACTTTTCTGTTTCCATATACATTTTAGGATTATTTGTTCCATTTCCTTGAAATAAAATTATGGTATTTTGATAGGGATTGCATTAAATGTGTAGATTGCTTTAGGTAGTATAGACATTTTCACAATATTTGTTCTTCCAATCCATGAGCATGGAACATTTTTCCATTTCTTTGTGTCTTCCTCAATTTCTTTCATGAGCACTTTGTAGTTTTCTGAGTACAGTTTTTTTGCCTCTTTAGTTAGGTTTATTCCTAGGTATCTTATGGTTTTGGGTGCATTTGTAAATGGAAGTGACTCCTTAATTTCTCTTCTTCAGTTTTGCTGTACGTGTATAGAAATGCAACTGATTTATGTGCATTAATTTTATATCCTGACACTTTACTGAATTCCTGTATGAGTTCTAGCAGTGTTGGAGTGGAGTCTTTTGGGTTTTCACATGAACTATCATATCATCTGTGAATAGTGAGAATTTGACTTCTTCTTTGCCAATTTGGATGCCGTTTATTTCTTTTTGTTATGTGATTGCTGAGGCTAGAACTTCTAGTACTTGTTGAATAGCAGTGGGGATAGTGGACTTCCTTGCCGTGTTCCTGATCTCAGGGGAAACGCTCTCAAATTTTCTCCATTGATAACGATATTTGATGTGGGTTTTTCATAGATGGCTTTGATGATCTTGAGGAATGTGCCCTCTATGCATACACTGTGAAGAGTTTTGATCAAGAAAGGATGTTGTACTTTGTCAAATGCTTTTTCAGCATCCACTGAGAGTATCATACGGTTATTGTTCTTTCTTTTATTAATGTATTGTATCACATTGATTGATTTGAGAATGTTGAACCAATCTTGCAGCCCAGGAATAAATCCCACTTTTTCGTGGTGAATGATCCTTTTAATGTACTGCTGGATCTTATTGGTTAGTATTTTGGCGAGCATACTTACATCCGTGTTCATCAAGGATATTGGTCTGTAATTTTCCTTTTTGATGGGGTCTTTGTCTGGTTTTGGGGCTCATAAAATGAGTTTGGAAGTTTCCCTACCATTTCTATTTTTTGGAACAATTTTAGGAGAATAAGAATTAATTCTTCTTTAAATGTTTGGTAGAATTCCCCTGGGAAACCATCTAGCCCTGGGCTCTTGTTTATTTGGGAGATTTTTGATGACTGTTTCAATCTCCTTACTGGTTATGGGTTTGTTCATGTTTTCTATTTTTTCCTTGTCAGTTTTGATAGTTTGTGTGTCTTCAGGAATGCATCTATTTCTTCCAGAATATCTAATTTGCTGGTGTATAGTTGCTCATAATATGTTCTTATAATTATTTGTATTTTTTGTGTTGGTTGTGATTTGTCCACTTTCATTCATGATTTTAATATTTTGGGTCCTTTCTATTTTCTTTTTGATGAGTCTGGCCAAGGGTTTATCAATTTTATTCTTTCAAAGAATCAGTTCCTCGTTTCTTTGATATCTTCTACTGTTTTTTTTTTTTTTTTTTTTTGGTTTCTATTTCATTGATTTCTGCTCTGACCTTTATTATTTCTCTTCTTCTGCTGGGTTTAGGCTTTCTTTTCTGTTCTTTCACCAGCTCTTTTAGGTGTAGGGTTAGTTTATGTATTTGAGATCTTTCTAGTATCTTGAGAGAGGCTTGTATTCCTATATATTTTTCTCTCAGGACTGCCTTTGCTCTGTCCCAAAGATTTTCAACAGTTGTGTTTTCATTTTCATTTGTTTCCATGAATTTTTTTAAATTCTTCTTTAATTTCCTGTTTAACCCATTCATTCTTTAGACGGATGCTCTTTAGCCCCCATGTATTTGAGTTATTTCCAACTTTCCTCTTGTGATTGATTTCTTGTTTCATGGCATTGTGGTCTGAAAATATGCAGGGAATGATCCCAATCTTTTGGTACTGATTGAGACCTGATTTGTGTCCCAGGATGTGATCTATTCTGGAGAATGTTCCATGTGCACTAGAGAAGACTGTGTATTCTGTTGCTTTGGGATGGAATATTCTGAATATATCTGTAATGTTCACTTGCTCCACTGTGTCATTTACAACATTTATTTCCTTGTTGATCTTTTGCTTAGATGAACTGTCCATTTTGGTAAGGGGGTATTAATTCCCCTAATATTATTGTATTATTGTTGATGTGTTTCTTTGACTTTGTTATTAATTGGTTTATTTAATTGTCTGCTCCCACATTAGGGGCATAGATATTTACAATTGTTAGACCTTCTTGTTGGAGAGTCCCTTTAATATGATATAGTGTCCTTCTTCATCTCTTATTATAGTCTTTGGCTTAAAATCTAATTTACCTGATATAAGGATTGCCACCCCAGCTTTCTTTTTATGTCCATTAGCAGGGTAAATTGTTTTCCACCCCCTCACTTTAAATCTGGAGGTGTCTTTGGGTCTAAGATGAGTTTCTTATACACAGCATATTGATAGATCTTGTTTTTTTTATCCATCCTGATGCTCTGTTTCTTTGGATTAGGGCATTTAGCTCATTTTCATTCAGGGTAACTATTGACAGATATGAATTTAGTGCCATTGTATTGCCTGTAAGGTGACTGTTACTGTATATTGTCTCTGTTCCTTTCTGGTCCATGTTCTTTTTAGGCTCTCTCTTTGCTTAGAGGACCCATTTCAATATTTCTCATAGGGCTAGTTTGGTGTTTGCAAATTCTTTTAGTTTTTCTTTGTCCTTGAAGCTTTTAATTTCTCCATCTATTTTCAGTGACATCCTAGCTGGATATATTATTCTTGGCCGCATATTTTTCTCATTTATTTCTCTGAATATATCATGCCAGTCCTTTGTAATGGGAAAAAAATGAGAGCACTTCCTTTACTTCCTCTATGGTGAGGAATAAGACAGGAATGTCTACTCTTATCATTTTTATTTAACATAATACTGGAAGTCTTAGTCTTGGCAGTCAGACAACAAAAAGATTTATAAGGCATCCAAATCAGTAAGGAATAAGTCAAAAAATCACTATGTGTAGAAGACATGATACTCTCTCTATAAAATCCAAAAGTCTCCACCGAAAATTACTATATAACTGGTATACAAATTCAATAATGTCACAAGATACAAAATCAAGGTAGGTACAGATATATCTTACATATATATATTTTCGTCTCAGGAAAGGATATATATATCCATATATATATATGTGTGTGTGTGTGTGTGTGTGTGTGTGTGTGTGTGAGTGTGTGTGTGTGTATACATGTTTGTATTACAAATATATATCTTATACACAGATAGCTCTTACATATATATGACATATATATTTTATATATATATATATGTGTGTATATATATATATATATATATATATATATATATATATATAATATGTGTGTATATATACCAGTAAAGAAGCAGCCAAAAGAGAAATCATCAATTAATCCCATTTACAATTGCACCAGAATCCTTAAGATATATCTAACCAAATAGGTAAAAGATCTGTTTTCTGTGGGCGCTTGGGTAACTCAGTGAGTTAAAGCCTCTGCCTTTGCCTCAGGGTCCTGGGATCGAGCCCTGCATAGGGATCTCTGCTTGGCAGGAAGCCTGCTTCCTCCTCTCTCTCAGCCTCTCTGCCTACTTGTGATCTCTCTCTGTCAAATAAATTAATAATATCTTTAAAAAATATCTGTTCTCTGAAAATTATAAAACACTATGAAAGAAATTGATGATGACACAAGTAAATGGAAAAACAGTTCATGTTCATGAATTGGAAGGAAAAATAAGGTTAAATGTATATATTAACAAAGGAAATGGACACATTTATTGTAATACCTATCAATTCATGACCAGCATTTTTCACATAGTTAGATCAAGCAATCCTAAAATTGGTATGGTATCACAAAAGACCTGGAACAGCCAAAGCAATCTTAAAACAGAAAAACAAAGCTGAAGGAATCAGATTTCAGGACTTCAAGTTATATTACCAACCTGTAGTGATCAAGACCGTATAGGGTACCAGTACAAACACAGAGAAATGCATCAATGGGACAGAATAGAAAACCCAGAAATGAACCCACAGCTATATGTTAAACTAGCCTTTGATAAAGCAGGAAAGAATATCCAGTGGTGGGAAAAACAGTCTCTTCAATAAATGGTGTTATTGAAGAAAAGTGGGGAAAAGTGGTAATGGGAAAGTGATCAGCAACATACAAAAGTGTAATGGGAAAAGTGGTCAGCAACATACAAAAGAATAAAACGGGACCACTTTCTTATACCATAGACAAAAGTAAATTCAAAATGGGTGAAGATCTAAATATGAGACAAGAAACCATCAAATGCAGTCAGTAGCCAAAGGAGAGGAAGGAAACACTGGCAGTAACTTTTCTGACATTGGCCTTAGGAACTTTTTACTAGATATGTCTCCTTAGGCAGGAGAAACAAAAGTAAAAATTAACTATTGGGGCATCATCAAGATAAATGTTTCTTCACAGTGAAGGAACAATTGACAAAATTGAAAGGTAAACTTCAGAATGGAGAAGATATTTGCAAATGACATATGTGATAAGGGTTAGTATCCAAAATATATAAATAACCTATCAAAATCAACCTAGATATCACCTTAACACTTATCAGAATGGGTAAAATGAACAACACAGGAAGCAACGGGTATTGGTGAGGATGCTGAGAAAGGGAAATCCTCTTACATTCTTGGTCCAAAAGCAAACCGGTGTAGCCCCTCTGAAAAACAGCATGACAGCTACTCAGAAATTAAAAATAACATGGCAGCTTCTCAAAAGTCAAAAATAGAACTATCTTAAGATCCAGGAAATACTTTCCTAGATATTTATACAAATGATACAAAAATGTTGATTTGGAGAGATACATGAAACCCTATGTTTAGAGTAGAATTATTTGAGCGGGATTTCGACCTTTTCATAACAATCCTAAGTAGTTTACATTTGTTGGTTTAAAATAATTTTTTCAGACAATTTCAAGTTCAAATAACAAAAATAACAAACCACACCATTATGAAAAGTATTAGATCTAAATTTAGATATGGAATTATTTTTATTGTGTTATGTTAGTCACCATTAGTTTTTTTTTTCTTTTTTTAAGATTTTATTTATTCATTTGACTGAGAGAGCACAGTTAGAGAAGGAACACAAGTAAAAGGGAGTGGGAGAGGAAGAAGTAGGCTTCCCAATGCAGAACAGGGAGCCCGAAGCGGGGCTTGATCCAAGGACCCTGGGACGTCAACCCAAGCAGAAGGCAGATGCCCAAGGACTGAGCCACCCAGGCGCCCCTCACTAGTTTTTGATGTAGTTTTCTGTGATTCATTCTTTGCATATAACACCCAGTGCTCCATGCAATATATGCCTTCCTTAATACCCATCGCTGGGCTAGCCCATCCCTCCACCCCCTAGCCTCTGAAGCCCTCAAATTGTTTCTCAGAGAGGGAGATGAACCATGAGAGACTGTGTGGGAAAGCTCATAGTACAAGCTCATAGAGAATAATTGAAATATTTATTGGGAATTATCTTAAAGGCAGTAAAGACATCAACTTTAGGGCCTCTGGCTTGTACAGACCATTCCAAAGTTCCTATCTTGACTAAACATTATATTTATTTTTTCTAAGTAAGCTCCAAAAACTGTCCATTTCAGTCTTCTAAAACTGTAGTTTTGTTCCATGATAGTTTTAAGTTTTTTCCGCCAAAAACTACCCTTAATATAAGTGTTGATTACTTATGGGATTCAAAATGGATTTAAAATCTGAAATCTCTATTACATAATTCTTTGTGTGTGTGTGTTTTTTTTTTCCCTCTGAGGACAAGCTTGCATGATTTATTGCTGACATTTTCTTTCTGGAGAAATTCTTTTTGCAACTAAGTTATTTTACAGGAAATTAAGAGTCAATATCCTCAACTAAATTTTACGTGAAAAATAAAGGGGGGGTGAGGATAGAAGATATACCCTCATTTTAACCTTAACTCACTGAAATATCTTACATTCAAAATAAGGAAAAGGTAAAGTAGATCTGTGTATGTTCTTTTTTTTTTTTTAATGTGTTCCAAAATTCACTGTTTATTAACTACCCCCAGTGCTCCATGCATACCTGCCCTCCTTAATACCAACCAACATGCTCACCTGTCCCTCAATACCCTCCCTTCCAAAACCCTGAGTTTGGTTCTCAGACTTCATAGTCTCTCATGCTTCTTCTCTCCCTCCAATTTCCCCCAATTCATTTTTCCTTTCCCTCTCCCAATGTCCTCTATTATTCCTTATGATCCACATTAGATCTAAATTTAGATATTGAATTATTTTTATTGTGTTATTTTAGTCACAGTTTTTTTTCTTTTTTTTTTAAGATTTTATTTATTCATTTGACTGAGAGAGCACAGTTAGAGAGGGAACACAAGTAAAGGGAGTGGGAGAGGAAGAAGTAGGCTTTGATTAGTAGGTTTCAAGTAAGTGAAACCATATGTTAACTGACTCTCTTGTTTGACTTATTTCACTCTGCATAATCTATTACACTCCTGTCCATGTTGATACAAAAGTTGCGTATTCATCCTTTCTGATGGAGGTGTAATATTCCATTGTATATATGGCCCATATCTTCTTTAACCATTTATCTGTTGAAGGGCATCTTAGCACATTCCACAGTTTGGTGATTGTGACCAATGCTTCTATGAAAATTGGGGTGCATATGACCCTTCTATTCACTGCATATGTATCTTTAGGGTAAATACCCTGTAGTGCATGTTTATGTTCTCTTTGTACACTAAACAACATTACCTTGACTTTTTAAAATGAAACTTTATTATTTTTATTTATGTATTTATTTATTCATTTATTAATTAATTTAATAAAATTATTGCAGTTGAATATTTTTCACAATTTGTAAGTTTGAGCCATTACTCATGTAAAATTACTCTTGTAATGGCTCATTAATTATAAAATATTTCTAAATAAGAAGGGTGTATTTCTTAGTACTTTTTAAAATTTAATTATATTTTTTCAGTGTTCCAAGATTCATTGTTCATGCACCACACCCAGTGCTCCATGCAATACATGCCCTCCTCAATACCCACCAGCAGGTTCACCCAACCCCCCACTCTCTCCCCTCCAAAACCCTCAATTTGTTGCTCAGAGTCCACAGTCTCTCATGATTCATCACACCCACTCCGATTTCCCCCAATTCACTCTTCCTTTCCATCTCCCAATCTCCTCCTATTATATTTAACATATATACTACTCAGGGATGCCTGGATGGCTCAGTGGGTTAAAGCCCCTGCCTAGGTCATGATCTCAGGGTCCTGAGATCAAGCCCCGCATCGGGGGGTGGGGGGGTGGTGTCTGCTCAGCGGGGAGCCTGCTTCCCCCTCTCTCTCTCTGCCTGCCTCTCTGCTTACTTGTGATCTCTCTCTCTCTGTCAGATAAATAAGTAAAATCTTTAAAAAAAACATATAGTGTTATATTCATTATACGTATGCAATATAGTTATTCAACAGTTCTATATAATACCCAGTGCTCATTGTGATAAGTGTACTCTCAGGCCCCATCATATGTTTTTCCTTATGATCCACACATAAGTGAAACCATATGGTAGTTAATTCAGATTAGTTGTTTGTTTGTTTTTTTAGTTTTCCTTTTCCTTTTATATCTGAGTACAGGAGTGTCCCCTATGTCATCCAACAAAATTAAGAGGTTGACAGGTAAAATACAACTTCATTTTATTTTCTATTAATTTAGTAATTAAATAAATATTATTGCTATAGGAAAAGATAAGGCAAACACCATGCTATTATTTCAATTATTCTCTATGAGCTTGTACATAATTTACTCCTTTTTGAATTTTGGAAACCTGAGTCCTACTTCCATAAATATGCTGATATTGTTAAGATTGTTGTATCAAAGAAAATGCACTGCTTAGTTACATATCCCCTGTGTCATATCATTCCTCAGAAATTCTTACCTATTTTGTACACAAAAGTACTCAAACTTTATATAGACAGTTATTAATTATGTGGAGACCAATTTATATGCATATTTAAAAGTAAATTATAGTAAAGTAATATTTCCTGAAGTCCTATCAGACTACTCTGGTGATTTATTTTCATTTTAGTAAATATATTTGAACTTTTGCCAGGAAATCAATTGTGTTTTCTTTGGCACACGGACCTCAGCTCTGAAAATACATCATATGCAATGTATACAATGTGCTTAATGGTGGACTAGAGACCAAGTATTCCCAAAGGGGCTATTGAAAATAAAATATGAATCTCCACCATGATTAGGCAGTCAGCCCGTTTGCCCAGAAACGTTCCAAATCTTACATAAAGAGAAGGAAATGAATGTTTATCTTTTCATTATATTTTTCTACTGAATTTATCATGCTAAATGATGGAAAACTTATTTTCAAAGGCAAAAACTTCACCAAGAAACTGAAACACTGAAAGTACACTAACATTTCTTAAAATGTGTTTCAAATTGGAGGCTTAAGCGTTTTTGGTTTCTTTTGGATTTTTTTTTTTTTTGTATTCTTCAGATATGCCACATTCAATAACTCAATTGTTCAGAATATATGTGATTCTGCCTGTGTAACTCTTTTATATAGATGATCAACAAATGCTATACGTTTATTAAGGAAGGAATTGTTGCCACTCTGTAATTACTACTCTCATGTCGGTGTTAGGAATCTTTTCTACATATACAATCCCAGATATACCTTTCATTCTATTTTGACATTTTATTTTAAGAACAAAATTCTAGAAGAATGAAATACAGCCCTATATAAGGGGCTATATGCCTTAAGGGAAATCATGTATAATGATTTTATAAAATTAAGGACAATTTGTATGCTTTATCATCTAGAAGGAAACAGTACTTTACATTAATATCTTTTTCTTCAGTTTAGCATGACTTGGTGAAAGATGTCTTCATAGTAAAAACCACTCACCCATCAAAAGGTATTTGCTGTACTGAGACTGCTGAAGTAAGTCAAAAGAAATTACAGTGCCTTGATGAGTTTAGTGCAACTTACATTAAAAAGAAAACATGAAATTAATGAAATTAGTCACAGCTTACTATTTATTTATACTATTTAAACTACTTATGTACACGTATTTCATATGGATGATTATGTAAATACTCTTATGCTTCTGAAATGTGTGTATTTTCAATTGGGACCATTTTCAATTGGGACCATTCCTAAGATGACGTAATTTTCCAATGATTTGTAAAAAGAACATAGAGGTAAGCATTTGAGGTTTTTTTACTAATATTCAATCTGAATCATCACAGGTTTACAAGCACAAAGTGGCTAGAGGGCACCTTGCTACAGTGAGGTAGGACCTGAGTTTCTTAGTAGTGTGTATCTCTTACTTAAGGGAACATGACCTTCGAATATCCTTGTATTCTTGATTGGACTAGTGAACATGTATATTCTTTTCATTTAAATATTAACATTTTGCATTATGCTTAACACTAATTTATATCCAATGATACTTTTGAAATAATTAATGTGTGTAAAATAGATAAAGTACTTCAGAATATAAAATTGCATACTGAGAATTTTATGCAGTTTTATTACAATAAAGTATTTTGTAAGTTCTATGTTTTCAGCTGAATCCTGGTTATTATTAATACTTCCATTTTGATGTTTAACTTATCACTGCTTGTAATATGAAGGAGATAACATATTTTCTATATGCTTGGGTTCCATTGCTACTCATTTATTTATTTTCTATCTGTTGATATTATTTATCTGACACTTTTGAATTAAACAAATGAGCATTAAATATTTTAATAAAGTAGAATTTAAAATTCAGGGAAAGTTGGGGAATGATAATGTGGGAATATGCATCAGCTGTTATAAAAATTAGAAGAGGTTTTATTGTGAAGTAAGTAATTATAAATATAATTGCTTTCTAGTTAAATTTGTTTAGGTATAAGTTTTTGAGTTTCAGTTTATGGATATCCTATTTAATTTGTTCTCAAATCTTCTATGATTAACCTAAATTTTAATATTGATATTTCTTTCTTACCAAAATTATTTCTTTTGTATTAGACATAATTTAAGACAGTGTTGTTCTTAATAGTGTTTAAGATAATGGTATTCTTTATACTCCACATGTAAGCGAGACTATAAGATAATTGACTCTCTCTGCTTGACTTATTTCACTCTGCATAATCTCTTCTAGTCCCACCCATGTTGATTCAAAAGTTGAATATTAATCCGTTCTGATGGAGGCATAATATTCCATTGTAGAGATGTACCACTTCTTCTGTATCCACTCCTCTGTTGAGGAGTTGGTTGCTCTGTTGGCATTTTGATTCTTTCCACAGTTTGGTGAATGTGGCCATTGCTGCTATGAACATTGGGGTACATGTGGTTCTTCTTTGTACTACATCTGCTTCTTTGGGGTAAATACCTAGTAGTGCAATTGCAGGGTCATAGAAAATCATAGAAAATCATTCAGGGCATTGTGAGAAGGAAGGGAACGGTGAATGGGGGGAAATCTGAGGGGGCGATGAACCAGGAGAGACTGTAGACTCTTAGCAACAAACTGAGGGTTTTGGAGGGGGGCGTAGGGGGTTGAGTGAGTCTGGTGGTGGGTATTGAGAAGTGCATGTATTGCATGGAGCACTGGGTGTGGTGCAATAACAATCCATCTTGTAACACTGAAAAAATAAAATAAACAGATTTGGGGAAAAAAAACCCTAATTAGCTAGTATATCTAAAACAAAACAACACACACCAAAAAAAGATAATGTTATTCTTAATGACTTTGCTCATACTGAATTTTCATGCCATTGCTTAATACACCAGAGCTGCATTGTAATTACATTTATTTAAGATTGGGAATTGTAATTTTTAAATTAGATTAGTGAACATAATATCAGACAATCTGTCAGTCCTCAATATGTTTATTTTTTATTAAGTTGAACTGGACCACTTATTAGGGATTTTATCTGTATGTAGAAATTTATTCTGGATGTTGGAGTTGGATTCTGGAAGTAGGGTTTTTCTTTTGGGGAAAGAAAATGCGTGTTATCTTTTACATGCTTCTAATTACAGTATCCATTTTGGCACATCTTTCTATCAGGAAAATCTTTTTTATTTCTAATACATTAAAAGTTACATGGCTTAAAATTAACTTCTTGATCTTTATGGAAAAGTTATTACAGCATTCAATGTTTCTAAGACAGCATAGTATTAGCTTTTGGAAACAGAGGTGGCAAAAACATGATTAGAAAACCTTGTATATATTTTAAAAGAGCTAAGTATTCTGTAATTATTGAAATTTCTTATATTTATACTATGTTATAGCTTTTTTAAAGATTTTATTAATTTATTTGACAGAGAGAAATCACAAGTAAGCAGATAGGCAGGCAGGGGGTGGGCGGCAGGGAAGAAGCAGGCTCCCTGTTGAGCAGTGAGTCCAATGTGGGGCTGGATCCCAGGACCCTTAGATCAATGACCTGAGCCAAAGGCAGAGGCTTTAATCCCCTGAGCCACCCAGGTGCCCCATATACCATGTTATTACTGTTACAGACTAATGTTGAGTGATTTAAAAATATGGAGAAGTTTTTACATCATCCAATGCCTCAAGTACTTACCACAGTATTACCTTGAAATCAGAGATGGGAAAAACTATGAATGAACCCTGTATATGCCTAACAAAAGTCCCAAGTATTCTGTACTTATCCAAAAAAAAAAAAAAATAAGATGAGGAAATCTATATTTTTCAAACTAGAGAGAAATTTAAAGTATTTTTCAGATTTCCATAAATTCATTGGGAAATTGGGATTATTTCTAATGATTAAAAGAAAAAATTGAAGGCTAAGGGAAATCGAGCAACCATATGTTCTCTAAAATGTGTCTTGTGTGTAAAGAATTTAAGCTCTTATCATACAAGACTTATTATCTGAGAGTTATGGCAATAAGATAATTTTGCTTGCCCCTCATTTAAAGAAAAAAATAAAAGTGGTGCATGGTCTGGAAATTTCACTTGTTTGGGAAAATGCTATGGAAGCAATAAAAGCATGTAATAATAATCATTTTCTTTTCTCTTAAAGGACAGTCAGTTTCTCTCATGGAATCTAGGGATATGATCTGCTCTGATGTTTCAATTTAAATGTTTCAATATAAACTATGAAAACAGGAAATCAAAGTGTAGAAACAGATTTTATACTTTCTGGTCTTTTCCATTATGGTCGAATGGACACTTTCCTCTTTGTTGCCATTGTAATCTTCTTTGCAGTGGCTCTGATGGGGAATATCATACTGGTCCTTCTCATTCAGCTGGATATCAGACTCCACACTCCAATGTACTTCTTACTCAGCCAGCTCTCCATTATTGACATGATGTACATCTCCACCACTGTGCCCAAGATGACCACTGACTTCCTGACAAACAGTAAGACCATTACGTTTTTAGGCTGCAAAATTCAAGCATTTGTATTCTTGGCCCTTGGTGGGACTGAAGCCCTTCTCCTTGGCTTCATGTCTTACGATCGATATGTAGCCATCTGTCACCCTTTACACTATCCTGTACTCATGAGCAAGAAGATCTGTTGGTTCATGGTGACATGCGCGTGGGCCAGTAGTTCTATCAATGCTTTAGTACACACATTGTATGCATTTCAACTTCCACTTTGTAGGTCTCGAATTGTTAACCACTTTTTCTGTGAAGTCCCATCTCTATTACCACTGGTGTGTCAGGATACTTCCCTGTATGAGCATACAATCCTCCTGAGTGGGCTTATTATTCTGCTGCTACCATTCATGGCCATTCTGGCTTCCTATGCATGTGTTCTTAGAGTGGTGTTCCAGATGAGCTCAGGCAGAGGACAGACAAAGGCTATCTCCACTTGTTCCTCTCACCTGATTGTGGCAAACCTATTTTACATGACTACTCTCTCTGCCTATACAAGACCACACTCCTTGCATTCTCCAGAGCAAGATAAAGCAGTGGCAGTGTTTTACACGATCATCACACCTCTTCTGAATCCATTTATCTACAGCCTGAGGAATAAAGAGGTTACTGGTGCCCTGAGAAGACTGTTGGTGTAATGGATATTTGTACAGGAAATGTCACTTTGGGAACGCCTTATTGACTGAGATTGACCAACATAGATCACTTTGCCTAGAATACTGGTTTGGAGTATGTTAAGTTGAAGGAATACTTATGTGATAAATTGATAAATATATTGATTCCTGCTCATATCAGAATGTCTTAAACAGAGTTAATGAAGCTACATTGTTTTCCAAACTGGAATCTGGAAATAATAGTTTTATTATCAACATTATTTTGCTCCTGTGAATACCTTTTAACTGTCAACTTAATGTTTATATATCAAAACATATATTTTGTAACATCTTCTTTAATGTCTGAATGTAATGAGTAGGAAATATAGTATATTCAAACACATCATATTAAAATTATATTATAGGAAACTGCAATATATTTCAGTGCAAACAGTTCACTCATTTCTCCATTCACTCAATAATTGATTTAAGGTTTTAAGTGGGTGTGTTCCACTAGTATAGACACTGGTGATATGGCAATAAAAAATGACTAGAACTGACAGAACTCTTTGATCTCATTAAGTTTACATTCCAATGCAGGTGGACATAAAATTAAATATGATAAAATAAAATACGACAACATAAAATAAAACAAAACAGACTTGAAAAACCAGAAGTGTATCAACCAGTAGTAATTATTGGGGAAAAAGTTAAAAATTGGCATAGATAAATGCAGAGACTTTTGTAGTATTATATAAAATAGTTGGATGGAGGGGTAATCATGAGAATGATATTTGGTCAAAAATTGAACTGAAATTATTTAATAATTCATAAGAATATCTCATTAGGAATGTTCTAGGCATAGGAGGATGCCAATGAAAATGTCTTGGAGAGTAAACAAGCATGGCAAGTAAATGAAAATCAAAGCATATCATCAAAGCCAATGGAAAAAAGACAGAAATTGTAGAAGTGAGTGAAGGTAATGGAAGATTTGAAATGCTAGGTTGACCATGGTAAGCATTTGGGCTTTAATCCAAGAAAATTGGCAGGCATTGTTGTGCTTCTAGAGAAAACTGAAAATCACAATTAGGTTCCCATAAGGGAGTTATTGCAAGATACTGCCTTGGATAAAAGTAGTAATGATAGAGTAGCAAGAACTGGCCAGTCTCCGGACAATAGTGGAAAGCAGACTTTTAAGAATTATGTGAGATATGACGAAAAGCATAGAATTGAGAGGAACTCACCTGGTTCATTCAGTAGAGCATGGGACCCCTCATCTTGGGGCTGTGAATTCTAGCCTAGACATTACTTAAAGATAAAATCTTAAAAAGAAAAAGGAAAACAGAGAATTAGAGGCTAAGATCTTAGAAAAATAAATAGAAGTAAGAAATCATCATTAGGATGTTGAGGAAAACCATAGGAGCAACATTTAAATCACCCACTTCCTTAGTGCTCCTTCACTCAACTATACAGTGGTCATTATTCTGACTCCCATCAACATTAAATGAAAACACTTATTAATATAATCAAACAATAATTTCTCTGGTCCTTCCAGCTTCTTTTTTTTTTCAATGTTAACAGAAGCTATATACCTCAGTGATACAAGGAATAATGCTATTATTTTTATTGCTGAGTTGAACTCCATTGTACAAATATATTATGATTTTCTTCATTGGATCATTTGATAATTTCATCTATTATGAATAAAAATGTTATATACTTCCCTATGCAAAAATATTCTTGTACAAACATGCACTCAATTCTTTTATTATATTCCTAGGAATAAAATTTTTGGTCATAGGTTAGGTATATGGGTTTTTTTAAATATTTTATTTATTTATTTGAAAGAAAGAGATATCACAGGTAGGCAGAGAGGCAGGCAGAGAGAGAGGGGGAAGCAGGCTCTCTGCTAAGCAGAGAGACTTATGCTGGGCTCGATATCAGAACCCTGAGATGATGACCTGAGCTGAAGGCAGAGACTTTAACCCACTGAGCCACCCAGGTGCCCCCCTATGTTTTTTTTTTTCAACTAATTTTATTTTATTTTTTCAGTGTTCCAAGATTCATTGTTCATGCACCACACCCAGTGCTCCATGCAATACCTGCCCTCCTCAATAAACACTGCCAGACTCACCCAACCTCCCACATTCCTCCCCTCCAAAACCCTCAGTTTGTGGCTCAGAGACCACTGTCTCTCGTGGTTAATCTCCACCACCAATTTCCCACAATTCACCATTCCTTTCCTTCTCCCAGTGTCCTCTATGTTTTTCCTTATGATAAACATGTATGTGAAACTGTATGATAATTGACTCTCTACTTGACTCATTTCACTCAGCACAATAACTTCCAGTCTTGTCCATATTGATACAAAAGTTGGGTATTCATCCTTTCTGATGGAGGCACAATATTACACTGTATATATGGACCATATCTTCTTTATCCATTCATCTTTTGTAGGGCATCTTGATTCTTACCACAGTTTGGTGATTGTGGCCATTACCGCTATGAACATTGGGATACATGTGGCCCTTCTTTGTACTTCATCTGCTTCTATGAGGTAAATACCCAGTAGTGCAATTGCAGGGTCATAGGGTAGCTCTATTTTTAATTTCTTGAGGAATCTCCACACTGATTTCCGAAGTGGCTGCACCAAATTAATTTCTCACCAATAGTTGAAGAGGGTTCCCCTTTCTCCACATCCTCCCCAATATTTATTGCTTACTGTCTTGTTGATTTGGGCCATTCTAACTGGTATAAGGTGGTATCTCAGTGTGGTTTTGATTTGACTCTCCCCGATGGCTAATTATGATGAACATTTTGTCATGTGTCTACTAGCTATTTGTATGCCTTCTTTGGAGATATGTCTGTTCATGTCTTCTGCCCATTTTTTCACATGATTATCTGTTTTTGAGTGTTGAGTTTGAGGAGTTCTTTATAGATCTTAGATATCAGACCTTTTCCTGTAGAGTCATTTACAAATATCTCCTCGTATTCTGTGGGTTGCCTGTTTGTTTTGTTGATTGTTTCCTTTGCTGTGCAGAAGCTTTTTATCTTGATGAAGTCCCAAAAGTTCATTTTCACTTTTGTTTCCTTTGCCTTTGGAGACATGTCCTGAAAGAAGTTGCTGTGGTTAATGTCATAGAGTTTACTGCCTATGTACTCCTCTAGGATTTTGATAGATTCCTGCCTCACATTGAGATCTTTTATCCTTTTTGAGTTTATCTTTGTGTATGGTGTAAGAGAATGGCCAGGTTTCATTTTTCTGCATATAGCTATCCAATTTTTCCAGCACCATTTATTGAAGAGACTGTCTTTATTCCACTGAATATTTTTCCCTGTTTTGTCAAAGATTATTTGATCATAGAGCTGCAGGTCCATATCTGGGCTCTCCACTCTATTCCACTGGTCTATGTGTATACGTTTAATAAAAAAATAAACAATAGTATTAATATCATGTATTTTAATTAAATAGTAAAACGTCCTGGTGCTTAAGGTTTGGTGGATGTAATGTAATGATTTTATGATAAATTTAAATATATATTTTTGTGAATTGTTTTAGAGAAATATTGATATCAACTGTGTGTCTGCTAATAATAAATTTTATAAGAATTTAAATTTTGTTAGGACCACTCATTCTTCTTTAGAAATAAGTTATTTTATTTGGTCCATAATATTTTTCCCAAATACTTTTATTTTATTTTTTCAGTTTCACAAGACTCATTTAATTCAATTAATTATTATTATTTATTCAAATTTATTATTTATTATTTATCCAAATAATAAATATTTTTATTATTGTAGTTTATTTTTTTCAATATACTGTGCATCTGTAAGTCTAAAACAAATGTAGTAACGAAAACGTTGTTAAATTTTTTTGAATTTGTTAGATCTCTTCAAAAAGTCTATTCTGTCCTTGTGCTTCCTCTATGTTTCTAAATATCCACATTATAATTATCTATATTATAGTTTTACCAAATATATAGTCATGGAAAGTTATGGAATGCTCACTATTGGGGTTTTGAACTCTATAAAAATGTTTTGTTTTGTTTTGTTTAGATTTTATTTTTTTTATTTGTCAGAGAGAGAGAGAGAACAAGTAGGCAGAGTGGCAGGCAGAGGCAGTGGGAGAAGCAGGCTCCTTGCTGAGCAAGGAGCCCGATGTGGGACTTGATCCCAAGACCCTGGGATCATGACCTGAGCCTGGTTAAGCAGCTAATTTATTTGACAGAGTGAAAGAGATCACAAGTAGGCAAAGAGGCAGATGGGGGTGGGGGAAGCAGGCTCTCTGCTGAGCAGAGAGCTGATGCAGGGCTTGATCCCAGGACCTTGAGATCATGAACTGAGTCCAAGGCAGAGATTTCAACCCACTGAGCCACCTAGGCACTCCTAGGTCATCTTTTTTAGAAATTCTCTTCATTTGACATTATTCTACTATATGTATTTTATGTATTATGTACATATTTTACATTTTACTATATACTATGTACTTTTTTTACTCTTAGATAAAATTCTGTTGTATAATTTTATCAAATATCTGTTTATATTTTGATTGATGTAAGATGGATAACTTTCAGTTTTGTGCTATTATATATGGTTCATTTATGAATATTTATGTATATGGCCCCAGTTTCCCATAGACAGTGACTTATACAGGGCATATGTATATGACTGGAATTTCTGGTTTACATGATATGAAAAATATCATGGGTTTGATATTATGCCACATTGTTTCCAAAGGGGTTGTAACAATTTTCATTTGTAAGAGAAATATGTTATCTCAATGATCAACGTCTCCAAATTCAGAATGATCATTTTAATTCTTACAAATTGAATGGAACCAGGAGCGTCTGGGTGGCTCAATCACTAAGCATCTGCCCTCAGCTCAAGTCATGATTCCAGGGTACTGGGATAAAGCCCCCATCGTGCTCCCTGTGCAACAGGAATCCTGTTCTCCCTCTCCCACTCCCTCTGCTTGCGTTCCCTCTCTCACTGTGTCACTCTCTATCAAAAAAAAATGTAAAAAATTGAAAAATTGAGCGGATCTAAATAGTATTTAATTTCAAATGTTTCACTTGTTTGAAGTTTCCTGTACATGTAAACTAGTTGTTTCATATAAAATATTCTTTGATTTTACATTAAATATAAGTTATACTCAGTATAAACCAGAAAAAAAGGAATAAAAAACTATATCTGTGTAGCGGAGGATAAATATCTTCTTTTACTCTTCTAATTATCAGATAACATCACTGTAACAAAAGATGAATTGACAAAATAAATAATACAAATATTTAATAAGCACTTCATAAGACACAGGAAATTTCATAAGGAAATGAAGAAGTATAGATATGGTTAAACCTCAGTGATTTTATATTAGATTTTGTAAAGAGTGGTGAGTCACAGGAAATGTGACAGGAAAAAAAGACGTATAAGCCAAATGTAGTAACCTTGGGGAAATCTAGCAGGTATAGAGTGCTCTCACTGACCTGCAGTCTTCTAGGTAAGATGTTCCTTTTTTCATTTGGATGGAGGTCACCTCTTACAGGAAGGACTATGACTTCCTTCAGGGGAAGTTAAGTCTGTCCTTCATGTACTTGACATCTTACATTCTTTCATCTTGAAATATTCAAAAGGAAATGTGTCATATGTTAGATAATGTGTTCTCAACCCTGTCATAATATCAAAAGAAATATACAATCTTGCTGTATTTTAATATTTTGCATGCTGGTAAATCACAAGATTATACTTGTAGAATACATCATTACTCCAAACATATTATTTTACCTCAAACTGACAGTTTCCACTTTCAACAACTTGTTATTTTTAATGATTTGTCCCTTATAAGCTCCATATATACACTCTATTTATTAATTTAATTTATTATAATTTATTTTAATAGTATATTATCTGTTGGTGAATATTGGGTGATTTTTGCTACTCATTCAATTTCTTTGTTAGTTATCTGTTTTCTCATTCTCTCTATCCCTGTTTCAGTGTTGGAGTTTTTATGTTTTTAGGAATTCATCCATTTCTTCCAGGCTAATTTGTTGTCAGAAAATTTTTCATAATATTCTCTCTAATTGCTTGTATTTCTGTGATGTCCATCGTTATTTCTCTTTTTTTGATTCAACTTATACTGAATGGGATCATATCTCTTTCCTTTTTGGTAAGTTTGACTACAGCTTTATAATTTTTTTTTTTTTCGAAGAACAAGCTCCTGATTTCAGTGCTCTGTCATCTTGGTTTTTTGTTTTATGTTGCTGTTGTAATTTGTTTCTGTATAATTTATGTCATATTTAATATTTTTATTCTATCCCATTAAAATACATTACAGTATTGTAGCTTTTCTAATATTGTGCATGTTTAATTCATAAATTTGGTCTGGTTTCACAGTGTATTATATGCCATAAAGATAAGGAAGTCAAGGGAGGGGGGTAAGATGGCAGAGAAGTACGAAATCCTGCTGCAACCGGTCCCCAAAAGTGAACTGGAAATCTACCAGAACACACTGAACACCCATGAAATCACCCTGAGGAGCAAGATTTCTCACTCCGAGATCTCTCCAAGAGCAGAAGACAGCAGTGGAGAGGTAAAAGCAAAGTGGGAGCACTGGAACTTATATTGGAGAATAAACAAAAGGGGGAGGGAGCAACCAGAACGTAACCAAGGACAGTAATACCCCAAAGGAAAATGCCTGGTGGCGGGGGACCAGCATTAATATAAAGTCTGTAAAAAAAACACTTAAAAAGGGCAAAAAGATCTGAGGAGTAACTAGTGGAAGAGGGTGGTCATGGACACCGGATTTTACCAACCTCCCAGGAAGAAGCGCCCAAAAGTGAGACTGGTGGAGGGATCCAGTCCCCAGTTCCTGAACCTGCACCTTTCCACTCTCTGCAACATTCTATGAGCCAGTCACGCACCTGCAAGTACCTTTAGAGAGTCTGCGAGGTCCATGAGCTGCAGCTTTTCTCCGTGTGTGACTGCAACCAGGACATTCGTGGCCCTCCGCAGAGTCTGAGCTATCCCCGCTTGTCCCGGAGAGAATGCAGCAAGCGGCCTAACCTCCAGGGCACCCCTCGTGGAGCCTCAGAAAGGCGGCTGGGGTCACAACTTTCGCAGCCCTCCACAGGCCTCCTTGGTACACACTTGCAGAGCCACAGAAAGGCGGCTACAGTCATGTGCCACCTTGGACAGGCTGCTCTGTGAACAGAAATTTCACAGAGGGGAGTGTGTGTTCTGAACCACCCAGAGGGGAGTAGAGACTCGGGCTTCCTGCAACTCAGAGGTATAAGTGCTTCTGGGCAGATTCATTGCTTGGACTCTCTGAAAGGGTGAAAAAGCTACAAAAGGCCAAAAACCTTCAGAGAGCTAAAAACTGAGAAACCAGTTTCCACAGAGCTCAGCCCCTTGACTGGGGGGGCAGGGAGACGCAACTCAAGCAAGATTGACTGGAAAACAGAGTGGCAGGCCCCTCCCTCAGAAGACCAGCCAAAAATCAAAAGGACTATAACCACAGGGTGCCCATAAAATTTTAAACCCCAACGCAAGGGGAAATCAATATATTAAGCTCCTGGTAGTACACTCAAACCTGTATATTTCATAGATACAAGTTTGTTTTTTTTTTACTTCTTAGTCTCTCTCTCTCTCTCTCTCTCTATTTTAGTATTCACTTGTTTTCACAATTCTTTTTTGTTTTTTTTTAACTGCTTAACATTACGATGAGAGGTTTAATACAACTATAAACCCAGGAGGACCTCAAATAACCTTTCTCGCCTGTGAGGAGTTATAACCAACTTCCCATCTTATCCCTCTGTCAGCGTTTTTACATATCTGCTTTTGTTCTGGTATTACATAAATCTTATTCTTGGGGTTCATTCTGCTAGGTTCTTCTACTACTTGTCATTTATTCGTGTTGGTCTATGTGTTTGTTAGTGTTTGTTTACCTACCTTATAAACCTTAGTTTTGGGGCCCATTCTGGCTGGGATTTCCTCTTTTTCTACTTCTCTCTATCTTTTTTTATCCTTATTCTTTCTTTTTTGTGGTAAAAACCAATTGCTCCAAATCCCTCCAGGGTGCACCCTGCTTGGATCGGGGGCGAAATATCCAGCTATACATCCTATGATCCACTTCTCATCAAAATGACTAGGAGGAGGAACACCCAACAGAAGAAAAACCCAGAGACTACACCCTCTCCCTCAGAACTATTGGACATGGACATAAACAGTATGTAGAAAGGGAATTAAGGGTGACAATTATCCAGGCAATGACTACGATGGAGCAAAACATTAAAGAATCTCTAAGGGCAGAAATGAAATGCAGTATAGCAGATGTAAGAAGTGGTATTAATGAGATCCAATCCAATCTAAATGGTCTAAAAACTAGAGTTATGGAGACAGGTTAGAATTAGTGATCTAGACGAAAAAATAGTTGAAATGAAGGGTCAGGAGGAGAGCTGGAATAAACTGCTCAGGATTCATGAGAACAGACTTAGGGAAATAAATGACGCCATGAAACGTTGCAATGTCAGAATCATTGGCATCCCAGAGGGGGTAGAGAAGGACAGAGGACTAGAAGATATAGCTGACCAAATTCTACATGAAAATTTCCACAATCTGGGGAATGGAACAAGTGTTCATGTCCTAGAGGCAGAAAGGGCACCTACCAGGATCAATGAAAATAGAAAATCAGAGACACATCATTGTAAAATTTGCAAATTATACTTTTAGACAAGAGGTCCTGAAGGCAGTTAGGGGGAAGAGATTCCTTATTTTTGGAGGAAAGTCCATCAGAATAATGTCAGACCTGTCCACAAAAACCTGGCAAGCCATAAAGGGCTGCCATGATATATTCAGGCACTAAAGGAGAAGAACAAGCAGCCAAGAATACTTTATCCAGCAAGGCTGACATTCAAAATGGATGGAGAGATAAAGAACTTCCAAGACCAGCAAGGATTAAAAGAGTATGTGACCACCAAGTTGGCACTCCAGGAAATATTAAAAGGGGTCTTATAAAAATAGAAAGAACACATGAGTGACTTAGAACAGAAATTTGCCAACTATAGAAACAAGGACTTCATAGGAAACATGATGTCAATAAACACGTACCTTTCAATAATCACTCTCAACATGAATGGCGTAAATGCTCCCATAAAACAGCACAGGGTTGCAGAATGGATAAAACGACAAGACCCATCCATATGCTGTCTACAAGAGACACACTTGGAACCAAAAGATACATCCAGACTGAAAGTGAAAGGATAGAGAAACATTTCATGCCAGTGGACCTCAAAAAAAGCTGGGGTAGCAATTCTCTTATCAGATAAATTAGATTGTAAGCTAAAGACTGTAGTCAGAGATACAGAAAGACACTACGTCATTCTTAAAAGTTCTATCCTCCAAGAAGATCTAACAATTGTAAACATTGATGCCGGCAATATAGGAGCAGCCAACTACATAAACCAACTGTTAATCAAAATAAAGAGTCATATTAACATGAATACCTTAATAGTAGGAGATCTTAACATGCCACTCTCAGTAACTGACAGATCATCTAAACAGAATATCAAAAAAGAAACAAGAACTTTGAATGACACATCGGACCACACGGACCTCATACATATATACAGAACATTCCACCCTAAGATAACAGAATACTTATTGTTCTCGAACCCACGTGGAACTTTCTCCAGAATAGACCACCTACTGTGCCACAAATCAGGTCTCAACCGATACCAAAAGATAGAGATGATTCCCTACATTTTCTCAGACCACAATGCTTTAAAACTTGAACTCAACCTGGTGCCTGGGTGGCTCAGTTGGTTAAGTGACTGCCTTTGGCTCAGGTCATGATCCCGGAGTCCCGGAATCGAGTCCCATATCGGACTCCCAACTCTGCGGGAAGTCTGCTTCTCCCTCTGACCTTCTCCCCTCTCATTCTCAGTCTCTCTCTCTCTCTCTAATAAAAAAAAAAAAAAAAAAAAACTGGAACTCAACCACAAGAAAAAGTTTGGAAGGAATTCAAACACTTGGAGACTAAAGACCAACATTCTCAAGAATGCAGGGATCAACCAGGAAATCAAAGATGAACCTAAACAATTCATGGAGACCAATGAGAATGAAGACACATCAGTCCAAAACCTATGGGATACGACAAAGGCGGTCCTTAGGGGGAAATACATAGCCATCCGAGCCTCACTCAAAAACATTGAAAAATACCAAATACACCAGCTCTCTTTACACCTTAAAGAACTGGAAAATAAACAACAAATGAAGCCAACCCCACGCACAAGAGGGGAAATAATCAAGACTAGATTATTCATCATGACCAGGTGGGATTTAGCCCTGGGATGCAAGGGTGGTTCAAAATTCGCAAATCAATCCATGTGATAGAACAAATCAATAAGAGAAGAGAGAAGAACCACATGATCCTCTCAATGGATGCAGAAAAAGCATTTGAAAAAATTCAGCATCCGTTCCTGATTAAAACTCTTCAAAGTATAGGGAAAAAAGGAACATTCCACAACATCATAAAGTCTATCTATGAAAGGTCAAGAGTATATTTCATTTTCAATGGGGAATAAATGATATCCTTCCCTTTGAGATCAGGACCACATCAAGGATGCCCACTCTCGCCACTCTTGTTCAACATAGCACTCAAAGTCCTAGCAAAAACAATTGGACAACAAAAAGAAATAAATGTATTCAAATTGGAAATGAAGAAATCAAACTCTTTTCGAAGATGACAGTATACTTTACATGGAAAACCAAAAGAATCTACCCCCAAACTATTAGAATTCATACAGCAATTCAGTAATGTGTCAGGATACAAAATTAATACACAAAAATCAATTGATTTCCTATGTAGTAACAATGAAAATATGGAAAGGGAAATTAGAGATTCGAATCCATTTACTGTAGCACCAAGAACCATAAGATACCTGGGAATAAACCTAACTAAAGAGGAGAGGATCTGTACTCGAGGAACTACATAACACTCATGAAAGAAATTGAAGAAGACACAAAAAGATGGAAAAGCATTCCACGCTCAAGGATCGGAAGAATAAACATTGTTAAAATGTCTATACTGCCCAGAGGAATCTATACTTTCAATGCCATTCCGATAAAAATTCCACCAGTGTTTTTCAAAGAGCTGGAACAAACAATCCTAAAATTTGTATGGAACAAGAGAAGACCCTGCATTGCTATGGAAATGTTGAAATAGAAAAACAAAGCTGGCGGCATCACATTGCCTGATTTCAAGCTTTACTACAAAGCAGTGATCACTAAGACAACATGGTACTGGCACAAAAACAGACATCTAGACCAGTTGAACAGAATAGAGAGTCCAGATATGGACTCGCAACTCTATGCTTAAATAATCTTTGACAAAACATGTAAAAATACCCAGTGGAAAAAAGTCTCTTCAATAAGTGGTGCTGGGAAAAATGGACAGCTATTGTAGAAGAATGAAACTTGACCATTGTCTTACATCATACACGAAGATAAACTCAAATTGGACAAAAGACCTCAACATGAGGCAGGAATCTATCAAAACCCTAGAGAAGAACAAAGGCAGTAACCTCTTCGACATCAGCCACAGCAACTTCTTTCAGGACATGTCTCCAAAGGCAAAGAAAACAAAAGTGAAAATGATCTTTTGGGACTCCTTCAAGATAAAAAGCTTCTGCACAGCAAAGGGAAGAGTCAACAAAACAAACAGGCAACCCACAGAATAGGAGAAGATATTTGCAAATGACACTACAGACAAAGATCTGATATCTAAGATCTATAAAAAACTCCTCAAATTCAACCCTCACATGAAAAAATGGGCAGAAGACATGAAGAGACACTTCTCCAAAGAAGACATACAAATGGCTAATAGAAGCAAGAAAAAATGTTCATCATCTTCAGGCATCAGAGAGATTCAAATCAAAACCACACTGAGATACCACTTTATACCTGTTAAAATGCCCAAAAACAACAAGACATTTAACAACAAATGCTGGAGAGGATGTGGAGAAAGGGGAACCTCCTCCACTGTGGGTGGGGATACAAGTTGGTGCAGTCATTTTGGGAAACAGTATGGAGATTCCTCAGGAAATTATAGATAGGTCTACCCTATGACCCTGCAACTGCACTGCTGGGTATTTACTTCAAAGAAGGAGATGCAGTACAGGGAAGGGCCCCATGTACCCCAATGTTCATAGCCGCAGTGGCCACAATAGCCAAACTGTGGAAAGAACCAAAACGCTCTTTGACAGATGAGTGGATAAGGAAGATGTGGTATATCTATACAATGGAATATTATGCCTCCATCAGAAAGGATGAATATCCAACTTTTGTATCAACATGGACAGGACTAGAAGAGATTATGCAGGGTGAAATAAATCATGTGGAGAGAGTCAATTATCTTATGGTCTCACGTATGGAATATAAAGAAAATGATGGAGGGAATTGTGAGAAGGAAGGGAAGGATGAATGGGGGAAAATCAGAGGGGGTGATGAACCAGGAGAGACTGTGGACTCTGAGCAACAAACTGAGGGTTTTGGAGGGGAGGAGGTGGGGGCGTGGGTTAGCCTGGTGGTGGGTATTGAGAAGGGCACGTATTGCATGGAGCACTGGGTGTGGTGCATGAACAATCAATCTTGTAACACTGAGAAATTAAAATAAACATATTTGGGGAAAAAAAAAGAACTTATAGAACTCAACACACACACACACACACACACACACACACACACACACACACACGTAATCCATTTAAGAAATGGTTAGAAGATATGGATAGATATTTTTCCAAAGACATCTAGTTGGCTTATAAACACATGAAAAGATACTCAACATCAGTCATCATCAAGGAAATACCAATGAAATCCATAATGTGATGCCACCTCACACTTCTCAGAATGGCGAAATTGAACAACATAGGAAATGACAGACGTTGGCAAGGATGCAGAAAAAGGGGACCATTTGTGCACTGTTGCTGAGAATGCAAACTGGTGCTGCTACTCTGGAGTACGCATTGAGCTTCCTCAAAAAGTCTAAAATAGAACTACCCTACAATCCAGCAATTGCAAGACCGGGTATCTATCCAAATGATTGAAAAATACAGTTTCAAAGAGGTCCATGCACCCTGATGTTTATAACATTATTTTCAACAATAGCCCACCTATGGTGAAAGTCAAAGTATCCTTCAACTGATGAAAAGATAAGGAGGATGTGGTATATGTGTGCATAATGGACTACTTCTCAGCCATCCAAAAATTGAAACCTTGCCATTTACAACAACATGGAGAACCCTACATGTATTATGTTAAGTGAAATAAGTAAGTCAAAGAAAGAGAAATACCATATTGCCTCATTTATATGTGAAATTTAAGAAAGAAAACATATGAAAATGTGGTGATCTTTTTTTTTTTTTTTTTTTTAAGAAAGAGAGCATAAGCAGGATCAAGGAGCAGAGGAGAGAGAGAGAGAATATTAAGCAGCTTTCTTGCTCAGCACAGAATCAAAGGGAACACTTAATCTGATGACCCTCAGATCATGACCAGACTCAAAGTCAACATTCATATATTTAACTGACTGAGGTACACAAGATCCCCATCATAAGAGACTCTTAAAGATAACAACCTGAGGACTTATGGAGGTGGGTAGGTGGGGGAATAGGATAAATGGGTGTTAAGGAGGACACTTGTGATCATGAGCACAGAATGTTGTATGTAAGTTGTGAATCACCAAATCCTACACTTGAAATTAATATTACATTGTATGTTAACTAAAATTTAAAATAAAAATGAATTAAAAATAAAATAAAAGATAAACTATGAGATAGAAGAAGTTTGGATGGAGTTTGAATACTTGAAGTTACTGGAAAGTGATAAAATTAAGCTAACGTTAAAAGAACAAAAAATGAAGGTTTCAATGGGAAAGTTTGAAACCTGGAGACTGAATAAAGATATTCAATCTGAAATGTAAAAATCAACCCAGTCAATAAACTGATAATTTTTGTTTTGAGTCATTTCCTGGCCATTGGATTTATTTTTTTCCAAAGACTCCATTGGCTGCATTTTTATACTATTTTTATATGTTTTAGAGTTAGAATTTAATGACTCATCAGCTGTATTTAACACCCAGTGCTCATTGCTTCAAGTGCCCTCCTCAATACCCATCACCAGTTATCACTTCCCCTCATCCACCTCCCCTCATGAAATCCTGTTTGACGTCACTTATGGTCATATAGGGACTTATATTTCTCTCAATTTTCATCTTATTCTATTTTTCCTTCCCTTGCCCTATGTTCATCCTTTTTGTTTCTTAAATACTATATATGAGTGAAATTATATAGTATTTGAATTTCAATAATTGACTTATTTCACTTAGCATGATACCCTCTAGTTCCATCCATGTCAATGAAAATGGCAAGATTTAATTATTTTTGATGTCTAAGTAATATTCCATTATACACAACACATTTCCTTATCCATTCATCTTTCTATGAACATCTGGGCTCTTTCCATATTTTGGATATTGTGGTCAAATTTACTGTATTGCTTAAGTACTTGCATTATTGAGAATATCTGCAGCCTTTAGACTTCAACATGCAGCTAACAAATTGTTTGTAACAAAAGAAGGAATAAAAAAATAAAAATTACCACAAGAAAGTGATTGGGAATATTTAATTATTTTGTCAAATGTCTATTATTTTAATTTTCTACATTAATGTAATCCCTCCCTTCAATCCTGGAATGACATTATTCTTAAGGAGTGAACAAGGTGAAATGAATGTCCATTTAAGCAGCTGGACTATAGAGAACTGTTACATTTTTGTAGAGCAGAACCTCAGAATCACTCTTTTCAGAGCCCCCATCACCTCTTTGTTTCTAAGGCTGTAAATGATTGGGTTGAGCACTGGAGTTAGGATGGTGTAGAAGACAGCCAGGACCTTGTCCTCTGTTGGAGATCGGAGGGATCTTGGGCATAAATAAGTGTAAGCAAAGAATGCACAGTAGAGAGTCTCCACAGTGAGGTGGGTGCTGCAGGTTGAATAAGCCTTCTTCCTCCCTTCTGTTGACCGCATAGGGCAGATGGCAAGGAGAACTCGGCCATAGGAACATGCAATGCCAATGAAAGGAAACACAAGGAAGAGGAAAGTGCTTACAAACACTGTGTACTCATAGACCCAGGTGTCCATGCAGGCCAGAGTCAACATGGCTGGGACATCACAGAAGAAATGGTTGATGGTTCTGGATCGACAGTAAGGTATATTGAGGGCATATACAGTGTGGGCACAGGAGTGGACTGAGCCCATGATTCAAGATCCTGTTATCATCAACACACATATTCTTTTGCTCATTCGAATGGGATAGTGGAGAGGAAAGCAAATTGCCACATAACGATCATAGGCCATAGAGGCCAATATTAATCCTTCTGCACCAGCTAAAGCAGTGAAGAAGAAGCACTAAACTCCACATCCAATGAAAGAAATAGACTTTTTTCCAGAGAGATAATCAGATGCCATCTTGGGGACAATATTGGAGATGAAGTTTAGGTCCATGAGGGAGAGCTGACTAAGTAGAAAATACATGGGTGTGTGGAGATGGGTGTTCAACAGGATGAGGATGATGATAGACAGGTTTCCAAACAGAGCCATGAGGAAAATGAGAAAACTGAGAATGAAGAAAAACAGGCCAATTCTTGATGGTGGGAATAACCCCAATAAGAAGAAATCAGTAGATGTTTCATTAATATTTTCCATGGGATATTTAGTTTTCCCTAAAGAGAGACGCATATTAAGTACAACAAATAATCTCTTATGAATTCATTAATTTAGTTCCACTTTGATTTATTCAGGACACAATGCAAGTGTTAAAAAATTCAATACATATTTTGAAAAAAACAATCATTTATTATTTCAAAGATAAAATCTTGATGACACATACATCTCTCTCCAAAACATTTCATGAAATTTGTAAATTTGTTAGGATATTATATTTCTATGACTTTATTATAATAGATTTATTTTATTATTTAGTTAGTTCTATTTCAAAACTTATACTTTCTATGTGTGCATTCTGTGTCAATCTAAATGCAAAAATTATATACCCATACTTGAATACATTTTATTACTTAGGCAGTTTTTTTTTTTTTTTGGTAAGTACGCCCTAATATTTTTGGAATTATAGTAGCCTATCATGTAATGCTGTATGTTTGTTCTTTTGTTTATTTTCCTTAAAAAGCTTGACAAGCTTTTTAGGGCCAAGTAGTATTATCTTCTTTTTTCCCAGAAAACTATGCTGAATAGTTATTGCCAAATATAATTTATATGAATAGATTTCTTCCGTTTTTAAAGATTTTATTTATTTATTCAACAGAGGGAGATATCACAAGTAGGCAGAAAGGCAGGCATAGAGAAAGGGGGAAGTAGGCTACCTGCTGAACAGAAAGCCTGACCAGGGGATTGATCCCAGGACCCTGAGATCATGATGTGAGCTGAAGGCAGAGGCTTTAACCCACTGAGCCACCCAGGTGCCCCAAAGCAGGTTTCTTTTTTACTCCTCACTTCATATTCAAATGCTTTAGTTTAAAGAAACTATATTCATGATAACTTATTCCAAAATTTTATTGTAGCTCCATGACACTGCTCAAGCTCTCTGAAAAGAACTGTATGATGTTCATATATTTCTTAATAATGATATAATATTATACATTGTTTATGGCACCTTTTCTTATTCTGTTTTACATCTTGCTTTTGTGCATTTAAAACTCTTTCCATTTTTAGATAAGTGTGAGAATTTTGTCCCACATATCTCACCTCCCTGTCATAAAACTCAACTAACATCATAATAAAGACGTAAATATGCATGAATTTAAAGAAAGTGTAAGAGAGTAGAGGGTGGAATCACAGGTGGAAAGGTTAATAACCTATTGGGAGAAGAAATTTTAAAAGCTGGAGAGGTGGCATTTTGAGAGTATTCTAAGTGGGAATGAGTGGAGGGAATCTTCTCCAGAAGAAATACCATCAGTCAGTAAGGCCAGCATGTTATGCGTCAACAAGGTTGTAATGCTTCAGTCTCTCATACTTTTCTAGGACCAAAGCCATCATACTGTTGAAGAAGTCTTTATATGAAAGACAGAGAGACACACACACACAGCTAAAAATGATTGGCATAAATACAAGAACGCTTTACAAAAATCTGATGTTTTCAGAGCAATATATGAAGTTGTTAACTCTAAAGTAAAAATGCTGCATGCTATATAAAATGAAGTGTCAAATAAAAGATTTCTGGAAATGTAAATGATAATAATATAATAAATTTAATGGAAGTCTCAAAACATAAGTTGATGAGTATTCACTAGAAAGCACCAATGAAACATAAAATTTGGCATCTAAAACAGATAAGAAAATGACATGAATATTACAAATGACCCAGCATATACTTATGGGCATCCCTGTAAGTGCATGACATTGACTTATTTTTGAGAAAACATTTAAGTGAATATTATTATACAAATATTTTTATTTGGAACCACTATATGAAAACTACAATATTCAAAGATGATGCAAAGAACACAGGAAAATAAAATAATAATATTAAATGGTATTTTCTTGAAAATACTAAATATTATTTTGAAAGCAATTTCTTGATAATCCTCACTATCAGGTAGACAGATATCCTAAATTCTCCTTGAGAGAAATTTGGTAATGTGAATAGAAATATATCCACTAATGTATATAAAATAGTATCATGTTTCACAATACTGTCATACCCTTTACATGCAAACAATAAATTCTAGGAGATGGAAGAAAGCTATTGATACATGTCCTCAAAAATAATGTGGGATGTAACTATGCTGAAAGAATGGGGAAGGGAGGGGTAAAATTGATGATGTAGGGAGGGGATGACACTTCAACCACAGTGGCCTGAGTTCAAATAATGGCCTGATATTTGGATTAGGAATCAAGGGTTAGAAAATGAGCATATTGTTTAAAATATTGAGGAAGTACTGGGAGAAACTGTAAAATAATTTGAAGTATTTGCCTTGGGTGTCACTGGTATAGGTTATGGGACCATCATTTTACCCTGTGGTTTGTTGATGTCATATACATGCATGCTTTCAATAAGATATTAAAGTAATATAAAAGTTATTTCCGTTAGTAGTTAACATGTACTCAGATTATTACAGATGTGAATTTCCAAGTCTACTGTGACAAATCTATGGTAGATTTCTGGTTCTATATGAAGCAAATGATTTTCAATTATTGTGTGGTCACTGTCAAGTCAACTTGCATAGGAACAACTGGGGCAACTAATCTTGTTTTATGAGGTAAAGAAGTATTGCATCTAACCTAGAATCCACTATAAATATTGAAAGTCTGCTTCAAGGTCTAATGTAAAGATCAATGCTTTTATGTAAACATAATTAGATTATTTCCCTTTTATTTTGATTTACCCAGTTTGGCATAATGAAAACTAATCTATGTACACACTGTTTGCAAAAGATTTGCACCTGCCTCAGTCTTTTAAATTTCACTAGTAATTTCGGTTTGGCAACAGCGTTATGGACAATATACAGTGGAGAAAAAGGGAAAGAGATGGTTTCATAGTAAGTTGGAGAAGTAAGGCTTGAACCTCAACAAGTTCCATACATGGCAGAGAAGATAAAGCTATACACATCCATCAACTATCTCCACTGGGTGGAACAAAATATGTGTCAAGATTTCTACCAGGAATTAATTTTATTTATTCCTGAGCACTGGATCTTGAGGTTGATATAACCATCAATACGGCTACAGATATTTGCAGATGCTAAATCAAGTTTTAGAGATTTAAGGGAATTCTTTGGATTTACTATCTTAACTCAGATGTTAGATGCAGTGTATATATATGTGTGTGTGTGTGTGTGTTTTCATTTTTTTAAATTTTGATTTATTTTTTTCAGTGTTCCAAGATTCATTGTTTATGCACCACATCCAGTGCTCCATGCGATAAGTGCCCTCCTCAATACACACAACCAGGCTCACCCAAACCCCCACCCCCTCCCTTTCAAAACCCTCAGGTTGTTTCTCAGAGTCCACAGTCTCTCATGGTTCATCTTCCTCTTTTTACATATTAAGTTTTTATTTAAATTTAATCCTATCTTATCACGAAAATTTTAGGTAATAATTATAAAATAAAAGTCGTTATGGTTAACTGCTCAAAACTAAAAAAAATGAAAAAAATATAAAAGCTTTTCTTTGAAAATTTACTAGAGATGAGAGTTAAGAATGTATATGAGATACTTTATGCCTAAAGAAATCAGTTTACTGCTCATATTTTGTTCATTTCAAGATATCTCGTTTCCTCTTATTTGGAATCTTAATCATATTTTCACTTGTCTTCTGCAACCATACAACTATAATCAATGTTGTAGAGAATGCATACATCACTCCTAGATCCTCTCAATGAACTCTAATGTATGTCTTGCCCCAATACCAAAGTTTCCCTAGTTGATTTACTTACAAAAATATCATCCTCTGGGGCGCCTGCGTGGCTCAGTGTGTTAAAGCCTCTGCCTTCAGTTCATGTCATGATCTTAGGGTCCTGGGATCAAACCCAGAACCAAACTCTTTGCTCAGGGGGAGCCTGCATCCCCTTTCCCTCTGCCTGCCTCTCTGCCTACTTGTGATCTTTTTCTCTGTCATATAAAGAAATAAATAATCATCTTAAAAAAATCATCCTCGTCCATATTATCCCAACTGTAAATTGGTCTATAAATGAAAATATTCATTTTATTCTTACATCATAATGTGGAACATTCCCCAGTTTAGAAATAAATTGTCCATTACCATTTTAAATTTAGTTAATATAATTTAATAAGTATTATTTTTCTTGCAAGTATAATTTTTCCTATGTTTCCCATGTTCCTATTCAATTGTAAATAAATGGCGAAAGATATCTTGCTGTAGTGATTCAAATATTTACAAAATAAAGAGATTTTTCAAATACAGGATCAGTATAATAAAGATGAAAAATAGATTACATGTTATGAGAAATAAATTAAGACTATATAGTAATACAGTGACAATTCTGGAAATGTGTCCTCTAGATACCAAACAACTTACAATTTTCTCAGGAAGCAAACTAAACTCAAAGAAAGATCATTCAGATCACTAAATGAGTCTGGTCACATTAGATTTTGTCTTATTAAGGCATAGTTGCAGCAAGAACATACATTTACCAAAGAAAGTTTCCACTGTTTTGCTGAACATTTTATAAGGAATATCAGACTAAATTTTTAAAAGCATCAGAATGTTTATTTCAAGCTTTACTACAAAGTGGTGATCACCCAGACAGCATGGTACTGGCACAAAAACAGACACAGGAAACAGATGAGAGAGGCCAGACATGGACCCAAAACTCTACAGTCAAATAATATTTGACAAAACAGGAAAAAATATCCTGTGGAAAAAAAGACAGTCTCTTCAATAAATGGTGTTGGGAAAATTGGACAGCTATATGTAGAAGAATGAAATGTGACCATTCTCTTACACTGTACATGAAGATAAACTTGAAATGGATAAAAGACCACAACATGAGGCAGGAATCTATCAAAACCCTAGATAAAAACATATGCAGTAACCTCTATGACATTAGCCACAGCAACTTCTTTCAGGACATGTCTCCAAAACCAAAGAAAAAAAAAGAAAAAGAAAAAGAGAAAATGAACTTTTGGGACTTCATCAAGATAAAAAGCTTCTGCACAGTAAAGTAAACAGTCAACAAAACAAAGAGGCAACCCAAGGAGTGTGAGAAAATATTTGCAAAATAAATATTTAAATACATAAATACATAATAATACAATTATATATATATATATATATATAATCTCCAAATCAGATCTATAAATACAGAAAAGAGACTGGTGGTTGCCAGAGAGGAATGAGGTGGGAGTTATGCAGAATGAGTGGAGAGAGAGGGATAAAGGCCACTAGTTATGGAATGAGTACATCACAAAAATAAAAAGGAGAGCATAAGAAATATTGTCAATTGTATTGGTGGACATAGTATAATGTATCAACTTGTCAAATGACTCAGTTGTATATCAGCACCTAATGCAACATTGTGTCAACAGCACTCCCTTAAAAAATTAAGAAAAAAAAATAAAGAGCATGCCCTTCTTCCATTAAAAAAAAAAAGGAAAACTACATTACACTCAAAACTAATTCAAAATTTAAAGGTAAAACTACCATATGATTGAACAATCCCACTTACTGATATATACCCATAGGAAATAAAATGAAATGAAATCAGGATTGAAAATATATTTTACTTCCATAATCATTATTGCAGTGTTATTCATAATATACAAAATATGGAAATTAATATTATACACACACACACACACACACACACACACACACACACAGTCAAAAGAGCAGCAGCATGGAACCACCTGGAGGACATTAAGCTAAGGGAAATGAGCCAGACACAAAAAGACAAACACTTCATAATTACACCGGCATATGGAATCCAACAGTCAACCTTCAGAAGTACAGAGTAGAATGGAAGTTCTCAGTGAATAAATGGAGGGAGAAAGGGGTAGATGTGGGTCAAATTACACAGTTTTTACTTTTATTCACACATCTGTCATCGTTGGATTTCTCAGTGAGAGTGCTCTCAAAAAGATTCAAATCACAAATTGATTTTCAAAAAACACTCCAGGTTGCTATCACAGATGTAATTATTATTGCACTGAAAAGTTAGTGACAATGAAAACTTTTTTTTTAAATTAACATTAATGTAATATTTGTTTCAGTGGTACTGGTCTGTGAATCATCAGTCTGACACAATTCACAGCACTCACCATAACATATACCCTCCCAACTTCCATAACCCAGCCACCCTATCCCTCTCCCCACCAGCAACCCTCAGTTGGTTTCCTGAGACTGAGTCAAATAAAAAAAATTAATATCCAATAGTTAGAATAATTGGGCAAAATTTGTGTTAAAAAGTAGTCATAACATATCACTATCCCTATGAATGACTGAATTATTTCACACAAAAGTGTCACTTACATTCAGAAAATATTGCCTCCAAAGATAGATATAGTCACTACTATTTGACTAATTATTGAAATTCCATCTTACACTTTTGAGTAAAATATAAGCAAGAAATCATTTGAGTAGAGATGACAGTTGCATATGAGGGAAAAACCTGCATAAGTAGTAATATGTTTATCCTGTGAGACATTTAACCACTTTGGGCTCATTGGTAAAATAGCCCCCCCACACCAAATCCAGGAAAAAAAATAGGAAATGCTTTTTTCTACCATCACTATTGATGATTTGGACTCCCACATGGTGGCCTTATTCATTGAATTTCATGTGAGCCCATCTGAAGTCTACCCAATATGACTCAACACTGTCTCTTACAATGACCCTATTTCTTTCCCATCCAGAGAACACAGTTATGAACTAGCTTCTAAGCCATTTTCTATTGTAAAATCTTCTATTTCCAAAACTGATGAACACTTACATAGATGACATCACCCATTTCCTAACCTGACAACCTTAAATTGGGAGTGATTTCAGTCCAGTCAATAATCTACAATCCAAAAGAATTAACCCAATAGGATCAACATCTGTGTGATCACATCATATGCATGCATGAAAATAGCTCTACTTCTGTAAGATAAAATTTATGCTACATAAGCTATACTAAAGCATCTTTTATGTAGCTGCAATCTCCCGCATCTGCAGGGGGTCCATTACAGGCTCTGGACTCAATGGAGTCCAGATTTCCTTCCTCGATGGATAATACGTTTGTTTCAAATTTAATTACTTTTATATTTTTTGTAGAGCACTGGGTGTGCGCATGAACAATCAATCTTGTAACACTGAAAAAATAAATGAACATATTTGGGGAAAAATATTTTACTCATTTACTTAACAGAGAGACAATGAGAGAGAGAACTCAAGGAGGGTGAGTGGGAGAGAGAAAAGCAGGCCTTCTGCTGAGCAGAGACAGGGATGTGAGAGGTTCAACCTTAGTGCCCTGGGATCCTGACCTGAACCTAAGGCAGCTTAATGACTGAGCCACCCAGGCACTGGTAAATTCAATTACTTTTCTAAAAATTCCTTGGTTCAGACAAATTCTCGCATTTTCAATTCCATTTGCATTCACGTATTTAGTACATATTTTGTCAAGAATTATTATTTTTAAAGTGACCGCATTTTCACAAATATGGTAACATTTAGTAAACCTCTTAGTTTTATTTACCATAAATCCAGAGTTCACTGATGCTCATAGATAATATCAACCATTGATGCTCATAGATAATATCAGCCAAATTCACCATATTTACTACCATTTCACAAGAGATTGTAAGGTAGAGCACCAATTTTTTCAAGAATTCTGTAGTGTATTGTTTTAGATGGTTCAGTCATTAAGCATCTGCCTTCAGCTCAGGTCATGATCGCAGGGTCCTGGGATCAAGCCCCTCACTGGGCTCCCTGTTCTGTGAGAAGTCTGCTTTCCCTCTCCCAGTCCCCCTCTTGTGTTCCTGCTCTCACTGTCTCTCTCTCTCTGTCAAAACAATAAATAAGGGCCCCTGAGTGGCACAGTTGGTTGCCTTTGGCTCAGGTCATGATCCCGGAGTCCTGGGATTGAGTTCCACATCGGGCTCCCAGCTCCATGGGGTCTCTGCTTCTCACTCTGACCTGCTCTCTCTCACTCTCTCTCTTTCCTAATAAATAAATAAATAAAATCTTAAAAAAAAAAACAATAAATAAAATCTTAAAAAAATAGTTTCATGGTGTTTAAGTACACAAGTATGTAAGCAATCTTTTTTTTACTTTTAATTATATATCTAATATAAAAATATGAAATATATGAAAAATATAAAAATATATATCTTTAAAATTGATTTTATTGAAATAAAATTGTCCTTTGAATTTGCATGGTTAATTAAAAGCTTGAATGTATCAAATGTTTATTCTAATGGTTTAATAAATTTGTTCTTATTAATTCTAATCAAAATTATCTTGGGGCGCTTGAGTGGCTCAGTGGGTTAAAGCCTCTGCCTTTGGCTCAGGTCATGATCCCAGAGTCCTGGGATCGAGCCCCGCATCTGGCTCTCTGCTCGGCAGGGAGCCTGCTTCCTCCTCACTCTCTGTCTGCCTCTCTGCCTACTTGTGATTTCTCTGTCAAATAAATAAATAAAAATATTTTTTTAAAAATTATCTTAAGCTTTTGTAGAAGTATTTTAAGTGTAAATGAAAAGAAAATCTACTGGGATGCCTGGGTGGCTCAGTGGGTTAAATCCTTTGCCTTTGGCTGAGGTCATGATCTCAGGGTCCTGGGATCGAGTCCCGCATCAGGCTCTCTGCTTAGCAGGGAGCCTGCTTCCCCCTCTCTCTCTGCCTGACTCTCTGCCTACTCGTGATCTCTCTCTCTCTCTCTCTCTCTCTCTGTGTCAAATAACTAAATAAAATCTTAAAAAAAAGAAAACCTATGAATAAAAGTAGAAATACGATTAAGATATATACCTTTTATTATCTTGCATATCTACAAATTTTCTGGTTTGGAGAGCTGACATTGGTCCTCCAGTCATCACATGAACAAAGTCATTTTTCTGAATTGTCTTCTTTGAATATTTTATTCATATTTTATTATGTTATGTTAGTCACCATACAGTGCATTAGTTTCCGATGTGCTGTTCTTTGAATATTTTTCAAACCGTTGTTTATATTTGTCTCTCATCCCTGCCCTTGACATTACTGCCTATGTATGTTACCGATTTCTTGCTGCGAGCTGGTTTCAGGATTTCCTCTTTGTCATTAAGACTTATAAGTTTTATTATTAGATGACAGACCTATTTAATGTAGACCTATTTAATTGATTTTGAGGGGGGTTCTCTGTGCCTCCTGGATTTTGATGTTTGTTCCCCTCAGCAGATTAGGGAAATTCTCTACAATAATTTGTTCCAATATACCTTCCACCCCTTTCTCTCTTTCTTCTTCTTCTGGAATCTCAGTTATTCTAATATTGTTGCATTTTATGGTATCACTTATCTCTCGAAGTCTTCCCTCATGGTCCAATAGTTGTTTGTCTTTCTTTTTCTCAGCCTCTTTATTCTTTGTCATTTGGTCTTCTGTGTCACTAATTCTTTCTTCTGACTCATTTATTCTAGCATTAAGAGCCTCCATTTTTGTTTGAATCTCTTTAATAGCTTTTTTTATTTCATCTTGGTTAGATTTTATTTATTTTATTTCTCCCAAAAGGGATTTTATTTCTCCTAAAAGGGATTCTTTAATCTCTTCCATGCTTTTTTTTGAGCCCAGCTAGCATCTTGATAACTGTCATTTTGAACTCTATTTCTGACAAATTACTGATGTCTGTATTAACTAATCCTGTTGCCATCAGTACTGTCTCTCGTTCTTTTTTTTTGTGGTGAGATTTTCTGATTTGTCATTTTATTGAGCTGAAAATAAGTGAATGAGAGAGAAAAGTACTCTGGAGTTCTACAGTTCTCACTGATTGATGAACTTGGGCTTGGCTGGATATTCTCACTGACCTTCTGGGGAGGGGCCTTTTCAACTTGGTTCTCAGATGTCTTTGCCTGAGACAGAATTGCTCCGCCCTTGCCCAGAGGGGGCCAAGCAATTTGCTCAGGTTCGCTCTTGGGAGTCTTTGTTCTTTTAGTGCTTTCTGTACCGCCCTGGAGCCTGTGAATGCAAATGATGGCTCCCAGTCTCTTCGCGGAGGATCTGAGCACTGTAGTCCCTGAGCCCTGGAGCCCCCACTCCTTAGCGCGCCCTCAGAGGAAAGCAGTCTATCACTCGCATCTCCCGGGTCCCCGCCCAGATTCCGAGCCCAGCAACCAGTGGCAGCGCATTTCTATCTTTGGCGCATGGCCCCGTCTGGAGTATCCAGACCCAGCTGATTCCTTCTGCATGCTCTTGTGCCACTCCTCCCCAAGGAGGAAGGAGGGGGACTCTCTCCAGAATGCCTTATGTGGTCCCCGCTTGAAGGGCCACAGCCACGGTCTAGGGCAAGCCCCAGTTGAAAACACACTGTGCAGTTCTTGCTCTGCTGCCAGCTTCTCCGCCCCGATATCTGGGAGCTCTGCAGCACTCAGACACCCCTGGTCTCTTTATGATCTCGCGGGTACTGAAACCACTCTGTTCCCACAAGGGAACCTCCGGCTTAGCCTCTGAAGCAAAGTCCCTCAGTGGAGCAGATTCTAAAAGTTCCGATTTTGTGCTCCGCAGCTCTGTGGCTGCAGGGAGCCGCCCCCTCCCCCCGCAATCACTCTTCCCGTCTCTTTGGAATCACTTTTCCAAACGTCCTACCTTTCAGAAAGTGGTCGATCAGGTGCTCCTAGAATTGCTCTTCTTCCCCTCTTCTCTCTCCTGTTGAGTACACTGACTTTTAGAATGATTTAATAACTATCAAGATGAACTTCTGGGATCAGACTCTATTTCAACCTCCTTCTTCTCTGCCATCTTGCTCCTCCCCATGAGACACATTTGAAACCAAAAGATACATCCAGTCTGAAAGTGAAAGGATGGAGAACCATCTTTCATGCCAAAGGGCTTCAAAAGAAGGCTGGGGTAGGGATTCTCATATCAGATAAATTGGATTTTGAGCTAAAGACTGTAGTCAGAGATACAGAAGAACAATACATCTTTCCTAAAGGGCCAATCCTCCAAGAAGATCTAACAATTGTAAACTTTATGCCCCCAATATAGGAGCAGCCACCTATATAAGCCAACTGTTAATCAAAATAAAGAGTCATATTGATATGAATACATTAATAGTAGATCTTAACACACCACTCTCAGTAATGGACAGATCATCTAAACAATAAATCAATAAATAAACAAGGGCTTTGAATGACACATTGGACCAGATGTACCTCATGGATATATATACAGAACATTCAACCCTAAAACAACAAAATAATCATTCTTCTTGAGTGCACATGGAACTTTCTCCAGAGTAGACCACATACTGGGCCACAAATCAGAACTCAGCTGATACCAAAAGATTGAGAAAATTCCCTGCATATTCTCAGACTACATTGCTTTGAAACTGGAAATCAATCACAAGAAAAATTTGGTAGGAATTCAAATACTTGGAGGCTAAAGACCAAACTGCTCAAGAATGTTGGGATCAACCAGAAATCAAAGAACTTAAACAATTCATGGACACCAAATGAGAATGAAGACACATTGACCCAAAACCAATGGGACACATCAAAGTAGTTCCTAAGAGGGAAATACATTGCCATCCAAGCCTCACTCAAAAAAAATTGAAAAATCCTGAAAACTTTAGGATTAGCTTTAGTAAAAAATTTAGTAAAAAATTAGCTTTCTTTACACTTTAAAGAACTGGAAAATCAACAACAAATTAAGCCAACTTCATGCACTAAAAGGGAAATATTCAAATTACAGTAGTGATCAAAGGGTTAGAAACTAGAGAAACAGTAGAACACACCAAGGGATCAAGAAGTTGTTTTTTTTCAAGAATTAACAAGATTGATAAGACACTGGGAAAGCTAATCTAAAAGATAAGAATGATGACCCTAATTAACAAAGTTTTGAATGAAAGGGGATTGATCACCATTAATTCAAAGAAATAGAAACAGTCATTAGAAATTATTATCAACAGCTATATGCCAATAAGTTAAATAGCCTAGAAGAAATTGATGCATTCCTGGAAACCTATAAACTTCCAAGACTGAAACAGGAAGTAATTAATAAACTGAATAGAACAATATCTAGCAATGAGATTGAAGCAGTGATCAAATCTCAATAAAAAACAAGAGCCCAGGACCTGATGGATTCCTTGTGGAATTCTACCAAATATTCAAGGAAGAAATCATACCTATTCTCCTGAAACTGTTTCAAAAAATAGAACCAGAAGGAAAACTTCCTGATTCTTTCTATGAATCCAGAATTACGTGATCCCCAAACCAGGCAAAGACCTCATCAAAAAGAAGAATTTCAGACCATTACCTTGATGAATATGGATCGCACGATTCTCAACAAGATCTTAGCTAATAGGATCCAACAGCACATTCAAAAGATTATTCACCATGACCAGTTGGGATTTATCCCTGGGATGCAAGGGTGGTTCAATTTTCATAATTCAATCAATGTGAGGGAACAAATCAATAAGTGAGGAGAGGAGAACCACATGATCCTATCAATTGATGCAGAAAACGCATTTGACAGAATTCAGCATCTGTTCCTGATTAAAACTCTTCAAAGTATAGGAATAGAAGGAACATTCCTCAACTTCATAAAATCTATCTATGAAAGCCCACAGCAAGTATGACTCTCAGTGGAGAAAATCTGACATCCTACCCTTTGATATCAGGAACACGAAATGGATGCCTACTCTCACCACTTTTGTTGAAAATAGTACTAGAAGTCCTGGTGAGAGCAATCAGACAAGAAAGACAAATTAAAGGCATTTAAATTGGCAAAGAGAAGTGAAACTCTCTCTGTCTTTGCAGATGACATGAGGCTTTATATGGAAAACCCAAAAGACAACACCCCCATACTACTAGAACTCATACAGCAATTTAGTAATGTGTTGGGATACAAAATCAATGCACAAAAATCAATTGCTTTCCTATACACTAACAATGAAAATAGTGAAAGGGAAATTGGAGAATTGATTCCATTTACTCTAGACCAAGATCCATAAGATACTAGGAAATAAAACTAACCAAAGAAGTAAAGGATCTGTACTAGAGAAACTACAGCACAACGATGAAAGTAATTGAAGACACAAAAAGGGGGAAAAGCATTCTGTGCTCATGGATCAGAAGAATAAACATTGTTAAAATGTCTGTACTGCCCAGAGCATTCTAAACTTTCAATTGCATCCCGATCAAAATTCCATTGGTTTTTTTCAAAGGGCTGGAACAAACAATTCTAAAATTTGTATGGAACCAGAAAAGAATCCGAATAGCTAAAGAAATGTTGAAAAGAATAACAAAGCTGGGGGCATCACATTGTCTGATTTCAAGCTTCACTACAGAGAGGTGATCACTGAGACGGCATGGTACTGGCACAAAAGCAGACACATAGACCAATGGAACTGAAGAGAAAGCCCAGATATGGACCCGCAACTCTATGGTCAAATAATATTTGAGAAAACAGGAAAATATATCCAGTGAAAAAAAGACAGTTTCTTCAATAAATGGTGCTGGGAAAATTGGACAGCTATATGTAGAAGAATGAAACTTGACCATTCTCTTACACCATACACGAAGATAAACTCATAATGGATAAAAGACCTCAATGTGAGATAGGAATCTATTATTATTATTATTTTCATTTCATCTGGTTGCTTTCCACTACTTTGTCTCCAGCTCACTTGTCCATTCTTCTGCCTCTAGTATACTATTTATTTCCTCTAATGTATATTTCATTTAATTTCTTAAGTTCTTCATCACCGACTGCTCATGTTTTTGTATGTTCGCTCTCTTTGTTGAAGATTTCACTGTGATCTCTACTCTTGTCTCAAGTCCAAATAAATATCTTTATAATCATTACCTTGAATTCTTAATCAGTCATATTGCTTATCTCTCTTTCATCTAGCTCTTTTGGTGTGGTTTTTCCTATTCTTTCATTTCAGACCCATTCCTCTGTCTCCTCATTTTTTTCTATTTCCCTATGTTTATTTCTCTGTATTAGGAAATTCTGATATATTTCTTGATATTACCTGCAGTTTCTTTATGATGGAGACCTCTTATTATGCCCTGCAGTGTAATGTCCCATTTCCAATAGAAGAAGGTGTTTCAAAAATGCCTCATATGTGGTTACTGGTACCCTACTGTTTTCACTGAGCTGAATTTGTTTCATCCTAAGGAACTGCCTGGTCTACTTTGGCCATTGTCAGATTTGTTGACTGAGCTGTTGAGGCCAGTCTGGGGCAACTGTGAGTTTGTTTCATAGTGTCAGCAATCAGACGAGATGCATATCTTTTTCCTGTCCGCTAGAGCTACATAAGTCCTAAACTACAGGGTGTTCTTCTGGGTTTTTCCCGGAGAAGCCATTGCTGGTGTGAATATGGTGCAGGCAAACCAGATGTCTGCCTCCCAGTCCATCTTTGAGACTGCCTTAGTAACAACCTGCAATATGCTCTGCCTGCTTTATCTCCTGAGAGGTTTTTAATTGGTGAGTGGGGGCAACAGACAGGTCAGATGCCTGTCCCCAGTTGCCCGCTGTGCCTCAGGTGCACTGATAGACAGGGTATTCTCTCTGCACTGGAGCTCTCAGATTCAGCTACAGAGACTTTGAATGAAGTGGTGTGTGTGGTCACCTTCCCATCTCCTCTTGCCAGGAGTCACATTGACGAATGTTTGCCTAGTGGGGATGGTTATATGGATCAGATCTGCATGATCATCTGGGGGCAAGGGATGTGCTGTTAGCAAGTTAAATGGAGAGTGTTCATAGTGGTCCTTGCAAGTGTCAGGCTACTAGGTAGAAGGGAGGCATTAAAAAATATTGCCTGTTATATCCTTTATTCTTGGAGATATTTCTTAAGGATAAATGTCCCTACAGTGCACATTCTGAGATTCAGACATAAATCTTCATGAATACCTTAGGTATTTTACAAAGTACTCTTTCTATGCTGTATCTCATCAAGGCTGTTTTTTATGATGGCTCTTTAACAGTGGAAACTCAGTTTTCTTTTGTCCTCTGGCTCTCCCAGAGCTATGCCACTGATTTTTAAAATGCATGGACTTAATCTTAGATGATTATAAATATTCATAATGTTAATCCTTATTGTTTTTCAAAGTCAAATGTTATGGGGACTCATCTCCCTAGTGCAGGTCCCTTGTGCCTGGAGTGCCTGGATTGGGATCAGCATCTCTCTCTTCCCCATGCTAGTGGTACCCTTCCAATTTAAGGTTAGTTTGGCTGGAAGTTTGGTTCCTGACTGCATTTCTGTCCCTCCTCCCCTTTTGGATGTGGCCTCTATTCTAGGATGACTGTGGACAGTCTTTTCTGCCAGGTGTCAGTTCATTTTCTGAGTTAGCTGCACTGATGTGGCAAGGACATAGGTGTGTCCTTGAGGCAAATTGTGCTCAGTATCCTTGTATTCCACCATCTTCTATGCTTGACCTCTTATTGATGTGATTAAAATTTTGTAATATCTTCTATCATTTTAACTGTTTTCAGCTGTACATTCAAACAAGATTTCCAATGTATATACAATAAATTATAATGTCTGCACCTCAGTAATTAAGATACTTTAAGGAAACGATTATTTCATGAATTTTTATAGAGTAGTATATAGGAAATGATGACTAATGTAAGTTCACAAAGTACAAAATAGATGATCACAAATTAAACCCTTCTGCATGAAAGTAATAGCATATTACTAGCACATGTGAATGCTCCTCCCATCCTTTCCCATTCTATACTGATTTTTTCCTCCTCATATAAGTCGTACTCTATTTACTTGTGACAGGGTGATTATTTGTACAGATTTTTGCAACTGAATATATGGACTCATATTGTATGCAATTTTTTTGTATCTGGCCACTTTCACATAATATGTTCCTGAGAGTCACCCATGCAATTTGAGTTAGTAGAAATTAATTCATTTTTTTATTGTCATATGGTAGCCTTTTATGTGACTAAATAATCAATTTAGTGTTCTGTTTGCAACGGATATTTGGGTTGTATCTGGTTGGGTCTATCATGAATAGTCCTGGTGTGAACATTCTCATAATCATCTTCTGAAGTACACATACATGTATTTATAATGGTTATTTACCTAAGAGTAGAATTGTTAGATGATCAATTCTGTGTATTTTAGGATGAAAAATTATAGCTATATAATACATTGAGAAATGTAGGCATTACAATAAAGTTGAAAGTCTTTTACAATAATGATATTCAGACAAGCTATGCTTGACAGGAAATTAAGATTTTATTTATTTATTTAAAATATTGAGAGAGAGAGAGAGAAAGAGAGAGAGAGAGAGAGAGAGAGAGAGAGAGAGAGAGAGATGGGGAACACAAGCAGGGCAGAGGGAGAAGGAGAAGCAGTTTTTCCACAGAGCAGGGAGCCTGATGCGGGGCTCGATCCCAGGACCCTGATATCATGACCTGAGCCAAAGGCAGAAGCTTAGTGACTGAGCCACCCAGGCGCCCCTCATGGCAGGAAAATAATAAGCTTGAGTGATATTATCAGGCAAAAATGATTGTAAATAAATTTAATAAGATTGCTATATGTATAATTATTATATTAAAGTAAATTTTATTTCTATACTTTTAAATTTAATATAATTTTCCTAAACCCTATCAGTTTGCTTGTGAATATGTAAATTTTCAAATTGACCATAGAATTAATAAATTTATTCAAATGCCAAAGTAGCTCAAAAAATTCCTAATTGATAAAAGGAGAATATTTAAATTAGGAGATATCAAAACCTATAATAAAATACAATAATTACTTATTGTATTGCTGTAAGTATAGACCAATGCAATAACCTAGGCAGTGCAGATATGGATTTGTACATATATTGATAATTTATGACAAAGGTGGACATTTAGTTCATTGGCCGTTTAGGTTAGTGCAGTCAATGAAGGCCATTATGTTCCATTCAGTGAAGCTGCTGGATCAACTGGACACTGCTATATAAAAAAAATAGATGTTCATTCTTCCGTATTATTTGTGAATTAAAAAAATATAAATCCACATAGCTATAAATCTAAATGCTTAAGGTAAAACAATAGAACATCAAGAAAACAATTTAGACACTACCTAAAATGGAAACATAAGGAAGAACAGCAAGATGGCAAAGAAGTAGGAGAGTGAGATAGTGTTGGATCCCAGAAGTTCAGCTTGATAGTTATCAAACCATTCTAAACGCCTGCAAACTCAACAGTAGATAGAAGAGAGGAAGAACAGCAGTTCTAGGAACAGAAAATTGACCATTTTCTGAAAGGTAGGACGTGTGGAAAAAGAATCCAAACCAACAGGAAGAGAGATGGCAGGCTCTGGGGTCAGCTACCAGCAGCCACAGAGTAACAGAGCACAAAATTGGAACATTTAGAAGTCTGCTCCACTGAGGGACATCATCCAAAGGCTAAGCAGGGGGGGAGCCCTTGCAGGGACAGTGTGGTTTAAGGACCTGTGGGTTCAAAGAGGGACTGGGGGTATCTGAGTGTGGTAGAGCCCCCAGGTCTCAGACCTGGAAAGCCAATGGCAGAGACATAGCCATGCAGTGGGCTCTCAGCTCAGGCTTACCTTAGACTGTGATCCAAAGCACAGTCGGGACACCACTCTGCTCTTTGATTAGGGACTCCACAAGGGAAAGCTCTGGAGAGACCCCATCCTTCCTCCTCTGGGAGGAGCAGCATGGTAGCATGCAGCAGGAATCAGCTGGGTTTGGAGACTCCCTCCAAATGGGGCCATGCGCTAGAGACAAACACTCAGTCACGGGCCCAGTGAGCTAGGCGCACCACTGGAGAACAGGGGGATGGGAGTGATTGACTGCTTTCCTTTTCTTTGAGGGCATGCTGAAGAGTGGGGCCCCAAGCACTCAGTTCCTCTGGCCCAGAGACTGAGAGGCCACCATTTCCATTCCTGGCTTCCAGGGCAGTACAGGAAGCATTCAGGAACAAAGGCTCCCTAGAGCGAACTCGAGCAAATTGCTTGGCTGGCCCGTGGCAAGTGTGTTGCAATTCTTCCCCATGCAAAGATATTTGTGAATCACAGCAAAGGAACCCTTTCCCAGAAGAGCAATAATATCCACCCAAGACCAAGTTCATCAATCAGTGAAAACTGCGGGACTCCAGAGTTAGGGAAAAAATAAAAACAACAACTACAACTACAACAACAACAACAAAAACAACACATAGAATTCATGGCTTTTGTCACCATGATCCATTTAGTCCTTCAGAGTTGAATTTTTTTTAATTTTGTCTTTTTCTTGTTATATTTTTTATTTTATTTTTCTTCTTTCCTATTTTGGCATATTTTTTAACTAGTATCTTATCGATATCTTTCCAAATATATTTTCTAATTTTCACTGTTACATTCATAATTAATCCCCTCATTGTATTTAACCTTTTTCTTTTTACATACATAGGTTTTTTTTTTTTTCTTTAAAATTTTGGAATACAATTTCATCTAATAGATCAAAATATACCCTAAATCTAGAACATAACTTGGATCCAGTCTCCATCCCGACGACATTCTTTCCCCTTTTATTCTTATTTTTTTCTCTCTTTTTCAACCAACCTCTTAAAAATCCTTTTTTAATTTTCATCTTTACACTCATATTCCATCCCTTCATAGTGTTTACCCTTATTTTATTATATTTTCAAGTTTTTTATTTCTTTATAATTTTGGGAGGTAGTTTCTACTAACAGCCAAAAAACAACCAAAATCTGGTGTGGGGCTCTGTTCAAATCACAAGTCTGATATAAATAAATAAATAAATAAATAAATAAATAAATAAATAAATATATATTCTTTTTCTTTTTTATTTTGCTTTTTTTTCTCTTTCTTCTCCCCACTGTCATTTTTTTCTTCAACCCCTGATTTCAGTTCTCTTCTGATTTTTCTGGGACCCTTGCTACCCTTTATGTATTTTCCTCTCTCATTCATCTATTCTTATCTCAATAAAATGACAAGGTCAAAAAACTCACTACAAAAAAAAAAAAAAAAGAATAAGGTAGTACCGATAGCCAGAGACCTAGTCAATACAGATATTCATAATATGACAGAAATGGAATTCAAAATGACAATTACCGAGGTGCTAGCTGGGCACAAAAAAGCATGGAAGATATTAGAGAATACCTTTCTTGAGAAATAAAATCCCTTTCTGGAGAAATAAAAGAATGAATATCTAACCAAGTTGAAATTTAAAAATCTATTAATGAGGTACAATCAAAACTTGAGGCCCTTACTGCAGAATAAAAGAAGCAGAAGAGAGAATAAGTGATACAGAAGACCAAATGACAGAAAATAAAGAAACTGAGAAAAAGAGAGACAAACATTTACTGGACCATGAGGGGAGAACTCAAGAGATAAGTGATACCATAAGACACAACAATATTCAAATGATAGGGATCCCAGAAGATGAAGAAAGAGAGAGAGAGGGGCAGAAGGTATATTGGAGCAAATTATTTTAGAGAATTTCCCTAATCTGGAGAACAGAACAAGCATCAAAATCCACGAAGCTCAGAGAACCCTCTTCAAAATCAATAAAAATAGGTCTATTCCCCATCATCTAATAGTAAAATCACAAGTCTTAGTGACAAAGAGAAAATCCTGAAAGCAGCTCGAGACAAGAAATCTATAACATACGGATGCAGGAATATTAGATTGGCAGCAGACCTATCCACAGGGAGCTGGCAGGCCAGAAAGGACAGGCATGATATATCCAAAGCACTAAATGAGAAACATATGCAGCCAAGAATACTACACCCAGCTAGGCTGTCACTGAAAATAGATGGAGAGATAAAGAGTTTCCAGGACAAACAAAAACCAAAAGAATATGCAAACACTAAACCAGCCCTACAGGAAATATTAAAAGGGATCCTCTAAGCAAAGAGGGAGCCTAAAAGGAACACAGAAAAAAAAGGAACAATATGCAGTTAACAGTAACCTTACAGGCAATGCAATGGCACTAAATTCCTATCTGTCAATAGTTAGCCTAAATGTAAATGGGCTAAATGCCCCAATTAAAAATCACAGAGTATGATAATTGATTAAAAAAACAAGACCCATCGATATGCTGTCTACAAGAAACTCATCTTAGACCCAAAGACACTTCCAGATTTAAATTGAGGGGGTGGCAAACAATTCACCACACTAATGGACATCAAAACAAAGCTGCGGTGGCAATTCTTATATCAAATAACTTAGATTTTAAGCCAAAGACTATAATAAGAGATGAGGAAGGACGCTATATCTTAAAGAGACTTAAAGGGAATGTACAGCAAGAAGATCTAACAATTATAAATATCTATGTCCCTAACGTGGGAGCAGCCAATTATATAAACCAATTAATGACAAAGTTAAAGAAACACATCGACAATAATGCAATAATGGTAGAAGACTTTAATACCCCCTCACTGAAATGGACAGATCATCTAAGCAAAAGATCCACAAGGAAATAAAGGCTCTAATGACACACTGGACCTGATGGACATCACAGATATATTCAGAACATTCCATCTGAAAGCAGCAGAATACACATTCTTCTCTAGAGCACATGGAAGATTCTCTAAAATAGATCACATCCTGGGACACAAATCAGGTCTCAATCAGTACCAAAAGATTGGAGTCATTCACTGCATATTTCAGACCACAATGCCATGAAACTAGAACTCAATCACAAGAGCAAAGTTGGAAAGAACGCAAATACATGGAGGCTAAAGAGCATCCTACAAAAGATGAATGGGTTAACCAGGAAATTAAAGAAGAATTTAAAAAATTCACGGAATTTTGAATTGAATTTGAATTTTGAATTGAAAAAAAATCAAATGAAAATGAAAACACAAGTGTTCAAAATCTTTGGGACACAGCAAAGGTGATCCTGAGAGGACAGCATATAGCAATACCAGCATTTCTTAAGAAACAAGAAAGACCTCAAATATATAACCTAATCCTACACGTAAAAGAGCTGGTGAAAGAACAGAAAAGAAAGCCTAAACCCATCAGAGGAAGAGAAATAATAAAGATCAGAGCAGAAATCAATGAAATAAATACCAATAGAACATTAGAACAAATCAATGAAACTAGGAGCTGGTTCATAGAAAGAATCAAATTCATAAGCCCCTGGCCAGACTTATCAGAAACAAAGAAAAAGGATCCAAATTAATAAAATCATGAATGAAAGAGGAGAATTCACATCCAACACAAAGGAAATACAAACAATTAGAAGAATATATTCTGAGCAACTATACACCAGCAAATTAGACAATCTGGAAGATATGGATGCATTCCTAGAGACACATAAACACCAAAACTGAACCAGGAAGAAATAGAAAACCTGGGCAGACCCATAACCAGTAAGGAGATTGAAGCAGTCATCAAAAATCTCCCAACAAACAAGAGCCCAGGGCCAGATGGATTCCCAGGGAAATTTTACCAAACATTTGGAGACTGTGGACTCTGGGCAAAAAACTGAGGATTTTGGAGGGAGTGGGTGTGGGGTTGGGCAAACCTGGTGTTGAGTACTGAGGGGGGCATGTATTGCATGGAGCACTGGGTGTGGTGCATGCACAATTAATCTTGTAACACTGAAAAAAAGTAAAATAAAAGTATTTGGGGAAAAATTAAAAAATAAAGAGGAATTAATACCCATTCTCCTGACATAGTTCTAAAAACTACAAATGAAAGGGAAACTTCTAAACTCATTTTATGAGGTCAGCATTATCTTGATCCCAAAACCAGACAAAGACCCCCCAAAAAAGGGAGAATTACAGACCAATATCCTTGATGAACACAGATGTAAAAATTCTCGCCAAAATATTAGCCAACAGGATCCAACTGTACATTGAAAGGATTATTCACCACGACCATGTGGGATTTATTCCTGGGCTGCAAGGTTGGTTCAACATCCACAAATCAATCAGTGTGATACAATACGTTTATAAAGAAAGAACAATAACCATATGATACTCCCAATTGATGCTGAAAAAGCATTTGACAAAGTACAACATCCTTTCCTGATCAAAATTCTTCACAGTGTAGGCATAGAGGGTACATTCCTCAACATCATCAAAGCCATCTATAAAAAACACACAGCGAATATCATTCTCAATGGGGAAAAGCTAAGAGCATTTCCCCTGAGGTCAGGAACACGGCAGGGATGCCCACTATCTCCACTGCTATTCAGCATACTACTAGAAGTCCTAGCTTCAGCAATCAGACAACAAAAAGAAATAAAAGGCATCCAAATTAGTAAAGAAGAAGTCAAACTCTCACTCTTTGCAGATGATATAATACTTTACATGGAAAACCCAAAAGACTCCACTCCAAGACTGCTAGAACTCATAGAGGAATTCAGTCAAGTGTCAGGATATAAAATGAATGCACAGAAATCAGTTGCATTTATATACACCAAAAGCAAGACAGAATAAAGAGAAATTAAGGAGTCAATTCCAATTACAATTGCACCCAAAACCATATCTCAGAATAAACCTAACCAAAGAGGCAAAGAATCTGTACTCAGAAAACTACAAAGTGCTCATGAAAGAAAATGAGGAAGACAGAAAGAAATGTGAAAATTTTCCATGCTTGTGGATTGGAAGAACAGATATTGTGAAAATGTCTATACTACCTAAAGCAATCTAAACATTTAATGCAATCCCTATCAAAATACCATCAATTTATTTCAAAGAAAAGAAACCAGGAAAAGGAACCAGGAAAGACCACGAATAGCCAGAGGTGTGTTGAGAAAGAAAACCAAAGTTGTCAGCATCACAATTCCAGACTTCAAGCTCTATTACAATTCTGTAATCATCAAGACAGTGTGGTATTAGCACAAAAACAGACACATAGATCAATGGAACAGAATAGAGAGCTCAGCAATGGACCCCCACGTCTATGGTCAACTAATATTCAACAAGGCAGGAAAGAATATCCAATGGAAAAAAGACAGTCTCTTCAAGAAATGGTGTTGAGAAAACCTGGACCGCCACATGCAGAAGAATGAAACTGGAACATTTTCTTACACCACACACAAAAATAGACTCAAAATGGATCAAAGACCTCAATGTGAGACAGGAATCCTTCAAAATCCTTGAGGAGAACACAGGCAGCAACCTGTTTGACCTCGGCCACAGCCACTTCTTCCTGGAAACATCTCCAAAGGCAAAGGAAGCAAGGGTGAAAATGAACTATTAGGACTTCATCAAGATCAAAAGCTTTTGCACAGCTAATGAAAACAGTCAACAAAACCTAAAGAAATTTGACAGAATGGGAGAAGGTATTCACAAATGCCATACCAGATAAAGGGCTAGTATCCAAAATCTATGAAGAACTTCTCATACTTAACACCTAGAGAAGTAATAATCCAGTCAAGAAATAAGCAGAAGATATGAACAGACATTTCTGCAAAGATGACTTCCAAATGGCCAACAGAGAAATGAAAAAGTGCTCAGCGTCACTCGGCATCAGAGAAATACAAATCAAAACCACAGTGAAATTCCACCTCAATTCTGACTGGTAGTCAGAATGGCTAAAATTAGCAAGTAAGGAAATGAGAGATGTTGGTGAAGATGTGGAGAATGGGGAACCCTCTTATACTGTTGGTGAAAATGCAAGCTGGTACAGCCACTCTGGAAAACAGTATGGAGGTTCCTCAAAAAGTTGAAAATAGAGCTACCCTACGACCCAGCAATTGCACTCCTGGATATTTACCCTAAAGATACAAATGTGGTCATCCAAAGGGGCATGTTCACCTAAATGTTTATAGCAACAATGTCCCCAATTGCCAAAATATGGAAAAAACCTAGATGTCTATCAACAGATGAATGAATTAAGAAGATGTGGCATATATATATACAGTGGAATACTATGCAGCCATGAAGTGAGAAATGAAATCTTGCCATTTGCAATGACATGGATAGAACTACAGTGTATTATGCTAAATGAAATAAGTCAATCAGAGAAAGGCAATTATCCTATGATCTCTCTGATATGAAGAATTTGAAAGGCAGGGTGGAGGTTGTGATGTTGGGTTGGGAAATGAAAGAAGATGGGATCAGGAAGGAGACAAACCATAAGAGTCTCCTAAACTCAGGAAACAAACTGAGGGTGACTGGGGGGTGGGGGGTTAGGGATAGGGTGGCTGGGTTATGGACATTGGTGAGGGTATGTTCTATGGCAAGTGCTATGAAATGTATAAGGCTGATGATTCACAGTCATGTACCCTGAGACAAATAATATATGTTATTTATAAATTATAACAAAATTTAAAATAAAGAACTCTTACACACTGGTGAACATATCTCACCAAGGCTAATGCAGTTATTAGTAACAAAGCCACAGTCATTCATTTGTAGGAAAGTGAAATGCTCCGTAATGTTTGTGACTTGGGTGATATTCATGTTGTGTCTATGTTCAGACAGGGTTGGGCAGGGACCTTGTTTTTACTGTTATCCTTCGTGGTCACAGACATGCTGTATTTGATGTTGATGGTAATAATTTTCTATTCCTGATGTAATACTTACTACACCATTAGTAGCTTTAAAAAACACCAGTTTATTTCCTTACACTTCATGCCGTCAAAATTCCAAAATTGGTCTCAATGAGCTAAAATCTAGTCATTGTCAGTCTGCATTTCCTCTGGACAATCTAGAAGAGAATAGTTTCCTTGCCTTTTCACTTTCTAGGTGTCTCCTGTGCTCCATGGCTGGTGCCCTCCTACACCGACTTTTGAAGTCAGCAACACTCAGCAGAAACCTCACACTGCCATTTCTCTGATTCCTTCACTTTCCTGCTCCCACTTTCAAACCCACACGTTTTACACAAAGTGTAAACCACTTTGGGTTTAGACTGATATCCCACATAATCTCTTATTTTAAAGTGAAGTGATTAGCAACCTTAACTTCATCTGTAACCTGGACTCTGCTTTGCCATATAACCCAACATATCCACAGTATCCAGCAAATAGAAGAGACATATTTTTGCCCCATTTTTCCATTTTTATGGTCACCATATGGCTTTCTGTGAACTTGTGTATATTTTATAGAACACCAAGGCCAACTCCAAGCAATCCCAAGGCATTCTTATAATACCCACTCAACTATGAGTGTCAGGGGATGCTTATCTCAGGTGAACAACATTCTATTTATTTACCTAGACCATTTTTATAACATTTACTGGGTGAATTTCTGGCTGAATCTATCTTCCTGTACTACTACAAATTTTTCATATTATTGTATCTATTTGTATGCTTCAATAAAATTAAAATGTTACCCCTTTGATACAAATTCAAATTGAATTACAAAGAATTAATTAAGAAGTGCCAGTGACATATAGGGTGCTGTTGAGTTATGTAATAGAAAGTTGTCTTAGTCCTATTTATGTAGAATCATGAAAACACATCTTTAGGCACGATGCACATCACTCAGTAATTCCTCAATAAAAACAATGCTTCTGATAATTGATAATTGCTAGTGCTGTTGTTAATATCATTATTAGTCAATATTGCTATCTTTTTTTTTTAAAGATTTTATTTATTTATTTATTTATTTGAGAGAGAGAGAGAATGAGAGAGAGGAAGAGGTCAGATGGAGAAGCAGACTCCCCACTGAGGAGGGAGCCCAATGCGGGACTTGATCCAGGGACTCCAGGATCATGACCTGAGCCGAAGGCAGTTGCTTAACAACTGAGCCACCCAGGCGCCCTTGCTATCTTTTCTTATTTAATTATCTGGAGTATCCAGCATTTGCCATATATATACATATTATGTATAAGCATTTGTCGCCAGTTCTTTTTTTTTTAAATTTCAACCCTCTTTACTACCAATTAGAAAGAAAAGAAATTGCTTGAGGAAAAAATTAGAAAACAAACATGTATTTGACAAATTTAGTGCTTCCTATTCACTGTATAAATTAAAGTCAATAAACAATACTATGGAAGAGTCATTATTATCTCCTTTTTATAGATGATTAAAATGAAGTTTAGATTGCACATGTAACTTACCCTAAGAAAATTTCCGGAATATAAAGGTTAAATTTTGCCTTCCTGTTTTTGGAGGATTTTTTTGGGGGGGGAGTGATTCCTTTCACTCTGTCCCCTATGTAATTACCAGGTTTTCTTGGCACATTGGTCATTACTAAAATACAAGCTAGCAGGATTGAAGGCACTTCTGGGTAGTTTACATACATTACTTAATTTAACACTATTATGTAGCAGACGTCACGTTCAAAGTTGTCATATCCTGGTTTGAGCATTATGTGACTCAAACAGGACATTTCTTCAGGGATCAGCTATCCTGAGATTTAAAATAATCCACATGGAGATGATAAATGGAGAAGGTATTTGGTCATCTGTATTCCTTTTAATGCCTTCCTACTGGCCTTTCCAGAGTCTGGAACTCAGAACTCCTTAGGCTTTAGCCAGGTGAGATGCACTTTATATTAGAATGAAAACATTTTCTGAATTCCAAATCAATAGTGATTTGGGTGTCGGAGCCATGGATCATTAGGCACCTCTTTATGGCGGCTTCCCCTGCAGCAGGTGAGTTCCAGGACTTTGAGACTCGGTGCATAAAACTTAAGGTCATGTTCTCCAGTGACTTTGGTTTTTTCTACTTAGTTCTGGAATTTTAAGGACTAATAATCCACGGAAAAACATCCATAGAAAAACAAAGAAATTAGAAATATGAGGGTTTCACTCTATGACACTATTTTCTTTTACTCTGCCAAAAATATTTTATTAATTTCCAAACATGAATTTGCTTCTCTCAATTAACATAATATATAATACCATTTTGGCTGCTATATTATGTTGCACAGTGATAATTTTAATACTTTTGTGATATAACTTTTACACATTGTAAAGAAATGTGAAAAATCTTTCCATATATAGCATACTTTATTCACTTTCTTTCAGGTTATAATTTATAATGATATCTGGAAGAACATATATCAGTGACTCCAAATGTAGTCACACAGTTCTTAACATTTTCCAACTGAGATATAAAGATATTTTTCATTTTTATCCTACAATTAATTTTTAGTCTATTCTAACTGGTAATACATTTACAAAGAAAAATCCAGTAGTAAAGATATCAAAATCATTATTTTGTTTAATCTGTGTTTCTTTAATTTCCTTCAAGGAAGTACATTATTTATGCTTATGTAAATCTGTATCTAACAATTATGCACAGTATACTGATGATTTTTTTCAGAAAACTTGAACTTTGCTTCCTGCTCAATCCCCAAGTTACACAGATGTATCTGATTTCATCAATTACCTCCTCTATTCATCAGTTTCTGGTAGGAAAAGTTGTGTTTTTTGAGTACATGAGAGCAATAATGGCTACTATTTACTGATTCTTGCTAATTTCTAGTGATCATTAAGTACTCTCTGTACACTATCTTATTTTATTCTTGAAGCAACCATGTAACATGATTAAGGACTCACTTTTATGTATTTTTATTCATTTTTTAAGGACTAACTTTAAAACACAAACTTGAGACCCATACAATATAAGAATGTGCTTTACGATACACTCTTGCAATTGTTGGAATATATCCTAAAGGGTGCTCTGATAGAGGCACAAACCCATGTACTTAACCTCCTCAATCCTCCCTGCTCGAATTGTACATGACCTCGAACCTCCTGAGAGGGCCCTCCATGTGAACTTAAACTGTAGAGAGGACAGAAGTCCATGTGTTCCCCTGGCTTAATACTCATTCCTATTATTTTACATGTGTTATTTTACATGGGTTTATACACTCACAAATATATTTTTAAAAAAATTATTTTTGGGTGCCTGGGTGGCTCAGTCATTAAGCATCTGCCATTGGCTGAGGTCATGGTCCCAGGGTCCTGGGATAGAGCCCCACATTGTGCTCCCTGTGCAGCAGAAGCCTGCTTCTCATTCTCCCACTCCCCCTGCTTGTATTCCCTCTCTCACTGTGTCTGTCTCTCAGATAAATAAATAAAATCTTTTAAAAATATTTATTCTGAATTTTCTGTTTGTAATGAGATTTATTTTGTTGGAAAACTAAGCCTGGGCATGCATCCATTGAGAAAATATAAAAAATAGTTCCCTTTATAATCCATTTATCAATTACATGAAAGATAATCAAGTAGTATAGCCTATGATTTTGCAAATACATTATTTTATTTTGTTTGCTAATTTGTCAGTCTTCTCACTATCAAGGTAATAGGTGGGATTAAAAAAAAACTGATAGAACTAACACAAACTTCAGAATTTGACTTGCAGAAACTGATTTTGGGATTGATGATATTTCATTGGTACCTGGTTACTCCCCTTTGATTTTCCAGATACAATCCATCTTCTCACATCTCAGCTACTTCATGTGCAATTCCAAAATAAAAGAGTGTCTATTTCTTTTAGTTCTTGTTATACTGGATGAAACATTAGGTATTAAGAAGTTCTCATAGTCCCTGGAATACTATTTTCTACAAATTTTTGGCACCTTTGTTATCTCTGACTTGGTACATCTGTAGCAAGTTTATGAGAATCAGGGTCACTCAGTTTTGTTTTTTGTTCATTTGCTTCATTTTTTTTTTTAAAGATTTCATTTATTCATTTAACAGAGAGAGAACACAAGCAGGCAGAGAGGCAGGCAGAGACAGAGAGAGGAGCAGGCTCCCTGCGGAGCAAGGAGCCCGATGTGGGACTCGATCCCAGGACACTGTGATCATGACCTGAGCCAAAGGCAGTTGCTTAACCAACTGAGCCACCCAGGCGTCCCCATTTTGTTTTTTAAAGTAGAAAGAACTTTATCATCTGCAAATTTTGTCATATCTAACAGACAGGCAATCAGTGAACAGACATTTTTTTTTGCACAAAAACAAGGTTAAGAACACTTTAACCATTAAATCAAAGGTCATAATAAAATACAGAAACTCAGTATATGCTTCAAATAACAAATCTCAGTGGGGAGAACAAATAAATATTTTAAAAATATTGAGAGCTTTTAAAAGAAAGATATGGTCATATGTTTCTTACATTACTTTATCTTTTGTCCCCAAATATGTTTATTTTATTTTTTCAGTGTTACAAGATTGATTGTTCATGCACCACACCCAGTGCTGCATGCAATATGTGCCCTCCTCAATACCAACCACCAGGCTCACCCAATCCCCCACCCCTCCCCTCTAAACCCCTCAGTTTGTTCCTCAGAGTCCACAGTCTCTCATGGTTCACCGCCCCCTCTGATTTCCCCCCATTCACCCTTCCCTTCCTTCTCCTAATGTCCTCCATGTTTTTCCTTATGCTCCACATGTAAGTGAGACCATAAGATAATTGACCTTCTCTGCTTGACTTATTTCACTACGCATAATCTCTTCCAGTCCCATCCATGTTGATACAAAAGTTGGATATTCATCCTTTCTGATGGAGGCATAATATTCCATTGCATTGATGTATCACATCTTCCTTATCCACTCATCTGTTCAAGAGCATTTTGGTTCTTTCCACAGTTTGGCGACTGTGGCCATTGCTGCTATGAACATTGGGGTACATGTGGCCCTTCTTTGTACTGCATCTGCTTCTTCGAGGTAAATACCCAGTAGTGCAATTGCAGGGTCATAGGGTAGCTCTATTTTTAATTTCTTGAGGAATCTCCACACTGTTTTCCAAAGTGGCTGCATTGCATCAACTTGTATTCCCACCAACAGTGGAGGAGGGTTCTCCTTTCTCCCCATCCTCTCCAGCATTTGTTGTTTCCTGTCTTGTTGATTTTGGCCATTCTTACAGGTTTAAGATGGTATCTCAGTGTGGTTTTGATTTGAATTTCCCTGATGGCTAAAGATGATGAACATTTATTATCTTGCTACAATTGAACCTATCCATGAATAATAACAATTATGTTAAAATTATACAATAATCAAGGAGAGAGCTCCCAGTTCTTGAGCACTTACTATGATCCAAGAAGGTGTACTTAAATAATGAAATCTTATTTAATTCCAAAATATTATTGTCAGTTGAAAGAGAGAAAGAGAAACTGAGGCAGAGGAAAGTTTGCAAGCTTGTACAGGCTCATTCAATAGTATGGGGGGAAGCCAACACCATTCTCCTCCATAAGTATATGTGAAACTCACACTTGCCCCAATCTTCAGATTACAAAATAAAATTGAGATTAAAAAGATTAAGTAACGCCATGGTCATACAAAATCATGTAGCAGTGTCAGACATTCACTGTTCACTACATACCCGTGGGCTACTCTAATTTTTAGAACCCTTCTCCTGACATTAAGGGAGGTTATGGGACTATGTTGGCAGAAGGAACTGATAGAAAGTCACACCTCATTTCCAGGCAGAGGATCCATAAGACCTGGAAACTAATTTTTAAAATGGCAGTGTCTACAAAACATACATAAGTAGTTTGGATTGCTAAGAGACACAAGGGCTTGTTTGTTTGTTTGTTTGTGTTCAACTAGCCAGCATATAGTACATCATTCATTTTTGAATTCATAGGATCTAATCGAAAAAAGAAGGACCACTTAGGACTAGCCCTAAGTATTGGCCAATGAGGTATTTAACATAGGACATAGAGATTGGAATGGTGAAGCTTTGCTATTTCTGAGAAAACCACATTGAAGTGTGGATAGAAATGAAACAATGAATCGAAAAGAATGTTGGATTCTGTGTAATCATAGGTTTTATGCAAGCAAAAAAAATAAGAGGATGCAATTTTTTAATCCTGTTTCTTTTTTATTAGTTTCAGAGACAGAATTTGGTGATTCGTCACTTGAATATAATACCCAGGCTCATTCCAATAAGAAGCCTCCTTAATGTCCATTGCTCAGCAATCCCACTCCCCCAACCACCCCTCTCCTATTTTTAATGTTAGATGAAACAACACAGATGATTAGATGTACTCTTGACTTGTAAATCTATCTTGTATTTTAAACCTGGTGATTTAAACACAATTAAATTAAATTAAATTAAATTGTTGACAGGAAATATCAAATAATAAGTTTTTTCTTTTAATCTTTGTGCTTACATTTAAAAAATGGAAGACATTATTTTATGTATCATAGATGTCATGTCATAGTACAATTTTAAAATATATGTTGTATTAAAATAGATTTATTCCGAGGTATCTTATGTTTTTAGGTGCAATTGTAAATGGGATCTATTCATTAGTTTCTCTTTCTTCTGTCTCGCTGTGTAGAAATACAACCGATTCCTGTGCATCGATTGTATATCTTATCCTGTTACTGAATTCTTGCATGAGTTCTAGCAATTTTGGTGTAGACTCTTAAATTTTCCGTACAAAACATCATTCAATCTGTGAACAGTGAGAGGTTGACTTCTTCTCTGGCAATTTGAATGCTATTTCTTTCTTTCTTTCTTTCTTTCTTTCTTTCTTTCTTTCTTTCTTTCTTCTTTCTTTCTTTCTTTCTTTCTTTCTTTCTTTCTTTCTTTCTTTCTTTCTTTCTTTCTCTTTCTTTTTTGTCTGATTGCTGAGGCTAGGACTTCTAGTACGATGTTGAACGGCAGTGGTGAGAGTTGGCATCCCTGTCCTGTTCCTGACTTTTAGGGCAAAGTTCTCAGTTTTCTCCATTGAGAATGATATTTGCTGTGGGCTTTTGTACATGGCTTTATGATGTTGTGGTATGTTCCCTCATCCCCACAATGTGGAGGATTTTAATCAAGAAAAGATGATGTATTTTATCAAGTGCTTTTTTGGTCTTGATTGAGATGGTCATATGGTTCTTGTCCTTTCTTCAGTTAATATAATGTATCACAATGACTTGCAAATATTGAATCACCCTTATAGCCTAGGAATGAATCACACTTGGTTGTGGTGAATAATCCTTTAATGCCCTGCTAGAGCCTATTGGCTAGTATCTTGGTGAGAATTTTGGTCCATAGTCTTTGGGGAATTTGTCTTTAATTCTCCTTTTTGATGGAGTCTCTGTCTTGGTTTGGGATCAAGATAATGCGACCTCATAGAATGAATTTGGAACTTTTTCTTTCATATATGTTTTTTGAAACTTTTTCAGAAGATTCAGATTGGTAGAATTTCCCTGGGAAGCCATCTGGCCTTGGACTTTTGTTTGTTTGGAGATTTTTGATGACTGCTTCAATTTCTTTACTGGTTTTGGGTCTGTTCAGGTTTTCTATTTCTTTCTGTTTCACTTTTGCTAGTTTATATGTTTCTAGGAATGTATACCTTTTTCTTGATTGACTAATTTGTTGGCATATAATTTCCCATGATATGTTCTTATAATTGTATTTCCTTCATGTTGGTCATGATCTCTCTGAACATAAGATGTTCATAGTGAGTTTGCAGAATTAATGCAAAAGTTTAACATTAAAAGGTATTCTGCTGAGTATCATTAATAAACTTGAAATTTAAATGAAATCAATTTTCACTTTTCTGTGTTTCACCATAATTATTGCCCCTAAAAAAACTAATTGTATCTTATCAAAGAACTGAAAAAGCAATCTAAAGTTGCTAAGAGTGAAAAAGATATGGATTCAGTTATCTAAGACCCAAAAGGCACTACATTTATATTATTTACCAGAGAAATTCTTGCCACATGCATGAGGTCATAAATAATATTAATAAAAAATTTAAAAATCCTAAATATTCATAAATATGGTATGTTATATGTAAATTTTGTAATAAAATGGAGCAGTAACTAATAACTTACTAAACTATAGGCATTCAATTACATATAATTGAAATAAACCATGAGAGTGATAAGCTTTATTATGACTTATTTATAGGTGTTTTAGTGCAGAGGACATCTATATTATTTAATGGTATAAGGGGTGGTGCTCATTTATGTTAGACACCTAAAACAAAGCTAGTATTTACAAAAGATATTGTGCATTTAAAGTTTTTGCCCTATTTACCAATTAATTTAAATAAAAACTAAATAAAAGTTTACCATCCTATAGATTATGAGTAAATCCTATAACTAATCACCTTGGTAATCATAATCTATTGCTCTCTTTGAAAGAGTGAATTTTTTTCCTTGAATTATTTTATTTATTTATTTATTTATTTATTTACTTACTTACTTACTTATTTTTCTCCCCAAATATTTTTATTTTATTTTTCAGTGTTACCAGATTGATTATTCATGCACCACACCCAGTGCTCCATGCAGTACGTGCCCTTCTCAACACCCACCAGGCTCACGCACTCCCCCAACCCCCTCTTCTCCAAAACCCTCAGTTTGTTGCTCAGAGTCCACAGTCTCTCCTGGTTCATCACCTCCTCTGATTTCCCCCCATTCGCCCTTCCCTTCCTTCTCATGATGCCCTCCATGATTTTCTTCATACTCCACACGAAAGAGTGAATTTTTAAGAAAATAAAAATATCATGTAAATATAAAAGAGAAAATCACTTGCATATACATGTAATTCTACCACTATGGATGCTTACAAATAAGAAAAATTAAAGTTTGTGGCTACAGGGAAAAAATTAATCCCTGAAATTAAAGGATATGCTTCATATTTTATTTGCAAATGATGTTGTACTGCAAAAATTTTAAGGCAAACATTTATTTTAGCATGAATTTATAAACCAGTTAGAAAAATAACAGCTATCAATTTATTACTTAATAATTAATAATTTTGTCAGTTAAAAATTAACCTACTCCCATATCAGAGCACCTAGGTGGCTCAGGCATTAGGCTTCCTCTTTGGCTCCAGTCATGATCCCAGAGTCCTGGGATGGAGCCCCATATCAGCTTCCCTGCTCAGTGGGAAGCATGATTCTCCCTCTCTCACTCCCCCTGCTTCTGTTCCCTCTCCCTCTAACTCTCTGTCAAATAAATAAATAAAATCTTAAAAAATATACGTATCTCCTATCTGTAAGGATGTGTGATTATTGATGACAAAGTGTTTAAGGCTGCAAGTTAAACCATTTTTTTTACTTTTTAATTTTTTCCCAAATGTTTATTATTCTAGTGTTATAAGATTGATTGTTCATGCACCACACCTAGTGCTCCATGCAATTCGTCACCTTCTCAATACCTACCACCATTACCTGCCCAAACCCCCACACCCTTCCCTCTAAACCCTCAGTTTGTAGCTCAGAGTCCACAGTTTCTCCTGGTTCATCGCCACCTCCGATTTCCCCCAATACACCATTCCCTTCCTTCTCATGATGCCCTCCATGATTTTCTTTATACTCCAAACATAAGTGAGACCATAAGATAATTGACTCTCTCCGCTTGACTTATTTCACTACACATAATTTCTCCTACTCCCGTCCATGTTGATACAAAAGTTGGATATTCATCCTTTCTGATGGAGGCATAATATTCCATTATATAGATGGACCACATTTCCTTATCCACTCATCTGTTGAAGGACATTTTGGTTCTTTCCACAGTTTGGTGATTGGGGCCATTGCTGCTATGAACACTGAGGTACATGTGGCCCTTCTTTGTACTGCATCTGCTTCATTGGGTTAAATACCCAGTAGTGCGATTGCTGGGTCATAGGGTAGCTCTATTTTTAATTTTTTGAGGAATCTCCAAACTGTTTCCCAAAGTGGCTGCACCAACTTGGATTCCCAAAAAGAGTGGAGGAGGGTTCCCCTTTCTCCACATCCTCTCCAGCATGTGTTGTTTATGGTCTTGTTGCTTTTGGTCATTCTAACTGGTGTAAGGTGGTATTTCAGTGTGGTTTTGATTTGAATCTCCATAAGGCAAAAGATGACGAACATTTTCTCATTTGTTTGTTAGCCATTTGAAGTCTTTTTGGTAGAAGTGTCTGTTAATGTCTTCTGCCCATTTTTTGATGTGATTGTCTGATTGTCTATTTTGTGAGTGTTGAGATTGAGGAGTTCTTTATAGATCTTAGTATCAGACCATTGTCTGTAGTGTCATTTGCGAATATCTTCTCCCATTCTGTGGGTTGCCTGTTTGTTTTGTGGACTGTTTACTTCGCTGTGCAGAAGCTTTTTATCTTGATGAAGTCCCAAAATTTTATTTTCTCTTTTGTTTCCTTTGCCTTTGGAGACATGTCCTGAAAGAAGTTGTTGTGGCTAATGTCATAGAAGTCATTGCCTATGTTGTTCTCTAGGGTTTTGATAGATTCCTGCCTCATGTTGAGGTCTTTTAGCCATTTCGAGTTTATCTTCATGTATGGTGTAAGAGAATGGTCAAGTTTCATTCTTCTACATATAGCTGTCCAATTTTTCCAGCACCATTTATTGAAGAGACTGTCTTTTTTCCACTGAATATTTCTGCCTGTTTTGTCAAAGATGATTTGACCATAGAGTTGCAGTTCCATCTCTGGACTCTCTTTTCTGTTCCACAGGTCTATGTGTCTGTATTTGTGCCAGGACCATGCTATCTTGGTGATCACAGGTTTGTAGTAAAGCTTGAAATCAGACAATGTGATGCCCCCAGCTTTGTTTTTCTTTTTCAACATTTCCTTAGCAATTCGGGGTCATTTCTGCTTCCATAGAAACTTTAGGATTGTTTGTACTAGCTCTTTGAAAAAAAAAATTGTGGAATTTTGATCAGGATGAAATTGAAACTATAGATTTCTCTATGCAAATAGACATTTTTTCAGTGTTACAATATTGATTATTCATGCACCACACCCAGTGCTCCGTGCAATATGTGCCCTTCTCGATACCTACCACTAGGCTCATCTACTCCCCCACTCCATCCCCTTCAAAACCCTCAGTTTGTTGTTCAGAGTCCACAGTCTCTCCTGGTTCATCACCTCCTCCGATTTTCCCCCATTCGCCCTTCCCTTCCTTCTCACGATGCACTCCATGATTTTCTTTATACTCCAAAGGTAAGTGAGACCATAGGATAATTGACTCTCTCCACTTGACTTATTTCACTCCTCATAATCTCTTCTAGTCCTGTCCATGTTGATACAAAAGTTGGATATTCATCCTTTCTGATGAAGGCATAATATTCCTTTGTATAGAGGGACCACATCTTCCTTATCCATTCATCTGTTGAAGGGCATTTTGGTTCTTTCCACAGTTTGGCTATTGTGGCCATTGGGGCTATGAACTTTAGGGTACATGTGACCCTTCTTTGTACTTAATCCGCTTTTTGGGGTAAACACAGAGTAGTTCAATGATCAATAACCTACCAAAAAACAATAGTCCAGGGCATGATGGATTCCCTCGGGAATTCTACCAAATATTCAAGGAAGAAATAATACCTATTCTCCTGAAACTGTTTCAAAAAAATAGAAACAGAAGGAAAACTTCCAGACTCTTTCTATGAAGCCAGCATTACCCTGATCCCCAAACCAGGTAAAGACCCCATCAAATAGGATGATTTCAGACCAATATCTCTGATGAATATGGATACCAAGATTCTCAACAAGATCCTAGCTAATAGGATCCAACAGCACATTAAAAAGTTTATTCATCATGACCAGGTGGGATTTATCCGTGGGATCCAAGTGTGGTTCAACATTCTCAAATCAATTCATGTGATTGAACAAATCAACAAGAGAAGAGAGAAGAACCACATGGTCCTGTCAATAGATGCAGAAAAAGCATTTGACAAAATTCAGCATCCGTTCCTGATTAAAACTCTTCAAAGTATAGGGATAGGAAGAACATTCCTCCTCATCATAAAGTCTATCCATGAAAAGCTCACAGCAAATATCATTCTCAATGGGGAAAAGCTGACAGCCTTCCATCTGAGATATGGAACACGTCAAGGATGCGCACTCTCAGCACTCCTGTTCAACCTAGTAATAGAAGTACTAGCAACAGCAATCAGACAACAAAAAGAAATAAAAGGTATTCAAATTGGAAATGAAGAAGTCAAACTCTCTCTCTTCACAGATGACTTGATACTTTATATAGAAAACCCAAAGACTCCACCCCAAACTATTCGAACTCATACAGCAATTCAGTAATGAGTCAGGATACAAAATCAATGCACAAAAATCAATTGCTTTCCCATACACTAACAATGAAAATATGGAAAGGGAAATTAGAGAATGGATTCCATTTACTGTAGCACCAAGAACCATAAAATACCTGGGAATAAACCTAACCAAAGAGGTAAAGTATCTGTACTTGAGGAACTATAGAACACTCATGAAAGAAATTGAAGAAGACACAAAAAGATGGAAAAGCATTCCATGCTCATGGATTGGAAGAATAAACATTGTTAAAATGTCTATACTGCCCAGAGCAATCTATACTTTCAATGTCATCCCGATAAAATTCCACCAGTTTTTTTCAAAGAGCTGAACAAACAATTCTAAAATTTGTATGGAACCAGAAAAGACTCTGAATTTCTAAGGAAATGTGGAAAAAGAAAAACAAAGCTGGGGCATTACATTGCCTGATTTCGAACTTTGCTGCAAAGCTGTGATCACCAACACAGCATGGTACTGACACAAAAACCGACACATAGACCAGTGCAACAGAATAGAGAGCCCAGAGATGGACCCGCAACTCTATGGTCAAATCATCTTTGATAAAACAGGCAAAAATATCCAGTGGAAAAAAAGACAGTCTCTTCAATAAATGGTGGTAGGAAAATTGGACAGCTATATGTAGAAGAATGAAACTTGACCATTCTCTTACAGCACACACGAAGATAAACTTGAAATGGATAAAAGACCTCAAGGTGAGGCAGAAACCTATCAAAGTTCTAGAGAAGAATATAGGCAGTAATCTTTATGACCTTAGCCACAGCAACTTCTTTCAAGACATGTCTCCAAAGGCAAAGGAAACAAAAGCAAAAATGAACTTTTGGGACTTCATCAAGATAAAAAGCTTCTGCACAGCGAAGGAAACAGTCAACAAAACAAACAGGCAACCCACAGAATGGGAGAAGATATTCGCAAATGACACTACAGACACAGGTCTGATTTCTAAGATCTATAAAGAACTCCTCAAACTCAACACTCACAAAACAGATAATCACGTCAAAAAATGGGCAGAATACATGAATAGACACTTCTCCAAAGAGGACACACAAATGGCTAAGAAACACATGACAAAATGTTCATCATCTTTAGCCATCAGAGAGATTCAAATCAAAACCACACTGAGATACCACCTTACACCAGTTAGAATGGTCAAAATCAACATGTCAGTAAACAGCAAATGCTGGAGAGGATGTGGAGAAAGGGGAACCTTCCTCCACTGTTGGTGGGAATGCAAGTTGGTGCAGCCACTTTTGAAAATAGTATGGGGATTTTTAGGAAATTAAATACACAGCTACGTTATGACCCTGCAATTTCACTACTCTGTGTTTACCCCAAAGAAGCAGATGCAGGACAAAGAAGGGCCACATGTACCTCAGTGTTCATAGCAGCAATGGCCCAATCACCAAACTTTGGAAAGAACCAAAATGCCCTTCAACAGATGAATGGATAAGGAAGATCTGGTCCATCTATACAATGGAATATTATGCCTCCATCAGAAAGGATGAATATCCAACTTTTGTATCAACATGGACAGGACTAGAAGAGATTATGCTCAGTGAAATAAGTTAAGTGGAGAGAGTTAATTATCTTATCATCTCACTTATGTGGGGAGTATAAAGAAAATCATGGACGGCATCGTGAGAATGAAGGGAAGGGTGAATGGGGGGAAATCGGAGTGGGGGATGAACTAGGAGAAACTGTGGACTCTGAGTAACAAACTGAGTGTTTTGGAGTGGATGTGGTGGGGGGGTGGGCGAGTCTGTTGTTGGATATTGAGAAAGGCACGTATTGCTAGGAGCATTGGGTGTGGTGCATGAATAATCAATCTTGTAACACTGAAAAATTAAAATAAACATATTTGGGGAGAAAAAAATAAAAATTAAAAAATGTAAATATAATTGATATCTTGTGGATAACTTTTGATATCAGAATCTATGGTCAAAAATAACTTTAACAAACATTTACTGAGAACTTATAATAGGCCAGGGACTACTAAGTGATGGGGTTCTGTAGAAAATAGACACTAGGGGAGGGGGCAAGATGACAGAGAAGTAGGAGACCTTGTTTCAACAATTTCCCTTAAGTGAGCCAAATATTAACCAGAGAACTCTGAACTTCCATGAAATTTGCCTAAGATGTAAGATTATATACTTCTGGATCTCTACGGGGGCAGAAGACAGCAGTGGATAGGTAATGTGGAGTGGGATAGTGCGGCCTGATATTGGAGGATAAACAGAAGGGGGTGGAAGCCACCAGAAGCAACACTTTGGAAAGAAATATCCCAATATGAAAGTGCCCTGTGATTGGGGCCAGCATTAACTTGGAGTCTGGTTAAAAGCACTTAAAAAGAGCGAAAGATCTTAAGGGGCAAGTGGCGGAGTCTTGTGGGCATGGGTCTATGCCAGTGGACCCAGGACGATCACTGTCTGTGAAGACCCATACCAGAGTCCAATGGGAGGGGGGTTTAGTCTGTGGTTGCTCAGCCAGGGGCTTTCCACTGTTTGCGCCACTATTCAGGCTGGGTACACTCCTGCCTGCCCTTGAGAGAGCCTGATGTGAGCACTAGTTGGCAGCATCTAGGACCTAAGGATTGCATGACCCGCCACTAGGTCTGAGCACTTCAAGCCTGTGCCTGAGAGAACCAGGCATGATCCCTCTGTCAACAGCCTTCTGGGGCCTGCATGACTTCAGGGTCTAGGTGGACTCTACGAGGGCCTGGACCTCAGAAAGCAGTCCTGGCAATGGCAGTCACTGAAATCGTGTTCCCTGGCCTATATCATTCACGGTTTTAGTGGCAAAACGGTGCAGAGACAAGCGGGGGACTAGGTGACTACTGGGACAGTGGCTGGGGATGTGAGTCACTTGTAGGAGGCTGTGTTGTGCAGCAGAGTTTGCAGAGGGGGAGTCTGAGTGTACTAGACCACCCAGAGGGGAGCAGACTGAGGTTTTTCTCTAAGGCAGAGGTCTGGGTACAGCAGATTCTATACTCTGACCCTCTGAAACCTCAAAAAGCCACCAGAGAACAAAACTCTCCAGAGAGCAAAAGCCTGAAAAACTGGTTTCCAGAGAGCCCAGCCCCTTGACAGCCCACAGGGCAACTCAACCCAAGCAAGACTGACTGGAAGACAACATGGTAGGCCCCTCCCCCAAAGGACAAGCCAAAAGCAAGAGAACAATAACCACAGGGTGATTAAACTGTAAAACTCCAACATCAGGGAAAAACAATATATTAAGTCCCAAGTATTCCCCTAAAACACATATATTTCATAGATAGAACTTTTTTTTTTAATTAGTCCTCACAATTCTTGTTCCTTTTAATTTTTTAACCTACTTACTATTACAACTAGGGACTTAATACAACATATTCCATAATAACTTTTTAACCTGAAATTTTTTGTACATATACCTGTGTCTCTTTATCTTTTCATTTTTTCCATATACATATATTTATAAGTTTCAAGGTAATCCTTTTTCCTTATAAAATACTACCCCTATATATAAACCAGTTTTAATTTCCTTGTATCTCTGGAAAGTTGAGTACTTTAAAAAGAAAACAAGATCCATCCAGAAAGAACTGAAATAACCTTCCCCATCCACACCTGGGATTTATAACCACTCTCCCATCTTATTCTTTTGTCAGTGTTTTGGTGTATTTGTTTTTTTTCTGGCATTGTATAAATCTTATTCTTGAGGTTTATTTTGGTTGGGTTCTTTTTTTTTTTTTTTTTCCTTGTCATTTACTTTCGTTGGTCTTTTGTTGTTGTTGTTCATGATTGGTTTTATACCTTATAAATCTTACCGTTGGGGCTTATTTTGGCTGGGTTTTCTCTTTTTTTTCCCTTTCTCTTTTCCTTTTCCATTCTTTTTGGTGGTGACTTCCAGTTGCTCAGAAACTTTCTTGGGTGCACCTACTGTGGTTTGTGGTTTAAATATTCAGCTATATATCCCCCCCAACCAACTTTCACCAAAATGACTAGGAGGAGGAACACCCAACAGAGGAAAAATTCAGAAACTGTCCCCTCTCCCTCCAAATATTGGATATGGACTTAAACAGTAGGTCAGAGAGGGAATTTGGGGTAACAATTACCCAGGCAATGGTTAGATTGGAGAAATACATTAGCAACAACATAAAATATCAAAGGATGGAAGTGAGAGCCTATCTAACAGAAGTTAAAAATGCTATCACTGAGATCCAATCTAATCTAAATACCCTAACAGGTAGGATGACTGAGGCAGAATTACTGATCTAAAGGACAAACTGACACAGAAGAAGGATCATAGGAGGTTTTGAACAAGCAACTTAGAAGCTATGAAAACAGAAATAGAGAAATAAATGATGTCATGACATGTTCCAACGTCAGAAGTATTGGGATCCCAGAGTGGGTGGAGAAACAGAAAAGACTAGATTATATAGTTGAACAAATTATGGATGAAACATTCCCCAATGTGAAGAATCAAACAAGTATTCATGTCCTAGAGGCAGAAAGGACACCCCCCAAGATCAATGTGTCTACAAAGAAATCCTTACACTGGATTGTGAAATTCACAATTATAATTTTAGACAAGAGGTCCTAAGGGCAGTATGGTGAAGAGATTCCTTACATATAAAGGCTCATAAGAATAATATCCTACCTGTTCACAGAAACCTGGAAAACCAGAAAGGGCTGGCAAGACATATTCAGGACACTAAATGAGAAGAACATGCAGCCAAGAATATGTTATTCAGAAAGGGTGACATTCAAAATAAATGGACAGATAGAGCTTCCAAGACCAGCAAGGTTTAAAAAGAGTATTGACCATGAAGCCAGAACTACAAGAAATATTAAGGGGGGGCCCTATAAAATAAAAAAAAGAAACCTAGAGTGACATAGAACAGACAATATTACAAAGGCAATCTACACAAACAAGGACTTCACAGGGAACATGATGTCAATAAAAACTCATCTTTCAATAATCACTCTCGATGCTTGCATTGAATGGCAAAGGGTTGCAGACTGGATAAATGACAGGACTCGTCTATATTCTGTCTACAAGAGACATATTTGGAACCTAAAGATACATCCAGACTGAAAGTGAAGGGATGGAGAACCATCTTTCATGCCAACAGGCCTCAAAAGAAAGCTGAGGTAATGATTCTCATGCCAGATAAATTAGATTTTAAGCTCAAAAGTGTAGTCAGAGATACAGAAGGATACTACATCATTCTTAAAATGTATATCTCCAAGAGGATCTAAAAATTATAAATATTTATGCCCCCAATATGGGAGCAGGCAACTATATAAGCCAGCTATTAATCAAAATAAAGAGTCATACTGATATGAACACACAAATTTTAGGAAACCTTAACAAGCCATTCTCAGTAATAGAAAAATCATCCAAGCAGAAACAACAAGTTTGAATGACACATTGGACCAAATGGACCTCATAGATACATACAGAACTTTCCAGTCTAAAACCACAAAATATTTATTCTTCTTGAGCGCACATGAAACTTTCTCCAGAATAGACCACACACTGGGTCAAAAATCAGGGCTCAACTAATATCAAAAGATTGAGATGATTCCCTGCATATTCTCAGACCACAATGCTTAAAAACTGGAACTCAACCACAAGAAAAAGTTTGGAAGGAATTAAAACACTTGGAACCTAAAGACTAACCTACTCAAGAATGTGTAGATCAACCAGGAAATCAAAGAAGAACTTAAACAATTCATGGAAACAAATATGAATGAAAACTCATAAGTCCAAAACCTATGGGACACATCAAAGTCTGTCCTAAAGGGGAAATACATAGCCATCCAACCCTCATTCAAAAAATAAAAAAAAAAAAAAGATTGAGGAGGGCAAGATAGCAGAGAAGTAGGAGACCCTGCTGCAACCGGTCCCCAAAAGTGAGGTAGATATCTACCAGAACACACTGAACACCCCTGAAAGCACGCTGTGGAGCAAGATTTCTCACTCCAGGATCTCTCAGAGAGCAGAAGACAGCAGTGGAGAGGTAAAAGCAAAGTGGGAACACTCGAACTGGTATTGGAGATAAACAAAAGGGGAGGGGAGCCACCAGAAGCAAACCAAGGACAGTAATACCCCAAAGGAAAGTGCCCGGTGGCAGGGGACCAGCATTAACGTAGAGCCCGTTAAAAACACTTAAAATGAGCAAAAAGTTCTGAGGAGTAACTAGTGGAAGGGGGTGTTCACAGGAACTGACGTAGGCCCACTCTCCCAGGAAGGAGCGTCACAAAGTGAGACTAGTGGGGGAACTAGTCTGAGGTTCCTTTACCTGCAGCGTTCTGCTCTCTGCAAATTCTGTGGGCTGGGCGTGCACCTGCAAGCACCTTAGAGAGTCTGCTATGGTCCAAGAGCTACAGCTTTTCTCTGTGTGCGCCCACAACCATGATATTCGTGGCCCACCACAGAGTCTGAGGGATCCCTGCTGGCTCCCGAGAGAATGCGGGCAAGCTGCCCAACCTCCGGGGTCCCCCTCGCAGAGCCGCAGAAAGGGGGCTGGGGTCGCAAATTTCGCAGCACGCCGTAGGCCTCCCGGATCCACCCTTGTGATGCCACAGAAAGGCAGCTAAGGTCCAGGCCACTTAGGACAGGCTTCTCTATGAGCAGAAATTTCCCAGATGGGAGTGTGTGTTCTGAACCACACAGAGAGGAGCAGAGACTCGGGCTTCCTTCAACTCAGAGGTCTGAGTGTTCTGGGCAGATTCATTGCTTCGAATCTCTGAAAAGGTGAAAAAGCTATAAAAAATGCCAAAAACCTTCAGGGAGTAAAAGACTGAGAAACCGGTTTCCACAGAGCTCAGCCCCTTGGCTGGGGGGCAGGGTGACTCAACCCAAGAAAGACTGACTGGGAAACAAAGCAGCAGGCCCATCCCCCAGAAGACCAGCCAAAAAACAAAAGGACTACAACCACAGGATCCCCTTAAATTTTAAACCCCCAACACCAGGGGAAATCAATATATAAAGCCCCTGATAATACCCTCAAACATGTATATTTCATAGATACAAGTTTTTTCTCTTCTTATTCTCTCTCTCTATTATTCACTTATTTTCACATTTCTTTTTTTTTTAACTACTTAACATTACCACGAGAAGTTTAATACAACTATAAACCCAGGAGTACCTGAAATAACCTTCCTCATTTGCGAAGAGTTATAACCACCCTTTCATCTTATCCCTCTGTCAGTTTTTCTACGTATTTACTTTTGTTCTGGTATTACGTAAATCTTATTCTTGGGGTTCATTCGGGTAGGTTCTCTTACTTCTTGTCATTTATTTGTGTTGGTCTATATGTTTGTTCATGCTGTTTACATACCTTATAAATCTTAGTTTGGGGGCCCATTCTGCCTTGGATTTCCTCTTTTCCTCCTCCTGTCTATCTTTTTTTATCCATATTCTTTATTTTTGGTGATAAATCCCAATTGCTCCAAAACCCTCCAGGGTGCACCCTGCCTGGATTGGGGGCGATATACCCAGCTATACATCCTGTCATCCACTTCTCAACAAAATGATGAGGAGGAACACCTAACAGAAGAAAAACCCAGAGACTACACCCTCTCCCTCAGAACTATTGGACATGGACATAAACAGTATGTCAGAAAGGGAATTCAGGGTGACAATTATCCAGGCAATGGATAGGAGAGAGAAAAAAATATAGAATCACTAAGGGCAGAAAGGAGATGCAATATAGCAGATGTAAGAAGTGCTAATAATGAGATCCATTACAATCTAAATATCTAGCAGCTAGAGTTGTAGAGACTGAGGATAGAATTAGCGATCCAGAGGATAAAATGGATGAGATGAAATGTCAGGAGAAGACTGGAACAAACTGCTCAGGAATCATGAGAACAGCCTGAGGGAAATAAATGACGCCATGAAATGTGGCAACATCAGAATCATTGGCATCCAAGAGGGGGTAGAGAAAGAAAGAAGACTAGAAGATTTAGCTGACCCAATTCTACATGAGAATTTCCCCAATCTAGGGAATGGAGCAAGTGTTCTTGTCCTAAAGGAAGAAAGGACACCCCCTAAGATCAATGAGTCTAGAAAATCGGAAAGACACATCATTGTAAAATTTGCAAATTATACTTTTAGACAAGAGGTCCTGAGGGCAGCTAGGGGGAAGAGGTTCCTTACATTTGGAAGAAAGCCCATCGGAATAATGTCAGACCTGTCCACAGAAACCTGGCAAGTCAGAAAGGACTTGCATGATATATTCAGGGCACTAAACGACAAGAACATGCACCCAAGAATACTTTATCCAGCAAGGCTGACATTCAAAATGGATGAAGAGATAAAGAGCTTCCAAGACTGGCAAGTATTAAAAGAGTATGTGACCACAAAGCCTGCATTCCAGGAAATATTAAAGGGGATTCTATAGAAGTAGAAAGAACACATGAGTGACTTAGAACAGAAATTTACCATCTATAGAAACAAGGATTTCACAGGCAACATGATGGCAATAAACACGTATTTTTCAACAATCACTCTCAACGTGAATGGCCTAAATACTCCCATAAAATGGCATAGGGTTGCAGAATGGAAAAAAACGCCAAGACCTGTCCATATGCTCTCTACAAGAGACACATGTGGAAACAAAAGATACATCCAGACTGAAAGTGAAAGGATGCAGAACCATCTTTCATGCTAACGGACCTCAAAAGAAAGCTGGGGTAGCAATTCTCATATCAAATAAATTAGATTTTAAGCTAAAGACTGTATTCAGAGATGCAGTAGGACACTACATCATCCTTAAAGGGTCTATCCTGCAAGAAGATCTAACAATTGTAAATATTAATGCCCCCAATATAGGAGCAGCCAACTACATAAACCAACTGTTAATCAAAATAAAGAGTCATATTGACATGAATACCTTAATAGGAGGATATCTTAACATGCCTCTCTCAGTAACTGACAGATCATCTAAACAGAAAATCAATAAAGAAACTAGAGATTAAATGAAACATTTGGCCACATGGACCTCATAGATATATACAGAACATTCCACACTAAAACAACAGAATACTCATTCTTCTGGAGTGCACATGAAACGTTCTCCTGAATAGACCACATACTGGGCCACAAATCAGGTCTCAACCGATACCAAAAGATAGAGATGATTCCCTGCATTTTCTCAGACCACAATGCTTTAAAACTGGAACTCAACCACAAAAAAAAAGTTTGGAAGGAATTCAAAAACTTGGAAACTAAAGGCCAACATGCTCAAGAATGCTGGGATCAACAAGCAAATCAAAGATGAACTTAAACAATTCATGGAGACCAATGAGAATGAAGACACATCGATCCAAAACCTATGGGATATGGCAAAGGCGGTCCTTAGGGGGAAATACAGAGCCATCCAAGCCTCACTCAAAAAAAAAAATTGAAAAATACCAAATACACCAGCTCTCTTTACGCCTTAAATAACTGGAAAATAAACAATGAATCAAGCCAACCCCATGCACAAGAAGGGAAATAATCAAGATTAGAGGAGAGATCAAAGAGTTAGAAACTAAAGAAAATAAAATGCATCAATGAATCCAGAAGTTGGTTTGTTGAAAGAATCAATAAGGTCGATAAACCACTGGCCAAACTCATCCATAAGATGAGAGAAGGGTGCATGGGTGGCTCAGTTGGTTAAGTGGCTGCCTTCGGCTCAGGTCATGATCCCAGAGTCCTGGGATCCAGTCCCATGTCGGACTCCTGGCTCTGTGGGAAGTCTGCTTCTCCCTCTGACCTTCTCTCCTCTCATTCTCAGTCTCTCTCTCTAATAAATTAATAAATAAAAAATCTTAAAAAAACAAAAAGAAAAGAGAGAGGACCCAAATTAACAAAATTATGAATGAAAGGGGAGAGATCATGACTAATCCAAAGCAAATAGAAACAATCATCAAACATTATTATCAAAAGCTATATGACAATAAGCTAAACAACCTAGAAGAAATGGATGCATTCCTAGAAACCCATAATCTTCCAAGGCTGAAACACGAAGACATTGACAACCTAAATAAACCAATATCTAGTAATGAGATTGAAGCAGTGATTAAAAACCTCCCAAAAAACCAGAGTCCAGGGCCTTACGGATTCCCTAGGGAATTCCACCATACATTCAAGGAAGAAATACCTATTCTCCTGAATCTTTTTCAAAAAATAGAAACAGAAGGAAAACTTCCAGACTCTTTCTATGAAGCCAGTATTACCTGTTGCGCGCTCCGCGGCAACACGTCCAGGAATCTGAGGGAAAGGGGATGAGGAAAATAGTAGAGAGGCACAGAGATGGGGACAGGAGGGACACAGTGGATCATGTCCAAGCAGTGCCAACTTTATTGAGTTCTTACAGTGTTAAATAGCATGAGCGAAACAATAATAATGAAGTGTTTATTCTTAGCATGCATGTGAAACCCTTCAAGCTTCCCCATTATCTCTTTCCCAAGCATTCAAGGCCGACCCTCTAATGCCAGAGGGTTCTGGTAAATAGATAGGCTTCTTATACCAGATGCGTATACTTCAAAGGAACTTTAGATATGGTTTATAGACCAAGGACAGGACAGACCCAAAATAGTTTTATGATTAGGCGCAGTTGTATAGTACCAATTATGTTTACATGAGGAGTCACGTGCCAGCAAGTTTCAGGACCATTGCTCAAGCTCTTTCTCAAGTGTTACTCAGCCTGTCCACCCTCACAGGGCTTTCAACCCTTTGTGAGTGTCCAGGGGACGCAAGTCCAAACCCGGTTTGGTCAACTCACTCCAGCTAGTTCGTGGCTGCCCACATTTCCCCTTTTTTTTGTTTTAAGATTAAGGAAATGCATTTGAGCTCTCATGTGAAGTCTGTGTTGTCTTGTTCTGGCCTGAACCACACACCAAATTAGAGACATAAGAATTATAACAATGAATATAACTATAAATACCTAAAATGAATATCTCAGTAGATTGCCTGAGTTAAAACCATGCAGGCTATCTAAGATATGAGCAACCAATTCAGCAGGGTTTGCCATGTCTAACTGAGAATGACTGATAACAGAAATTTCCTTTTGCAGCTTCATTAAATCGAGACTCATATTGCTGTGAAACCAAATACCTTGTAGATGTCCTTTAACCTGACCCCATGACACATTAGTAGCCTTCATAGGGGTGACACAGATGTGCTGAAAGCCACCATGGCAAACCAAGGGCATCTGGGTTCTTAAAAGAGAAAGATGATTTCCTAGATATTCTACTGCCTCCTCAAGTCCATCAAGGTGGCTAAGGATTTTCTGATCTATATGTTCTTGAGTAGATAATGCATAAGAGACATTTTTTGCTAGACTATTAACATGTTGTGCTGTATGGATGCCCTGGGATAAAGCCACAGAGGCTACAGTTGTAGTGGCTATAAGAGCAAGCAAAGCAGCTATACCAGTTATCAGTAACCCGAGGAAACATTTTACTCTTTTTAGTTGCAGTTGCATCTCCAAGGCAAACTGATAGCCATAATTGGCATACCAGGGGCTTCAACCTCCACGGGCAACAACATTTATGGTGGTTGCATTGTCAAAAAGACAATTAAAGGACCTGTTTTGGGAGATGGCAAAGACATGGGCAAACAATTAGTCCACAATCTTTACATTCTATGTTAAACAACATATTTAACCCATTATTTTGAAAAGTTGAAAAATTTACTGTCCCATACCCTATTACCAACAAAAATGGTCTAGGTACACAAGCCTGTATAGTGAAGTTAAGGTCCTTTGTGACAAGGTAGCCAGCCTTAGCCACCTGCAATCTGACCGGTCCTAAGGCAGCGACCAGCTTCCAAAGTTCTGTGTGAAACATCTCTCCAACAGTAGAAAAGACCCCTCCGGGAATTGTCACATTGTGCATTGGTCGACCAGGTAGGTAAGCAATGTAACGTAAGGGGTCCTCTCTTGTCATTCTCAACCAGTCGGTGATAGAGAAGTCAGGAGTGCCATGAGGAGAGATGATCAATGGCGTCTCCTGGAGGCATTCTGTCCAAATGGGACCTGGAAGAGTATAGTTTAAATTTTGGGGACAATTGGGGTGCCCAAGAGGGCGTATACCTCATTGGAGGTTACTGGAAATAGTGTCACCAGTAACCTCATAAACTGTCCATTTTTCCAACATTATCAAAGTCTTCCCATTCCTTTCATTGTCTGTAAGATAAGTAACTATATGAGGTATAGATTGAACTACCAAACAACTATCAATCGGGTTCTGATTATGGAGCAGCAACTGGAAGTATATGGGTACTTGTGCTGCCAAGCTCATCCAATTAATAGAGTGTTTAGCTGCTTCCATACCATCAGAACTACTTCCTCCAAAGTACTCTGTTGCATTAATATGTATTCGGGGAGTGGATCATTCCAGGTAACTGGCTTTATAGTAGGTGGATCAGGTAGATAAGCCCAATATGCAGTGGCTTCACTCATGGGAAGGCCTATAAGAGCCAGCAAGGTAAGGATAGTAAGCATAGGCTCATTGGGTTGTGTTGGATTGGCTAGATCAATCGCCTGATTGATCTGGGTCCAGTGGTGTGATCGGAGACGTCTCCTCCTTCTCCTCTGTCTGTGCATTATCGTCAGGTTGGCTCATCTCCCGTGTAGAGGCGAGAAGTCGACACCATCGCTCCGGGAGCCACCGTGGGGTATCCTCATCCTGGGGAAAGATACAAACAAACCCATGACCTTTGCGAAGGATGGGATCGGGACCTCTCCAAGTGCCAGTCAGGGGATCTTTCCACCTAGCATAAGGGAGAGGAGAAAAATATGGATGCCAAAACGTTCAGCTGCTGTCTGACCTATATCATCAACATTTAAAAAATTCAAAACATAGGGACGCCTGGGTGGCTCAGTTGTTTGAGCAGCTGCCTTTGGCTCAGGTCATGATCCCAGAGTCTTGGGATCGAGTCCCGCATCGGGCTCCTTGCTCCACAGGGAGTCTCTTCCTCTCTCTGCCTCTGCCTGCCTCTCTGCCTGCTTGTGTTCTCTCTCTGTTAAATGAATAAATAAAATCTTTAAAAAAAATTCAAAACATAAAGAGTTAAAGTTAGATGCATATGGTGAGAATATTTCACTGTTCCCTGTAGTATCTCCCCCTCTTTTAATTTTTTGAGATAGGATTTGAGAGTACTATTAGCTTTTTCAATTATAGCTTGTCCTTGTGAATTGTATGGAATGCTTGTAGAGCGTTTGATCTGAAAGGTAGCCCAGAAGTCTTGGAAAGCTTTGGAACTGTAGGCTGAGCCGTTATCAGTTTTTATAGCTTTAGGAGTTCCTAGTTGAGAGAAAGCTGAAAACAAATGATTTTGGACATCAGTAAATGTCTCTCCAGAATGTGCAGTAACATGAAGAAACCCAGAAAAGGTATCAATGGAAATGTGTACATATTTTAAATGACCAAAAGCAGGGAAAAGAGTTACATCCATTTGCCATAGATGATTGGGCATTAATCCTCTAGGATTAATAGAATATGTGAGTATAGGATGGTGAATTGGTCAAGCAGGACCATTCTTAACTATCTGACGAGCTTCTTCTCTGGTGATGCAAAATTGTTGGCGGAGGGCCGATGCATTTTGATGAAATTTAGCATGACTTTGTGTGGCCAATTTTTTATTGTTCATCTCTATTGTATAAGAGTGAGTAATGGTGTCAGCAACGTGGTTCCCTCTAGAGAGGGGACCAGGTAGATTAGTATGAGCCCATATATGTGAAATGAAAACGGGAGCTTGTCTGGTCCTCAATAGTTATTGAATGCTTGAGAATAGGTGGTATAATTCTTCATCATTTGTAGGTATATAAGCTCGTGGCAAAGCTGGAACAGCTCGAGCTACATAGTGGCTATCAGTAAATAGATTGCATGGCTCAGGAAACATCTGTAAGGCCAGTTGAACAGCCTTTAATTCAGCTCTCTGTACTGACTTAGCAGGATAATAACTTAGATAAGCCACTTCAGCATGAGGGGATTCCTTATAAATTCCTATATGTCCCATTTTATCAGCATTAACAAATATAGTAACGGCATTAGTCAGAGGTTTAGTCGCTATAATTGCGGAACTGAGAACAGACGTAGTGGAAAGAAATTGTAAAAGTTTGTCTGCTGGCAAATGATATTTACATTGTCCTGGAAAACAGGATAGGGCTATTTGCCAATTTAAATTCATACTAAACAAGGCTTGCACTTTGTCAGCAGTTAGCATAGGCAACAGGATATAGTCAGGTTCTTTACCAATCATATGAATAATACGTTGATGGCCCTTTAGAATCAACTGGGCCAGCATTTCAGTGTAGTCATTTATAACATGTAATTGATGTAAGGCTAAATGAATCCACTCTAAGGGCCCATGAGTTTTTGATAATCAAAAACCATATTATAACCATATAACCATATTATTATATATTATAACCATATTATTGTCCTTTTGGATTTTGGAAAGTTCTTCTGACCTAGTCCCTGTAGGGGGAAGTCTCTTCCATGCCTTAAGGGCATATTGTGATATTTGATTGTATGCTATCGGTGGATAGTCAATTTGCATGTTTGTTTCTGCATGAGCTCCATTTCCAGTCAGCATTTCATAAGACATTGGAATATTTGTTCTACAATTATATACAGTCATTTCATTAGCTCTTTCAAAAAATTCCGTTTTCCAAAGTAGATAGTCTCCACCCGATAAGCAGGCCTGAGCTATAACCTTCCAATCTCCCGGGCAGAGGGCCTCTTGTCCCACATTATCTAGTAAGGACAGGGTGTAAGGAGCTGTGGGCCCATATTGGGCGGTAGCTGTCTTTATCTCCTTTAACACCTTGAAACTAATGGTAGTATAAGCTCTTTGACCGTTGTCATATTGTATGACAGGGTATGCTGAAAAGGCAGATGTGTCCTCTCCTGCTTGCTGCGCTTGGCAAAGAGTTTGGTGGAGGGGAGTAGTTTTTAAAGGTGACATCCCTTTTGGAAGATGTTTGGGATATACTGGTAAGTAGTGGGCTATAGGAAACATACTCTTAGGCATTGGGCCCCCCCTCCTCGTAAGGTACTCCACTCTAAGGGTGTTGTACTAGCATATGACTATAAGGAGAATCTTTCTTGAGTGGAGAGGAGTCACCTGTTTGTGTCTCAACATGATTTGTAGAAGGAGTCTGTGTTCCTTCAGATATGCCTGACAAAGGCACAACACTATGGTCAGGGGCACAAGGCCTTTTATATAGCTCCTGTTGCGAAAAGGATTTTAATGGTGCCGGAGCTGAAGGAAAACAAAAAACAAAAAACTTCCTTATCATTATCTAAATACACATTGTCCTCTTCAATTTCATCTCCCCCTGCCCCAAGTAAAGGTGGTGCCATAGGAATAATTACATGAGGCTTGTTTTGTGTATTTATGGCATTCTTTCTCCATCCTTGATGGGAAGGAGGCCGAGAGAGAAATACCTGCTCTGACTGTTCATATGATGGAAGTGGCAATTTAGCCATTAAATCCTCAATATCATTCTGTTTTTCTAAGGAAGATTGATCATTGTTCTCATGCGAGGACTCATGAGAGGCTATAGAAATTAGTTCAAAAGAATATTGTGGATCTAGAGCTTCTCTTATATTCTCCCAAATCTGCATAGTACCTGGGGACAAGCAGTAGGACCACGTATCTTAAGCTGATTTTTAATTTCTTGTCCTACGTTTTCCCAGGCGTCCAGACTGAGAGTCCCCTCTTTTGGGAACCAGAGACACAAATCTGATACAGTACAAAAGAATTTTTGCAAGGCCTTTTTAGAGACCTTGGACCCCTTCTGCTTCAAAAAGGCCTGTAATGCGGTCATAAAAAGGACCTGTTCCATAGACTGCGACTGCCCCATTATTTCTTACTCCTGTTGTGTCCCTAGATATCTGGGCTCCTCTTACCTGATTATCAGCAACAACTTACTTATACGCGCACTTCTTAGTGCATGTGCTCAGGTCCCTGTTTGGGCGCCACTTGTCACGTGCTCCGCAGCAACACATGCAGTGATCCAAGGGAAAGGGGATGAAGAAAATAGTAGAGAGGCACAGAGATGGGGACAGGAAGGACACAGTGGATGATGTCCTAGCAGTGCCAACTTTATTCAGAGTTCTTACAGTGTTAAATAGCATGAGCGAAACAATAATAATGAAGTGTTTATTCTTAGCATGCATGTGAAACCCTTCAAGCGTCCCCATTATCTCTTTCCCAAGCATTCAAGGCCGACCCTCTAATGCCAGAGGGCGCTGGTAAATAGATAGGCTTCTTATACCAGATGTGTATACTTCAAAGGAACTTTAGATATGGTTTATACACCACCAAGGACAGCGCAGACCCAAAATAGTTTTATGATTAGGCCCAGTTGTATAGTACCAATTATGTTTACATGAGCAGTCACGTACCAGCAAGTTTCAGGACCATTGTGCAAGCTCTTTCTCAAGCGTTACTCAGCCTGTCCACCCTCACAGGGCTTTCAACCCTTTGTGAGTGTCCAGGGGACGCAAGTCTGAGCCCAGTTTGGTCAACTCGCTCCAGCTAGTTCGCAGCTTCCCACAATTACCCTGATCCCCAAACCAGACAAAGACCCCATCAAAAAGGAGAAATTCAGACCAAAATCCCTGATGAATATGGATGCCAAGATTCTCAACAAGATCCTAGCTAATAGGATCCAAGAGCACATTAAAAAGTTTATTCATCATGAACAGGTGGGATTTATCCCTGGGATACAAAGGTGGTTCAACATTCACAAATCAATCCATGTGATAGAACAAATCGATAAGAGAAGAGAGAATAACCACATGGTTCTCTCAATAGATGCAGAAGAAGCATTTGACAAAATTCAGCATCCGTTCCTGATTAAAACTCTTCAAAGTATAGGGATAGAAGGAACATTCCTCAACATCATAAAGTCTATCTATGAAAAGCCCACAGCAAATATCATTCTCAATGGGGAAAAGCTGACAGCCTTCCCATTGAGATCAGGAACACATCACGGATGTCCACTCTTACCACTTTTGTTCAACATAGTATTAGAAGTCCTAGCTACATCAATCAGACAACAAAAAGAAATAAAAGGTATTCAAATTGGAAAGGAGAAGTCAAACTCTCTCTCTTCACAGATGAGGGTCTCTGATAGTATCTCGTGTCTCTGAAAGCATCTCATGATACTTTACATGGAAAACCCAAAAGACTCCACCCCCAAACTACTAGAAGTTATATAGCAATTCAGTAATGTGTCAGGATACAAAATCGATGCACAAAAATCAATCATTTTCCTATATATTAACAATGAAAATATGGAAAGGGAAATTAGAGAATTGATTCCATTTGCTGTAGCACCAAGAACCATAAAATACCTGGGAATAAACCTAATCAAAGAGGTAAAGGATCTGTACTCGGGGAAGTACAGAATACTCATGAAAGAAATTGAAGAAGATACAAAAAGGTGGAAAAGCATTCCATGCTCATGGATCAGAAGAATAAACATTCTTAAAATGCCTATACAGTACAGAGTAATCTATACTTTCAATGCCATCCCGATCAAAATTCCACCAATTTTTTTCAAAGAGCTGGAACAAACAATCCTAAAATTTGTATGAAACCAGAAAAGACCCCGAATTGCTAAGGAAATGTTGAAAAAGAAAAAACAAAGCTGGGGGAAGCACACTGCCTGCTTTCAATCTTTATTTAAAAGTTGTGATCATGGGGCACCTGTGTGGCTCAGTGGGTTAAAGCCTCTGCCTTAAGCTCAGGTCATGATCTCAGGATCCTTGGATCGAGTCCCGCATCGGGCTCTCTGCTCATCAGGGAACCTGCTTCCCTCTCTCTCTCTGCCTGCCACTCTGCCTACTTGTGATCTCTCTCTCTCTGTCAAATAAATAAACAAAATCTTTAAAAAAAAAAAAAAAAGCTGTGATCACCAAATCAGCATGGTACTGGCACAAAAACAGACACATAGACCAGTGGAACAGAATAGAGAGCCCAGAGATGGACCCACAAATCAATGGCCAAATCATCTTTGACAAAACATGCAAAAATATCCAGTGGGAATATTACAGTCTCTTCAATAAATGGTGATGGGAAAACTAGACAGCTATGTGTAGAAAAATGAAACTTGACCATTCTCTTACACCATACACAAAGATAAACTCATAATGGTTAATAGACCTCAACGTGAGGCAGGAATCCAACAAAACCCTAGAGAAGAACATAGGCAGTAAACTCTGTGACATTAGCCACACTAACTTCTTTCAGGATGTGTCTCCAAAGGCAAAAAAAACAAAAGTGAAAATGAACTTTTGGGACTTCACCAAGATAAAAAGCTTCTGCACAGCAAAGGAAACAGTCAACAAAATAAACAGGCAACCCACAGAATGGGAGAAGATATTTGTAAATGACACTACAGACAAAGTGTCAGATCTAAGATCTATAAAAAACTCCTGAAACTCAACACTCACAAAAGAGATAATCAAATCAAAAAATGGTCAGAAGACATGAACAGACACTTCTCAAAAGAAGACATACAAATGGCTAACAGAACCATGAAAAAATGTTCATCATCTTTAGCCATCAGAGAGATTCAAATCAAAACCACACTGAGATACCACCTTACACCAGTTAGAATGGCCAAAATCACAAGACACTTAACAACAAATGCTGGAGAGGATGTGGAGAAGGGGAACCCTCCTCTACTGTTGGTGGGAATGCAAGTTGGTGCAGGCCCTTTGGAAAACAGTATTTAGATTCCTCAGGAAATTAAATATACGGCTACCCTATGACCCTGCAATTGCACTACTGGGTATTTACTCCAAAGAAGCAGAAGCAGTACAAAGAAGGGCTACATGTACCCCAATGTTCATGGCAGCAATGGCTACAGTCGCCAAACTGTGGAAAGAACCAAAATGCCCTTCAACAGATGAATGGATAAGGAAGATGTGGTACATCTATACAGCAGAATATTATGCCTCCATCAGAAAAGCTGAATATCCAACTTTTGTATCAACATGGACCAGGCTGAAAAAGATTATGCAGAGTGAAATAAGTCAAGTGGAGAGAGTCAATTATCTTATGGTCTCACTTAGGTGTGGAGCATAAAGAAAAGCATGGAGGGCATTGTGAGAAGGAACGGAAGGGTGAACGGGGGGAACTGAGAAGGGGCGATGAAGCATGAGAGACTGTGGACTCTGAGAAAAAACTGAAGGGTTTGGAGGGGTTGGTGTGGGGGTTTGGGTGAGTCTGGTGGTGGGTATTGAGAAAGGCAGTATTGCATGGAACACTGGGTGTGGTGCATGAACAATCAATCTTGTAACAGTGAAAAAATAAACATATTTGGGAAAAAAATAAAAAAAACTTAAAGAGAGTGGTACCCCAACAGCCAAGGCCATCTTGAGAAAAAGAACAACTCTGGAGCTATCACAATCTCAGATTTCAAGCTATTACAAAGTTAAATTAAAAAAAAGAAAAAAAACGATGGTGCTGGCATAGAAACTAATGCATAGATCAATACAATCAAATAGCTCAGAAATAAACACATAGATATATGGTCAGTTAATCTATAAAAAAGGGGATTAGAATATAGAATGGGTTAATGATAGGCTTTTCAATAATTGTGCTGTGGAAAATGAACACTTTAATGCAAAAGAATTGAACTGAACCATTTTCTTACACTATAAACAAATATAAAATCCAAATGGTGGGTATCGAGAGGGGCACGTACTACATGGAGCACTGGGTGTGGTGCATGAACAATCAATCTTGTAACACTGAAAAATTAAAATAAATTTGGGGAAAAAAAAAAAAAATCCAAATGGATTCTCTCAAAAATTTCTTAAAAAGGAAATTACTGCATTGGCATAGGCCACAGAAACACATATCTAGACATAACTTATCTGGCAAGAGAAGCAAAAACCATATTAAACTCTTGGGACTACAGCAATTTTTTTTAATGCACAATGAAAGAAAACATCAAAACAAAAAGGCAATGGGAGAAGATACTTGCAACTGTTACATCCAGTAAGGGATTAATATCCAAAATATATAAAGAACTTATATGTGAGAGACATAGTATTCAAACACTTGGAATAAATATATTTGTTTACCCACTGAATTGACCTTTCACTCCACTATTGAAACATCTACACCAATTATCAGAACTCATTTTTAAACTTTGGCCTATGGCCATGCTGAGTAATTGGTACTTTAGCCTGCATTATTCATGTCTCAGTGGACATTCCCAAGTGAATACACACAAAAAACACCTAGTGTTAACCTCAGTCTCTGAAGAAGTCGTGAAATCATGATTGCTATTTAGTCTTTATGGAATTATCTAAAATGTCAAGGGCAGGGATGAGAGACAAACATAAACACCGGTTTGAAAAATATTCAAAGAACAGCACATCGGAAACTAATGATGTACTGTATGGTGACTAACATAACATAATAAAATATGAATACAAATATTCAAAGAAGTCAATTTAAAAAATGACTTTGTTCATGTGATGACTGGAGGACCAATGTCAGCTCTCCAAACCAGTAAGTTTGTAAATATGCAAGATAATAAAAGGTATATATCTTAATTGTATTTCTACTTTTATTCATAGGTTTTCTTTTTTTTAAGATTTTATTTATTTATTTGAAACAGAGAGAGAAAGAGATCACGAGTAGGCAGAGAGTCAGGCAGAGAGAGAGGGGGAAGCAGGCTCCCTGCTGAGCAGAGAGCCTGATTCTGGACTTGATCTCAGGACCCTGAGATCATGACCTCAGCCAAAGGCAGAGGATTTAACCCACTGAGCCACCCAGGTGCCCCAGTAGATTTTCTTTTCATTTACAGTTAAAATACTTCTGCAAATGCTTAAGATAATTTTGATTCGAATTATTAAAAACAAATTTATTAAAACATTAGAATAAACATTTGATACATTCAAGCATTTAATTAACAATGCAAATTCAAAGGACAATTTTATTTCAATAAAATCAATTTAAAAGATATATATTTTTATATTTTTCATATATTTCATATTTTTATATTAGATATATAATTAAAAGTTAAAAATGATTGCTTACATACTTGTGTACTTAAAAAAACATGAAACTATTTTTTGAAACTATTTTTTTTAAGATTTAAGATTTTATTTATTTATTTGACACAGAGAGAGACAGTGGGAGCAGGAAAACAAGAGGGAGAGTGGGAGAGGGAAAGCAGACTTCTCACAGAGCAGGGAGCCCAGTGGCGGGCTTGGTCCCAGGACTCTGCGATCATGACCTGAGCTGAAGGCAGATGCTTAATGACTGAACCACCTAATACAATACACTACAGATTTCTTGAAAAAATTGGTGCTATACCTTATAATCTCTTGTGAAATGGTAGTAAATATGGTGAATTTGGCTGATATTACCTATGAGCATCAATGGCTGATATTATCTATGAGCATCAGTGAACTCTGCATTTATGGTAAATAAAATGAAGATGTTCACTAAATGATACCATATTTGTGAAAATACGGTCACTTTAAAAATAAAAATAAAAATAATAATTCTTGACAAAATATATACTAAATACATGAATGCAAATGGAATTGAACATGCGAGAATTTGTCTGAACCAAGGAATTTTTAGAAAAGTAATTGAATTTACCAGTGCCTGGGTGGCTCAGTCATTAAGCTTCCTTAGATTCAGGTACGGATCCAAGGGCACTAAGGATGAACCTCTCACATCCCTGTCTCTGCTCAGCAGGAGGCCTGCTTCCTTCTCTCCCACTCCCCCTCCTTGAGTTCCCTCTCTCATTGTCTCTCTGTTAAGTAAAGGAATAAAATATTTTCCCCAAATATGTTCATTTGTTTTTTCAGTGTTACAAGATTGATTGTTCATGCACACACCCAGTACTCTAAAAAAATAGAAAAGTAATTAAATTTGAAACAAACATATTATCCATCGAGGAAGGAAATCTGGACTCCATTGAGTCCAGAGCCTGTAGACCCCTGCAGATGCGGGAGATTGCAGCTACATAAAAGATGCTTTAGTATAGCTTATGTAGCATAAATTTTATCTTACAGAAGTAGAGCTATTTTCATGCATGCATATGATGTGATCACACAGCTGTTGATCCTATTGGGTTAATTCTTTTCGATTGTAGATTATTGACTGGACTGAAATCACTCCCAATTTAAGGTTGTTAGGTTAGGAAATGGTGATGTCATCTATGTAAGTGTTCATCAGTTTTGTAAATAGAAGATTTTACAATAGAAAATGGCTTAGGAGCTAGTTCATAACTGTGTTTTCTGGATGGGAAAGAAATAGGGTCATTGTAAGAGACAGTGTTGAGTCATATTGGGTAGACTTCATATGGGCTCACATGAAATTCAGTGAATAAGACCACCATGTGGGAGTCCAAATCATCAATAGTGATGGTAGAAAAAAGCATTTCCTATTTTTTTTCCTGGATTTGGGGTGGGGGGTTATTTTACCAATGAGCCCAAAGTGGTTAAATGTTTCCCAGGATAAACATATTGCTACTTATGCAGGTTTTTCCCTTATATGCAACTGTCATCTCTACTCAAATGATTTCTTGCTTATATTTTACTCAAAAGTGTAAGATGGAATTTCAATAATTAGTCAAATAGTAGTGACTATATCTATCTTTGGAGGCAATATTTTCTGAATGTAAGTGACATTTTGTGTGAAATAATTCAGTCATTCATAGGGATAGTGATTAGTTATGATTACTTTTTAACACAAATTTTGCCCAATTGTACTAACTATTGGTTATTAATTTTTTTTTTGGCTCTTAGTCTCAGGAAACCAACTGAGGGTTGCTGGTGGGGAGAGGGATAGGATGGCTGGGTTATGGAGGTTGGGGAGGGTATGTGCTATGGTGAGTGCTTTGAGTTGTGTAAGACTGATGATTCACAGACCAGTACCACTGAAACAAATACTACATTATTGTTAATTAAAAAAAAAAAGTTTCTTTGTCACTAAATTTCCAGTGCAATAATGATTACATCTTGCGATAGCAACTTGGGGTGCTTTGTGAAAATCAATTTGTGATTTGAATCCTTTGAGAGCAATGTCACTGAGAAATCCAACGATGAGAGATGTGTGAATAAAAATAAAAACTATATCATTTGACCCACATCTACCCCTTTCTCCCTCCATTTATTCACTGAGAACTTCCATTCTACTCTGTACTTCTAAAGGTTGACTGTTGGATTCCATATGCAGGTGTAATTATGAAGTGTTTGTCTTTTTGTGTAGAATGGTCACATTTCATTCTTCTACATACAGCTGTCCAATTTTCCCAACACCATTTATTGAAGAGACTGTCTTTTTTTCCACAGGATATTTTATCCTGTTTTGTCAAATATTATTTGACTGTAGAGATTTGGGTCCATATCTGACCTTTCTCTTCTGTTCCCTGTGTCTGTTTTTGTGCCAGTACCATGCTTTCTGGGTGATCACTGCTTTGTAGTAAAGCTTGAAATAAACATTCTGATGCTTTTAAAAGTTTAGTCTGATATTCCTTATAAAATGTTCAGCAAAACAGTGGAAACTTTCTTTGGTAAATGTACATTCTTGCTGCAACTATGAATTAATAAGACAAAATCTAATATGACCAGACTCATTTAGTGATCTGAATGATCTTTCTTTGAGTTTAGTTTGCTTCATAAGAAAACTGTAAGTTGTCTGGTATCTAGAGGACACATTTCCAGAATGTCACTGCATTAATATATAGTCTTAATTTAATTATCATAACATGCAATCTATTTTTCATCTTTATAATAGTGATCCTGTATTTGAAAAATCTCTTTATTTTGTAAATATTTGAATCACTACAGCAAGATATTTTTCACCATTTATTTGCAATTGAATAGGAACATGGGAAACATAGGAAAAAGATTACTTGCAAGATAAATAATACCCATTAAATAATATTAACTAAATTTAAAATGGTAATGGGCAATTTATTTCTAAACTGGAGAATGTTCCACATTATGATGTAAGAATAAAATGAATATTTTCATTTGCAAATCAACTTACAGAGGGTATAATATGGACGAGGATGATTTTTTTAAAAATTATTATTTATTTATTTATATGAAAGAGAGAAAGAGATCACAAGTAGGCAGAGAGGCAGGCAGAGGGATAGGGGATGCAGGCTTCCTGCTGAGCAGGGATCCCAAAGCAAGGCTCTATCACAGGACCCTGGGATCATGACCTGAGCTGAAGGCAGATGCTTAACCACTGAGCCACCCAGGCGCCACAGAGGATGATTTTTTGTAAGTAAAATCACCTAGGGAAACTTTGGTATTGGGGCTAAACATACATTAGAGTTCATTGAGAGGATCTAGGAGTGATGTGTGCATTCTCTACAACATTGATTATAGTTGTATGGTCGCAGAGGACAAGTGAAAATACGATTAAGATTCCAAATAAGAGGAAACATGAGATATCTTAAACAAAATATGGGCAGTAAACTGATTTCTTTAGGCATAAAGTATCTTATACACATTCTTAACTCTCATCTCTAGTAAATTTTCAATGAATAGCTTTTATATTTTTTCATTTTTTTAATTTTGAGCAGTTAAACATAACGACTTTTATTTTATAATTATTACCTAAAATTTTAGTGATAAGATAGGATTAAATTTAAATAAAAACTTAATACATAAAGAGAGGAAGATGAACCATGAGAGACTGTGGACTCTGAGAAACAAACTGAGGGTTTTGGAGGGTAGGGGGTGGGGGTTTGGGTGAGCCTGGTGGTGGGTTTTGAGGAGGGCATTTATTGCATGAGCACTGGATATGGTGCATAAACAATGAATCTTGGAACACTGAAAAAATAAATCAAAATTTTAAAAAACGAAAACACACACACACACACACACACACACATATACTGCATCTAACGTCTGAGTTAAGATAGTAAATCCAAAGAATTCCCTTAAATCTCTAAAACTTGATTTAACATCCATAAATATTTGTAGCCATACTGATGGTTGTATCAACCTCAAGATCCAGTGCTCAGGAATAAATAAAATTAATTCCTGGTAGAAATCTTGACACATATTTTGTTCCACCCAGTGGAGATAGTTGATGGATGTGTATAGCTTTATCTTCTCTGCCAAGTATGGAACTTGTTGAGGTTCAAGCCTTACTTCTCTAACTTACTAAGAAACCATCTCTTTCCCTTTTTCTCCACTGTATATTGTCCATAGTGCTGTTGCCAAACCGAAATTACTAGTGAAATTTAAAGACTGAGGCAGGTGCAAATCATTTGCAAACAGTGTGTACATAGATTAGTTTTCATTATGTCAAACTGGGTAAATCAAAATAAAAGGGAAATAATCTAATTATGTTTACATAAAACATTGATCTTTACATTACACCTTGAAGCAGACTTTCAATATTTATAGTGGATTTCAGGTCAGATGCAATATTTATTTAACTTACAAAACAAGATTAGTTCTCCCAGTTGTTTCTATGCAAGTTGACTTGACAGTGACCACACAATAATTGAAAATCATTTGCTTCATATAGAACCAGAAATCTGCCATAGATTTTTCACAGTAGACTTGGAAATTCACATCTGTAATAATCTGAGTACATGTAAACTACTAACTGAAATAACTTTTATATTACTTTAATATCTTATTGAAAGAATGCATGGATATGACATCAACAAACCACAGGGTAAAATGATGGTCCCAAAACCTATGCCAGTGACACCCAAGGCAAATACTTCAAATTATTTTACAGTTTCTCCCAGTACTTCCTCAATATTTTAAACAATATGCTCATTTTCTAACCGTTGATTCCTAAATCCCAAATATCAGGCCATGATTTGTAACTCAGTCCACTGTGGATGAAGTGTCATCCCCTCCCTACATCATCAATTTTTCCCCTCCCCTCTTTCAGCATAGTTACATCCCACATTATGTTTGAGGACATGTATCGATAGCTTTCTTCCATCTCCTAGAATTTATTGTTTGCATGTAAACGATATGACAGTATTGTGAAACATGATACTATTTTATATACATTAGTGCATATATTTCTTCTCATATTACCATAATTTCTCTCAAAGAGAATTTAAGATATCTGTCTACCTGATAGTGAGGATTATCAAGAAATTGTTTTCAAAACAATATTTAGTATTTTCAAGAAAATACCATTTAATAGATTATTTTATTTTCCTGTGTTCTTTGCATCATCTTTGAATATTGTAGTTTACATATAGTGGTTCTAAATAAAAATATTTGTATAATAATATTCACTTAAATGTTTTCTCAAAAATAAGTCAATGTCATGCATTTACAG